>JAZKJV010009718.1:0-336971 GCA_037367405.1 Ottelia alismoides | reverse complement strand
TTTTAACCTATTTTCAGCCAAAATCTTTTGTTTTCAAAAAGCCCAAAAACATTTGCAAAATTAAAATCCAAAAACATTTGAAAAATCTTTTTGAAAAATACAAAAAAATTTGCATCTGCATATGCATCATCATCATCTTTTCAAAATCCATAAAAAGTTCAAAATCTTTGAAAATTGCATCACAAAAATATTTTCTGCATTGCATTGCATAGCATGAGCATTTTTCGGATTGAGTTTGATAGTCGAACAAGTCTAAGTAAAATCCGGAGATTGGAGCTTGATTGGACCTTAAAATCTACCTAATAACAGGAACCTTATAGGAACTGGGTTTGAGGTACTTCAGGTCTAGTTGACTTAATTCTTTGAGGATCACGGGACTTGGTTCAATGAATTCTTGACTGCCTAAGTAGAGTATTTCGGGGCACACGCACGACTCTTGTTGATAATGACCTAACTTGGACACATGCACCTTTCACATGGCTCAACTCAGTTGGAGTGGTGAGGGGATTGGATTTGCCGGTATGAGACGCACACAAGTGGAAACATTTGTCCTCCTCTAGGGAGGGAAGTGCACCCCAACCCGTCCAGTGATTAGGAAGTCTAAAGACAGGAGGCTGTGGGTTGCGATAAAGCTTCAAAAGAGGGATAGTCTACTGGCTCAAGAGGAAAAACTCCTTATGTAAATGCTGCTGTGAATAGTATTAAAAAAAAAGTTCAGGCATGTACAAAAATAAAAAGCCTGCAAAGTATGTACATATGTTGTAAAGAAAATAAGCAAGCTTGAGTTCCAAAGTCATATCATATGAGCCTGCAGCAGGATGACTTGACTACACTGGTCTTGCATCCAAGGATAGGTAGCTACACTGGCTACCGTCCATTCTTCTCTTCACCTCCTCCTCTTGAGCTGGTTGCCACTTGAACTTAGAAGGGAATACCCCGCTCCTCGAGGATGGAGTTGCTGGATTGGGGAATCATTGGGTTGTCGTACTGGAGAAGTCAGTTTCTTTGTCATTCTAGTTGGGGAGAGCCACCATCACTTACACTGTACAAGTCAGATTCATAGTCGTAAGAGTTTGCGTATGAATTGAGATATTTCTGACCTGGCTATCGAGGAGACTTGGACAGAGTTTTGGGATTCTCAAGGACTGTTGGATTTCAAACACGGTTCTCACTAAGGTTCCGCCCGCACTAAAATTCCAAAGGTCCAACTTAAGCCCCAAACTTTGATTTTGCGAAGACAAGTTTGATAATCAAAGAAAATCCAAGTTCTTCTTTTTCTTTTCTTTCTTTTCTTTTTGCACTTATTGCATAAGTGTTTGCTAGGGACTAGCAAAGGTAAAGTATAGGGGGATGATGAATCCACATTTCATCATCTTTATTCTATCATTTTGGCACCAAAAACCCTAGCAAATGCCTGTAAATAGCCTTAAGTCAAGCATCTTAGCATTCATGCATGTGCATCTAAACAGTGTGTAAATTACTGTAATTAAGGCCAAAATTATAGAATAAATAAAGAAAAGAAAAAGAATAAAATATTGTAAATATTTTATGACCCGAAACCCCGAGACCTAGGCATCTTGATGAATAGGTCGACAAGGAATAAAGTAGGGGGAGATAAGGGCCAAAATACAGACAAAATACCTATACAGCATATTCATTCTTTATTCATTTTGGGACCTATTTTTGGTTCTGCTTTTTATTCATCAAATAAAGAAACTTTGTACATGAAAGTTGTAGATAAATTAATAAAGAAAAATACAAAATTGATTTCACTGAAAAATAATGTACAGATAAAAAGTTACGGTCTGAATAAAATTCCAGAATGCCAACTTCCCAGACCTGTATCTCACAAATAAAAACTCCAAATACAACGTACTCACCTTTAATTGTATATAGAAGAAAATAAGCTAATTAATGGTGGTGGTTTCGCATTTGGCGGAACTACGGTTTGAAAGTTGACTTTTGGACCCTCATTGTATACTTGTACATATTAAAATATTCAATTTATTCTTTATTTATCATTTTTATAATATTATATTTTTATAATGTTGTAAATAATACTTATAATAATTATGTATATTAAAATCAGAATAAAAACATAATTAAAATACAAATAAAAATACTTGTATATATTCAATACATAGGTACATTACCTATACTTATACCTATACAAAATACTCTTGTATTTTATTTAATATACAAAACATATCAGAAAAATAAAATAAAAATATATTTGTGTATCTAAAAGTATTTTATAATTTTAGAAAATACTAAATAAAAATAATAAAAATAAAATACCTAAATAAAAATAAAATACTTAATTATATAGATATAGATACCTATAGGGGTATAAGTGCAAACTTGTAAATATATATATCATAAAAATAATTAAAAATCGGAATAAAATACTAGATAAAATTATAAACAGTTTTTATTTTATAACCTTATTAAAATAATATTCTTTACTATTTTAAAATGATTTTTTAAGATTTTTTTAGGACCTTTTTCCTGGTTGGTCCACGTGGACCAACCAGGGGGTCAGAAGAGTTGACCTCGGGTCAACTCTCTGACCCTAGGTCCTGTAGACTGTCAGGATGGGTTTTGACCCTTTTTCAAGGCTTTTTGGGAGCCGCATCTTTCACCTATTCATGATGCTCCCTTCATGACTTTTGTACCTCACACATCCACCTATCACGCCCAAGGATTTTTTCGGGCATCGCATCACTGTGGTGCCCGTTTCGTCCTCGTCTTTCACGCCCATCCACCATGTTTCAAAACCAACCCCTCATCTTCCTCCTCTCCTTGAACCAGCTTTGGGCGCCAAAAACCTTCGGGTGAGGGTCGAGGGCTAATCTCCGGTGACAGGGGAATCCTCCCCCACCTCAGGCGAGGTGCGGCGAAGCACCTAGAGCTGCGTTCCAACTCCATCTCCGGCCACCGCCGTGAGGTCTTCTTCCTCGTGGTCAACACCACTCGAGGGCGTTTTCTTCTTATTTTTCTTGCTTGTTAAGTAGCTGTAGCATATAGCTTTTATTTCGTGTTTTTAATTTGCCGTTCAAACCGTTGATCAGACCCGATTTCACCATCAATCACCTCGCCGGAGCTCTTGAGCTCCGGCCACCATCTCCGCTATTCCACTCCACCTTTTCCCCCTGTTTTGCTGGCCCCTGGACCCTTTTACTGCTGCTGGTATCTTTATTGCAGGTCCAGGTGCGAGGAGACCCCCTCCTGGGGTCGAGTTTTGGAGCACGTCGGACCTCCTGGAAGCCCATTCACGTCTTCATCGCCTCGGCGGCCCTCCGGTGGATCACCTCCCATTTTGAGGCCGCCGTTCCATCAGGGAACCTCCCAGGAGCTTGTCCGGGCTGCCAGAAGAAAGAAGAGGCGTCGGAGATCGGAGATCCAGCCAATCCAAACTCGCTCCCAGCGAGTTCTTCAGCCGTTCTTCGTCTTGGCCCCCCTGCCGTCGATCTGGGGGGTGTTCTTCACGAGCTACAGGTGTCGTTGGATATTGCAGCCCTCCAGCCGTCGATCTCCAGCCAGCCTTCTAATCTCCGCCGTAGACAACGAAGGGGCATCGGGCTCTATTGTGCTGACACGTGGATTAGTGGCGGAAGCCACACCGTCCGATCGCGCCCAGGTCGTGGGTATTTTGCATTCTTAGCCCACGACATTTTTGTATTTTAATATTAGAACTTAAAGCCTTCATCTGTCTTTTAAAACTTTTGTAAATTTTGCTAAAAACCCCCTGCAGTTTCCGTATTTGCATTTTAACCCTTGCCATCCCAGCGCACGTGCGTGGCACGTGCGCCTGGACATTTTGCGGGCAGGCCCCTTTAGTTTTGGGTTTTAGTTTTTAGTCCATTAAGTATTTTGTCACGTTATATATTTCTGGTTATTTTGCATCTAAGCCCCCGAGCTTTCAAGATATTACATCCGTGCCCCTCCCAGGCGCGCGTGTAACGCACGTGAGCCTGGGAGTTTTTGCAAGAAAGCCCTTGCGGATTTAAATATTTGTTTTGGGCCCAGAAAGTATTTAATTCAGTGTATATTTTTGTGGCAAAATTGCAGCCGTGTCCCCATATTTTCAGATATTTGCATAAAGGTCCCTGCCAGGCCTTTAATTTTTGTATGCTTGTTGCATTTATTTAACCTATCATTTCATATCCAAAAATTCTCAAATTTTGAAGTTAAGTCCCTGGACACTTGTATTTAACGCCAGCTATTTAGTTTTTGATTTTATTTTATTTGCATATTTATTAAAAATCAAAAACTCCCTTTTTGTGTACTGTCTACCTTAGAAAATACCAAAAAAATATCAAAACACCTCCAAAAATTCCCAAAAAAATTACCTAGTGTCTAGGTTGTCATCTTTTAGTGTCAGTCCAAAAATCATTAAAAATTTCAAAAGAAAAACACTAAAAATATAAAAACACTCAAAAACTTCAAAAAAATATAAAAAATAGTAGAAAACTCCAAAAATTATAAACTCAGCTTCTGTTTATCCCTTATTTTGTTCTTTTTATTTGAAAAATAGTGTGAAAATTTTGAGCTACTGTTTGCTATTTTTAATTCCTATTTTTGTCACAGCCAGCCTCTTTTCCACTGTTTAGTTTTAGTTCAGTATTTAAAAATCCCAAAAACATTTTGAAAAACCCTCAAAAAAATCACAAAAACAGTAGAAAACCTTAAAAATACCAAAAACATTTTATTTCTGAATTTTTGAGTATTTTTGTGCATTTTTATAAATAGTTTACCTTACCTTTTATTATATTGCCTTTACTTTCCAATATTGAAAAAAGAAATAAAAAATATAAAATATAAAATATAAAAATCAGAAAATCAAAAATCAAAATACAAAATAAAATAAATAAATAAATAAATAAAAATTTTTTAAAACCCACAAAAACATTTCTTTTGTTGCTTGCTTAGTGTAGACACATCATACATTCACACACACACTTTAGCACTTGCTTGAATTACACTGCTTGCTCCCTGTGTTCGAACTCTCTGCATACTTGCCCTTTACATCATTTGTGCAGAGTTAAAAATAAATTTTAACTCCACATTGTTTCTAATTCGTTGATCTTAGTGTGGGTTAATTGTTGATTAAATGCGGATTTTGATTGGTCGACACTTCGACTGAGTTCACGCTTTGTGCTGAACTTAAGGCCGTCGATTTCCCGCGATTATCAATCACCCAACAAATCAGAAAATTGGCCTTCATTGGGATGAAAGGATTTAATGTCCCATTGGAAAGATATACATATTATTTTTACTTACGATGCAAAACTATTTAGAATTCATATCATGTCATCTCTAAAAATACTAAAGATTTTTTTTCAACACATCACAACATTTTTAAAATATGAAAAGAAAGACTTGAGTAATAATTTTAGTAATAAACTTACGGGATATTTACACCCATAACCCTGAGTAATATGGTAATTACCCCAGGAACCCTCGATAATCACGAATTACATCCAGAACCCCGAATAACGCTTAACCTTTACATGGCATAACCTTGAGTTAAGTTCCGTCTTACTTCTCCGTTAACTCGGATGGAAAACATCAAATATTGACCATTTTGCCCTTCGAAACACGTCATATTTATGACATGATGCCATTGGGTCAAACAAAATTATGTCTCCTTAGGCTCGGTGTCCGCCGCTCCCCGACCGCAGCCGCCTCCGATTGCAGCCGCCTCCGACCATCTCCTTCTCTCTCGTCAACCATCCTCCCTTCCGCCAAAATCGTCGAAGCCCCTCCCCCCTCCGGTCAACCATACTCGCTGCGAGCATACCCGCTTCCCCCACCGACCCGCACCCCCCGCCCCGACGAAGCTCCTCCTCTCCAGCCCCCTCCCCCTGCAACCCAACACCCGGCACCCGGCAACCCGGCAAGCCTCCTCCCCTCCAGCTCCTCCCCTCCACCACCCGGCAAGCTCCAGGTGCTGCGCACCTGGGATCCCTCCCGCACAGCCTCCCCCAACCCCAACCCCCAAGCCTCCCCCCTCCTGTGCCGCCTCCCCCCACCCACCCTCCCACGTCGCCCCGCGCCGCCTCCCCTCCCGCGCCACCCTCCCCAACCCCACCTGTGCCGCCCTCCGCCCCCTCCCTTCCCGCGCCGCCTCCCCCCACCCGCCATCCCGCGTCTCTCCCGCGCCGCCTCCCCATGTACTCTTTTAGGGCTGGGTGGAGCTTTGATTCCGTCTGCCCCCCCCCCAACTGACAAGCTTGTTCCGTCTTCCGCGTCCCCCCTCCCCTGCAACGGGCTAGGAGCCCCCTCCGCCCTCCCCGCCTGCAATCGTCAGGAAGCCCCCTCCGCCTGCAACCGTCTGGAAGCCCCCTCTGCCTCCCCTCCCACAACCGTCTGAAAGCTTCCCCCCTCCCCCCGCAACCGTCTGGAAGAACCCCCCCCCCCCCCCCCCCGCAGCCGCCATCGAGCTTCCCCTCCGATGGAAGCTTTGACCCCCCTCCCCCCCTGTGCCTGCAAGTCCCTCTAGAAGATCCCCCACTCCACCGACGTTGATCCCCCTACCTCCGACAGCAATCGGATACCCCGCGAGAGACCCCTTCCTCGACAGCAATCGAAACTGCTCCCTCCGCAAGAGCCCCCTGTCTCCGAGAAACCCCCCCCCCCCCCCGACAGGAATCGAAGCTTCCGCCCTCGAGCCCGCAAGAGCCCCCTGCCTCCCCCCTCTCGCAAAGAGCCTGCTGCCTCCGACAATCGAAGAACCCCATCCCCCAGACCACCCGTTGTTCGAAGGTCGAAGCACCTCTCCCCGACATCAATCGAAGATCATGCTGCCTCCGCAATCGAAGCTCCACCCAGCCGTAAAAGATCCCCCTGCCTCCTCCGACAGGAATCGAAGCTTCCGCCCTCTACAGCAATCCCTCCGACAATCGATTAATCTGGACCGTCGGATCACGAATGGGTTAGATTAACTCATCCCTCTGGTTGAGTTAATGACATAAACTAACGGAAGGTTATATGTGTAAAACGGAATGATTACTCAGGGTCTTGGGTGAATTTAGTGATTATCGAGGGTTCCTGGGGTAATTACCATATTACTCAGGGTTATGGGTGTAAATATCCCTAAACTTACTATGTTGAAAGTAAGACTTGGATAACAATAGGTTTTCATATAAAAATTGTAAAGGTAAGTAGGCATTCCTCTTCCTTGTAATTTAGAATGTTCCTCAAAGGAAAAAACTTAAATGTGTTATGACTTTTAAGAAAATACAAATAAAAAAAGATATCGAGCATACCTTTATCTTAAGATATTTAAAAAAAACTCTCCTTTACTTTGAGTCATACGCATCTATAATTGATACATGAAAAATGCATATATTTAACCATGGTAATATAATTTCTTCTTATAAATAGTTGCAAAACAAATAAAGACACGCCAAATTTATAGTGGAAAGATTACTTTCTTAATATTTCTATTTTATATTTGAATGGATATAATATAAAACAAATATACAGTTATCGCCATACACGAATTTCATCTTCTCTAATTATTTATATAGTAAGAATATAATTATTAAATGATGTACTTATACAACTTGAGGATGGCAAAAATTGCAAGATTGTTGGTGTTATCGGCATTCATAATATGAGATTTTCCAAATCAATTATTATGATGAAATAGGAAATAAGAGGAAAATTGAAGTAACTAAATAATTCATTTGTTGGCTGAATATTGTAAATGCGTTAATAATTATCGTCCATTATTCCATTCATGGCATTTGTCTTTTTTCTTCTTTTTTTCCAATCCGTTACAGGGCCAATCTTGTATTCCTGGCCAGCACCAAGGGACCAATTTGGTTTCTCCTAACCAAAGATGATCGTTTGTTGTATTACAGCACGTGTGCTGTAAAGCATGCAGCCGTCTGATTGATCGGAGATCCTCCCGGACCCCTATGAGGGTTGTCCGATCCTTATCGGACAGCTGCATGAGTTACAGCACGTGTTAGTAATAAAGCAGACTATGCGTCCTCTCTCCTAACATTAATGAAGGGAGGCGTGAGGCCGTTGACGGGGAGCTGTGGTGCTGTAGCGCACCACAGCCGCAGGCTTGTCCTCCTGCCCTTCCCTCCCTGCGTGATAGATCACGGTGGCAGTTTTCTTGATACCCGCAATCCTTGGGGAGCCTGAGCTTCTGGCAGTTAAACCACGAGTCTCCGGTCTCGGCAATGACGATGTCGTCGCTGTTGAGCATGGTCTGGATGTGCTTGAGCAGCACGTTGATTCTCAGCGGCTCCTTGGGCTTGCAATCCACCAGCACGCCGTCGGGGACGTAGATCCTGGCATAATTCTCGTAGGCACTTGAATTCTTCTTCATCCTCTTAGACAGAGCTCGGAGGAAGCCCTTCATACGATGCAACCAAACGTGGGGCCATTAGCAACCACCACCCCGTTGGGCTGCACGATGATGGCCTTCTCCTTCTTGAGTTGAAGCGAGTACCCAACGGAGATGTAGTCATTGAAGATAGGTCCGGCGAATATGTAGGCATCTGTGGACTCAATGATCTCCGCACAGAAGGATGTGCTGACGATACCCAGTAGGTGCCAGCCTGGGCACGAGGCCCTTGGCGGAGGGCATGACCGCCACAGCGTACCTACAGTTCTCGGCAAGATCCGCGAAGGCCTTCCCGGCCTTGGCCACGTGGGGTTTGGGCCCTCCGACCATGGTTAGCTTCACGACCTTGTTCAGGAACTCCATAATGACCTCTATTGTCGTCTCCCGAGGTTAAGACTGATATAAGAAACCGGCCCCTCTCCTCGAGGATCTTGAGGATTATCGCGAGTGGACCGATAGTGGGTGGACACTTCACTTTAAAGCTCGCTGGTCATTTGGTTCACAGGTACTACCAAAAAGTCCCATGCCCCTCTTTCGTCTCGATCTCGGATGACGAGGACCCCAGTCGTGTTTATGGTTTCCATCCCCATCATCCTATTGAAGGGAACTCCTCCTGCTCTGCCATAAAAACGACGTTTCATAGTGAAGGTGATTCAAAAGCGATAAAAAGGAGAGGCAAAGTAGGTAATGTCCGGATGATATTGCCCATTGACGGATCGAGAAGCTGGAACTGTCGGGTGATTCAAAAGCGATAAAAAGGAGTAGGTAAAGTAGTCGATAATCGTGGGAAAGATCAATTCTCAAGATTAGTGCCAAGCTGAGGACAAAGAAAGATACACATTCTCCCATTACTCAGACTAAAATATCGTGACAGAGAAAGTGATAGATTTACTAAGAATAGTCTCACTAATCAAACTGTTTTACTACCTCTATCAGTAGAGGCAAAGCTCAGTGTGCGTTCATTGGTAAGACAGTAGCAGTGAGGACACATACTCAAGTCAAGCATGGCATAGATTATGCGTTATAGTGCCCGATCAGTCGTAGACTCGTACGAGGGATGTCGTGACCCTCTCTACGTCAGCATCAACGCTGTCAAGATATACTCGGCTTTGATGTTCATTCATATCGGTACTTAAAAGTTGGAATAAGATTCGATTAGAAAATAATTGTTATATTTCGTTAATATAAACAAAATCAAACATGAATACGATAGATTAGCTCAGGTTCGATTTCGTTAAAAGTCCAATTACATATAACATTTGAACATGTATAAATGTATGTGTTAATCCCCATGAGTGCAACAATTTGAAGTTAACGAACCACAAAAGAAAAAAAAAATACCTTGTGCAAGAGAAGGATATATAGGAGGAACAATGAGGGATGAGAGTCAATGATATATAAGAAAAGTGATGTCGGAATAAAGATGATGGGGAAATACATAAACTTGTTGTAAGATAATAAAGCGGATACTATATGTAGATATTCAGTATAGACTAACTGGAAAATCTAAAAACAGAATTATAATTATATGAAATCATGGGATGTTATATAACCCATCTTCATGGACCCTCGTTTGGATCGAGGATGGCTCAATCCTATACCACTTATTTAATGGGTGAAATTCTACGCCCAAGATCGACTGGTATAAATCAGGTGTGGGATCAAACCAGATCATGAGCTAGTTTGATGGGCTAGGTCAAGTAGTTCCAGCTCAATGTGCATCCATATGGATGTGTAGAAGGGCATATAACAATACGTTACACATGCCGGAACAACGCTCAAGTGAATGCGGGTGTAAGTTGTGGGTGTGTTTGTTGTATTAAGAATTGTAATTAGATTTTAATTGGAGAATCTATGTAATTACAATTGAAGTTAATTTGGTTTCAATTGGGAAACCAAATGACTTGGAGGGAAAGTTAGGAATTCTCAAATTTGAAACATGGAAAAGTTTGTGTGGAAGTTTAGTACCATACCTTGGAGCTCTAAACTTTTGGTGGGCTTATATATGAGCTCACACCCTAAGCTCTTGTAGCAATAGTAGAGAGGAGGAATGGAGGACCACACATACGCGCACGCTCCGACTTTGGCTCTGACTCGGGAGAGTCAATTTGGATCTTAATACTTTTGCTGCGGGTTTCATTTGGTAAGTCGATTAAATTAATCACACGATTAATTTAGTAAGTCGACTAAAATGGGAATTCAATTCATCGTTGTGGACGCGATTCTGACCGCGATTTCGGGATCCGAAATGACGCGTCCGTTGAGGGGCGTTTTCAGAAATCGAAAGGTATCACGCAAGGGCACGTGGCTGTCTTTATATATCTCTTCCCCCCATGTTGGTTTCTTCACTCGCAAGAAAAATCTCTCACGCCGTCTTGGCTTTGTTTTGGTTCTTCCTCTCACGGACGAACATGCCTCTCTTTCTCTCGCCTGCAGTTCTCTGAGGTACATTCGAGAACAATCTCGCCGTTGTGCGCAGACGAAGATCGTGTGTCGTCGTATCCTGGGAGCGAATCGCAGTACCCTATACATCGGTATTGTGGGGGCGATATCCTCTCTAAGGATAGACCATTTCATGGACGCTTCGGTGATTTCTAATCTAATCTCTCTCTTATTGTGTTTGCCGCGATTTGTTTATTGCTTTACCTTTCATGGATCTCACTCGATTTAATGTTTTCGTTCGTTTAATTGGTTCATGCTTGCATTCTATAATCGGATAATAGATTGGAACTGCATGATATTAATACTGATAATCTGTAATGCTTTTCTGTCAATCTATTTGGATCCGTGTAATTACTGTTTATTATATACATGGTTGATACTGGTAACAACAATCTTAGAGAGAATATCCGGAACCATTTTTAAAATCATGTCGGAAACGATGTTTAAATCGAGGGTAGATATGACGGGTGTGCCTGAAAAATTCGGTGGACAGAATTTTAAGCGTTGGCAACAATGCATGAAGATCTGGTTAACCACCACAGGATTAATCTCTATGCTTGAAACCGATTGTCCTACGATAGAAACGGAAAACCCCACACCCGATAGCCAGAATGCACAATCCGCGTGGAAAAACGTGATCGTATATGTCATGGTTGCATCATGTTGGCTCTATCCAATACGTTGTTTGGCGTGTACTGTTCGTCCACGCAGACTGCGAATGGGCTATGGGAAGATTTGGATCGGAAGTATAACACCGAAGACCTCGGTATTGAGAAATACTCCGAGGCCAAATTTTTGAAGTTTTCTATGGCCGAAAGGGAAGTCGGTTTCTGAACAGGCACACGAGTTTTTACTCCTGCTCCATAGTTTAGAAGATGCCGAAATGAAACTTTCAGAGAAGTTTCAGGTCGTGTGCATCATAGAAAAATTCCCCAAGTCATGGGAAGACTTCGGTATGATCCTGAAACACAGGAAGGGTAAATTTTCTATGGATAACTTGATGGTGGTAATTACCATAGAGGATGAACACAGGAAACAAAAGCATGTACTTCCTGTCGACATTCAGGTTAAGGTCAATCTCATGACCTCGAATGGCAAAGATAAGAAGGGAAAGGGTGCTAATAACAATAAAATGAAACAAAAGGGCAAGATCAAAAAAAAGCAAAGAATAAACCATGTTGGCACTGTAATCAGGTTGGCCATTGGAAGAAGGATTGTCCGTCCTTAAAGGCTCAACCTAAGGTCGCAGACGAGAGTCCGCAAGTGAATATGATCACTATGAGACTCGGGACTAGCGAGGGGTATGTCTCTGTAAAACCTGAACTATACCATATGCATGATCCAAATGAGTGGCCCGTGGATACATGAGCCAACGTAAATATTTGTTCTGACAGGACTTTATTTTCTTCTTATCAGACCTGCAATGGTGGGACTGTAAAGACGGGGAACGATTCTGCAACCAGGGTGCTACGGTCGGGACAAGTCAACTTGAGGTTCTCCTCTGGACGTTGCACAGGGTGCTGCATGTTCCTGACATCAAGAAGAATGTTTTATCTGGCTCTATCTTAGTTAGAAATGATTTTGAATTGAACTTTAAATGTAATAAAGTTGTCATTCTGAGACATGGCATTTTTTATGGAAAAGGTTATTTGGCAGACTTTGATTTGTTATTTAGAATTAGATGTGACTCAATGAACATTTACGAAATAAATATTTTAAAGTCTGAATGTTCTAATTATGTGTCTCATGTTGTGAATAATCTAGAATCCTGTGATCTGTGCCATTGGGACATGTAAACTTAAATTCAATTAAAAGAATGATGAATTTAGAGTTTATCCCTAAACACACTATTGATAAAAACTCAAAAATGTGAAATATGTATGCAAGCGAAGACATAGGAAGTCTTTTCAGCCTGCCTCTAGAGATAGTGAGATCTTGGATCTAGTGCACACGGATATCTGTGAGTTTAATGGTGTGTTGACCTAAGACAATAAGAAATACTTTATCACCTTTATAGATGATAGCAGTAGATACTGCTATGTATATCTAATGAAAACCAAGGATGAAGCCTTAGAGAAATTTCTTATATTTAAGAATGAGGCTGAGACACAAACATGAAAAGTGCTTAAACGCCTTAGGTCAGATAGAGGAGGTGAATATACATCTTACTTATTTGATGAATAATGCAAATCGTTTGGCATAGTTCATGAAGTTACGGCTCCATATTCAAAGCAATCAAATGGGATCGCAAAACAGAAAAATAGAACCTATACATACATGATCAATGCTCTCCTACAGAGTTCTGGACTTCCAACCTATATGTGGGGAGAAGCCTTGAATACGGCTTGCTATATTCTGAATAGGGTTCCTCCAAGACATATGGAAAAGCATCCTTTTGAACTTTGGAGAAATAAAAAACCAAGTTTAAGATATCTCAAAGGGTGGGGTTGTCTCGCTAAGGTTTTAGTCCCAGAACACAAGAGAAAGAAGCTTGGTCCTAAAACTGTTGATGTGGTCTTCTTAGGTTACTTGGAAAATAGCTATGCATATAGGTTCTTGGTAATTCGATCCGAGATATCGGGCATAGATGTCAACACCATAGTTGAACTTTGTGATGCTACCTTCTTTGAGGATGTCTTCCCACTGAAGACTGGGATTCCTTAGAATCTGACCATTGAGGGCGCCTCTACTTCAGGATCTATTCCATATCAAGTGGAAAGGATAACGAATGTTGGGGTTGAGACTCTACCTGAACCCAATGATATTTCTGAAGAGATTGAGCCAAGGAGGAGTAAAAGACCTCGAATAGCCAAGGATCTGGGTAGCGACTTTGTTGTCTACCAGATCGAGGGTGATCCACCAAGTTACAAGGAAGCCATGGCTTCATCTGAAGCAAAACAATGGAAGGAAGCCATCAAATCTGAGATGGACTCCATTATGACGAACGGAATTTGGGAGTTTGTTGATTTACCCAAAGGGTGTTCTACCATTGGGTGCAAGTAGGTGTTTAAGAGAAAGCTTAGACCTGACGAATCAATTGAAAAGTACAAAGCCAGATTAGTTGCCAAGGGCTTTAGGCAAAAGAAAGGTATCGATTATTTTAATACATATTCCTCTGTGACTAGGATGACCACAATCCGGATGCGCATAGCATTGGCTTCTGTATATGATCTCTCTATCCATCAGATGGATGTGAAGACCACCTTCTTACATGGCGATCTTGAGGAAGAGATCTATATGGATCAACCTGATGGACTTGTGACTCCTGGGAATGAGGAAAAGGTTTGCAAGATTGTCAAATCCCTTTACGGATTGAAACAAGCAGCAAAGCAGTGGCATGAAAAATTTTGACAAAACTATTTTGTCATATGGCTTTATGGTTCATGAATCCGATAAGTGTGTCTATTCCAAGGTGAAAGGTGGTGAGTGTTTTGTCTTGTGCATGTATGTTGATGACATATTATTGTTCGGATCACATATGAGGATTATTAATGAGACTAAGGTATTCTTAAGTAGCAAGTTTGAGATGAAGGACATGGGTGTTGATGATGTGATCTTGAGTCTCAAACTGACAAGGTTAGTTGATGGGATTCTAGTTTCTCAATCTCACTATGTTGAGAAGGTACTTGAGAAATTTGGATATCAAGATTGCAAAGTTGTAAGCACTCCTTTTGATTCATCCAAAACGTTGTTTAAGAATAAAAGTGGGGTATTTGTAGCTCAGCTAAGGTATTCACAAGTAATAGGAAGTTTAATGTATATTGCAAATTGCACGAGACCTGATATTTCATTCTAGGTTGCAAAGCTGAGTAGATACACTAGTTGTCCTGACCGTACTCACTGGGAGGCTCTGGATCGAGTACTAAAGTACTTAAAGGGAACTATTTCCCTTAATTTGCATTATGGTAAACATCCATCTGTACTAGAAGGATATAGTGATGCAAGTTGGATAGGGAAAATAGAGGAGTCTTGGAGTAATGGTGTTACTGGGTATGTCTTTACCCTTGGAGGCGGTGCAGTCTCCTGGAAGTATGTGAAGCAGACCATTCTAGCCCGATCCACCTTTGAGGCCGAGCTGTGTGCTTTGGACACCTCTGGAATTGAGGTTGAATGGCTAAGGGAACTTCTGTATGCAATTCCCATGGTAGGTCAGCCAGTTCCTGCGATATCAGTACATTGTGATAATATGACCCCAATTGCCAAGATCAAGAGTTCAAAGTTCAATCAGAAAATAAGGAGACACATACAAATCAGACTTAAGACGTTAAGGGATTTGGTATCTCGAGAGGTGTTGGCAGTGGATTTTGTTGGATCCAAAGATAACACGGTAGATCCGTTGACTAAGGGACTTGATAGATCTTTAGTCTTAAAGTCTAGGCTTGGGATGGGACTGAGACCCATTGAGAGTTCCTCTACAGTAGAAACCCAACCTATCTGAGTGGAGATCCCACAAAGTAGGTTCAATGTGGTAATAACAAACTGTTTGGAGAACTGGTTGGCACTCTAATCTTAATGCGTATGCATGAGTGTCATATCCCTGGAAGCCTGAGTGCCATTTAAGCTGCAAGTTTAGAAAGAGCGTAGGCTCTGAATGGATTCAAGCCTTTGGGCAGGATGTTAGCAGTGCATCCTTGGAGAATGCCACCTATGTGAGTGTTACTGTAGGCCACAGTTAAAGGAAGAGGATCTTTTCTGAATACGCTCATGAAAGAGGATAAGGGTGCATGGCCTTTAAAAGCACGAACTCTGAAAATTGTACCAAGAACAACGCTTTGTTGTTTCCACCGTATACTTTAACACCAAGGTCCAAAGTTCAAGACGTAGTTCACTTCGTTCCTGTTAAAATGAAAGTAGTAAACTTAGGTAGAGGTTCAAACCGGAAGGTACCTTTACTGAAAGTAAAGTGTGGCAGTCGAAAGTTGTGTTTTTAACTCTCTTTGAATCTCTTTTCAAATTGGTGAATTCGTGGGGGATTCTTGTATTAAGAATTATAATTAGATTTTAATTGGAGAATCTATATAATTACAATTGAAGTTAATTTAGTTTCAATTGGGAAACCAAATGTCTTGGAGGGAAAGTTGGAAATTCCTTAATTTGAAACATGGAAAAGTTTGGGTGGAAGTTTAGTACCATACCTTGAAGATCTAAACTTTTGGTGGGCTTATATTTGAGCTGACACCCCAAGCTCTTGTAGCAATAGTAGAGAGGAGGAATGGAGGATCACACACGCTCATGCGCTCCGCTTCGTCTCCGGCTCTGGCTTCGGCTTCGGGCTCGGGAGAGTCAATTCGGATCTCAATACTTTTACCGTGGGTTTCATTTGGTAAGTCGATTGAATTAATCACACGATTAATTTGGTAAGTCGACTAAAATAGAAATTCAACTCGCCATTATGGACGTGATTCCGGCCGCGATTTCGGAATCCGAAATGGCGTGTCCGTCGAGGGGCGTTTTCAGAAATCAAAAGGTATCGCGCAAGGGCACGCAGCTGTCTTTATATATCCCTTCCCCCCACGTTGGTTTCTTCACTTGTAAGAAAAATCTCTCATGTCGTCTTGGCTTCAATCTGGTTCTTCCTCTCACGGACGAACCTGCCTCTCTTTCTCTCGGCTGCAGTTCTCTGAGGTACATTCGAGGACGATCTCATCGGTGTGCGTAGACGAAGATCGTGTGCTATCGTATCCTGGGAGCGGTTCGCCAGTACTCTATGCACCGGTATTGTGGAGGCAATATCCTCTCTAAGGACAGTCCATTTCATGGACGCTTCGATGATTTCTAATCTAATCTCTCTCTTATTTTGTTTGCCGCAATTTGTTTATTGCTTTACCTTTCCTGGATCTCGCCCGATTTTATGTTTATGTTTGTTTAATTGGTTCCTGCTTGCATTCTGTAATCTGATAATAGATTGAAACTGCATGATATTAATACTGATAATTTGTAATGCTTTTCTGTCAATCCATTTGGATCCGTGTAATTGTTGTTTATTATATGCATGGTTGATCCTAGTAACAACTTCGCACATGCGCGCGCAAACAGGGGTGTCTGTCGAGTCGAACGAGTCCTCAACTTGGACTCAAACTCGATAACCAAGCTCTGACTCAAGCTCGGGCTCAATAAGTTTCGAGCTCAAGAATGCTGACTAAAACTCGAACTCATTGTGTTCAAGTAGGCTTACGAGCTCGTTGATTTTTTGTTGCCCTCTATGAGCTTTAGATTTTTGTTGCCGAAAACTTAATGATAATAGTTTTCTAACCATCTTTCGTGGTATTTTCCTTTATAGTTTAGCTACGGAGTAAGTGTAGACTGCCTTGTATTCCGTAAGTAATAATATCCACATTTAAATGTCTATAGCCTATATGCCATTTTGATGCATTCCCTTGTTTGTGCTCATTAATAATCTCATTAATAATAATATTTGAATTTTTTGACAGTATATAAATATATTTATTCATGTGCTTTTGGCATACGGGTTTGTTACTTTTTAAATTATATTCGTACATATGGAATTGAAAATCAGAGAGAAATTCATATTAAGAGAGAGAATATGTAAACATCACACAACTGCAAATAATTTGTTAGTAATGTGTCATCTTCATATTCATACATCACGTATGCTCATGTGCAATGAAAAATGTACAAAAAAGGGTAATAAAAGTAAATCGAGTTATCGAGCTAAGTTAGCGAGTTGAGCATGCCTCTACTCGAACTCAAACTCGATAACCCTAATGATCATTTATCCTGACTCAGACTCAATAGCTTTTTGAATGCATGAGCTCCTATAGAGTTGAGTCCGAGTCGAGCTCGTCAATCCCAAGCATTCATGACACCCATACCTGCAAACATGGGCAACAAATAGGGATGCACATGGATCAGATAAAATATGTAGTCCGATCTAATCGTGTGTCATTGGATTGGAATGATTTGGTTATGATTCTAATGGATTGTGGGTCGAGATTTTTCTAATCTGTTAAACCACGAATTGGACCATATTTAAAATCCGATCGAATCCAATACGTTAAACAACAATAATAAATAAATAACGATCTTATGATATGATGTGTATATGAAATATGGATAATCTCAACCCTCATTTTCCGCCAAGATTAAAGGTGAGGATGGCTCTTTTTTATTCCACCCCTAACCAATGCTCTTCTTGAAGACTCCCTCCCTTCCCTTCCATAGTCTCTCTACTCCATTATTTTTCCCCCAACAACCAATACCTGACCATGATGATGTCAAGCTTCCCTCTCCATTGCCTTCACTATCCATGAAGTGCTTCGCCTTCCCATCGTCGAAGCCCTTCTCCACTCTCGTTGACAGTAATTGTGACTTTCCCTTCTTGTCTCGTCAATAGTAACAAAGACAATGGTATCATTCTTTTAATTGGACCAATATAGCAATATTTGTATTTTTCTTTCTACAAGGGGGTCTCTACCATTGTGGTTAATGATTAAGTGATATATATTTGGGGGGTTGAATAGATCATTCTCCCTCCCTTTTTTTGAGAGAATCGAATGGAAGAAAAGTAATGAAATATGTGATTGCATTGAATAATCTCCTTCGACTATATCAAGTATCATGCCTTTGATCTTTTTGTTTGTTCACCAAATCTTCTTCAGTTCCATCCAAGTGCAGAAAAACCTGAGTTTTCCTAGAAGAAAAATATTAGAATAGCAACGTGGATCCAAAAAAAGAATGAAATCTAGTGGTTGTTTGCTATTTGATCGGTGATATACTTCTTAAATATCTTACCTAGGATGAGAAGACGGATGGAACCTATAAAGAAGAGACATGTCAACAGGTGGCTAGATCGACTGATAAGGGACGTAGTCGTTGAGGGAATAGGAAGGAGGGATTTCAGGTAGGCTTGAGCATTGCCTTGGGTCGGCCTGACCCTACCCGTTGCTTGGCCTGACAAAACTCAACCCAAATCCGAGCCCGATGTCGTAATGTCGGAGATGGGCACATTTTAAGGCTCATTTAGCTAATAGAACTGGGTTCGGGTACCGATCAGCCTAGACCCGAGGTTGCGGGCTGGCCCAACCTCCGGCCTCATATAAAGCCTACATGTTGAATCACTCTTGCCCCCTTTAGGGTTTTGGGGATTGGTACCCCAATGGGTATTGATAATTCCAACTACTTGACACCCTCTCTCTAGCCCCTAACCAAAATCACAAATACAAAGATCTCCCTGATGAATCTCTATTTCATCACCTTTATTTTACAAGTCTGGCCTAAAAAAACCTAGCTAATGCATGTAAATAGCATTATTTTGTACATATTAACATTCATTATTTATTCCAATTATTGTATATAAAATGTTATTTTTAATACCAAAAATATAGAATAAAGAAGAGAAAAGATAAAATAAAATACCAAAGGTATTTTATGATCCTAAACCCCGAGACCAAGTCAAGAACTGATTTGGTCGACAAGGAATAAAGTACGCAGAGATAAGAGCCAAATACACAATAAAAATTACATTCGTTTATTCATCAATAAAGTATTTTTGGGACCCATTTTATTCTCTATTATTTATACCTCAAATCAATAAACTTTGTACATTAAAGTTGTAGATAATATTACATAGAAAATACAAAATTGTTTTCATACAAAAATAATGTACAGTGTACAAGTTATACTCAAAATAAGAATTCAAAATATCAACTTCCCAGACCCATATCTTCTAAATAAAAACTCAAAATGCAAAAATTACCTTTAATTGTATACAACTTTTAATAAGCTATTTAATCCCCTATTGTACATATACATGAATATAATATTCACTTTATTGATTGCTTATTATTTTTACATTTTTATATTTTTATAATTTTGTAAATATTATTTATAATATATGTACATATTTTGAATATAGTAAAATAATAAAGTAAAATAATAAAATAAAATAAAATAAGTACACTCAATATATATATGAATTACATATTCTTATACATGTATATAAATAAAAGTGAAATTCGTTCTTCTATTCTTTTGTTCCCTTATATTTTTATATTCTTGTAATTATTATTTATATTCTACTAAAACTATAAAGATAAAATAAAACCAAGAAGAATACTCTAAAAAAATAATATAGCTAAATACATAGATACAAATACATATACTTATACATATATAATATATACTCCTATTTATTTAAATGTATGTAATACATCAAAAAATAAAATAAAAATATATTTGTGTACATAAAAATAAGTTATAAGCATATAGAATAATAAAGTAAATAATAAAATCGAAAATATAAAATAAAAATAAAATATACAAAACATAAATTAATATACCTATAAGTGTACCCTTAAAAATTAACTTGTAACAAACAAACCCAAAAAAATCATATTAAAATACTACATAAATAATAAACATTTTTTATAACTAAAAATTAATAAAATCATTTACTAATTTTAATTAATTATTTCAAATAAATCTAGCCTTTTTGTCATGTAGCTTTTGAGATGGACCAATTAGAGGGCTGGGACTATTGACCCCGGTCAACTCACCCTCTCTCTTCCTCGAGTCGCCAGAATGTCAGACTCATGGATTTCACCCATTTTTCTGTGGGTGTTCATGATGCTCTGGTGAGGCGTGATGCGCGATTCATGGAGACTAAGCACCTTTGATTCATGCCTTAGCCAAAGATCTAAACAACTCTCCCTGATTCAATCACATGTCCTTGGTCAATAAGCCATGGTTACCTTGTTTATAATTAAGAAACTCTGCTCTGCTTCTCCTTTGCCTCTTGATCCCCCTTCGAGCTTTGCTCAGTGCTCTTGCGTGAGTGTAGAAGTCCAGGTGACAGTTGAGAATTTCCTCATGCTTTGAGGCGGCGAAGCGAGAACAAGGCGGCGATCCACAGTGGTTCTCCGACCACCCTGCTCCCTGGTTCATCACAGTTATAAGAGTTGCGTGTTTTTAATTCCATTAGGTAGATTTCATTCATCTCTTTCATTTTCCGCATTTTCTTTTGAGTTTTAGTTAATGATTAAGGCTAGGATAGCTTCGACATCTCGTCGGAGCTCTAGAGCTCCGGCCATTATTTCACCACTTGTGACCACTGATCTGACCACTGCATTCATCACATCCTCTTTCCCTTGGCATTCTCCATCTGACACATCATTTGGACCAACCTGATCGTGCTCCGATCAGTGAATCGAAGCTCTCCCTCTGCCTTACGCCAGAGCTTCGCCATTCCCCCTCATCCGTCATGAACTCCAGCTTCATTATAGGTTGAGGTGACTTGACTTGAGCCACTGGATCTTTTCGTGTAGGTACCAAGTCTAAACAAGCCCTCTTGGGACTCAATCGCTCCTGGACAAGGATCCCCAGGTGCTACGACTTCGATCGACCTCCAGGACCCCCACACTGGGTCCCAAACCATTTTGTGAGCACCACTCACTGTGAAACACCTCCCTGGAGGTGTAGAGCCCAAAAACATCAAAGAAGACAGCTGAATGGAGGAGGAATCGTGGATCAAAGGTCGGGAAGGCCTTGTTCTTCCATGTTCTTTGTGAGTAGCGGCTATCGTTCGATCTGGGGAGGCACCCCAGATTCACCAGCAGTCGTTGGATCAATACGAGCACACCATTAGATCATCGCCTTGGATCTAATCTCAAGTATCCACGTCCAACCGTCATCGATCGTCTAATGAGAGACACATGGATAAGTGGTGGATATTAGCCGCTCGATGACATGCCTTAGGGGTAAAGTACAACTTAAACCTCAGTTCTTTTTATATTTATTTATTAGTCTTATAAATAGCATATATAGCATAAATAAATGTGGTCATTTTGCATAGAGGCCCTTGCTATTTATGGATATTACATACAAGTCCAATCAAGCTCAGCTCACGTGTACTCCCACATGAGCTGGGCAAATTGCTTGTATAACCCTACCAGTTTTTGTATTCAAGTTTAATCCATTAAATGTAAATATCAGTTGTATATTTTTAGCATATTTGCATATGAACCCCTGACATTTGTTACAATTGCAAATATGCCCTCGTTAGTGTATGTATTTTTGGTGCTTGAATTATATTTATTAAAAATATCACTCGTGCTCCAAAAAATATGCAAAAAATAGGTTTAGGTGTCTGCTAACATGTATTTTTACGCTCTATTTTTATTTTACATTTTAGGCATTTTAGTTATTTATTAAAAATCAAATGAGCATATTTTTGTTTCTGACTAACTTAGAAAATACCAAAAAATAGAAAAATGTTTGAAAATTCCCAAAAAAATTATATGTTATCTATACTAATATGTTTTCATCCCAGAACAAAAATCCCTAAAAATAAAAAAAGAAAACACAAAAAATCAAAAATCTCTAAAATCCTTTGTAAAAATCTAAAAAATTCTCAAAACCTCAAAAATATTATTTTTTATTTTATAATTTTATATATAGTATTATCTATGTATTAAAATTGATTTGAAGAATTTTAGACCTTATTTTCTATTTTAATGGCCTATTTAATTAATCCCTTTATTAGGGTATTTTTATTTCAAAAATACATAAAAATTAGCAAAAATTTTAGAAAAATAACATAACATTGTAAAATTATATAAAATCCAAAAACATTTTATTTTTTTATTGTGTTAATCTATATTAGTATTTATAATTACTTTATCCTATATTGTATGTATAACCATATATATCCATATTATATACTTAGTTAAAAAGAAAAAATTTTAATCGGAAAATATAAAAAACATATTATTATTATTATATATTAAAAAAATCTACATTTATGTAAATATGTGAATACCTTATATGTACATTTTCACCTATGTGTGTGTATATGTATGTATATATATATGTGTGTTGTGTGTGTATGTATTAACCTAATATATAGATTTTATTATTATTAAATACACTTAGGCATTCATTATTGTATAGATTTTATTATTAATAAATATACTTAAACATTCAATATTTTATTATTATTAAATATACTTAAACATTCATTGTCTAAGTGTATTTAATAATAATAAAATCTATGCAATAATGAATGTCTAAGTGTATTTATAGCAAACACTCTCTTCAAGAAGAGGGAGGAGCATTTAACTACTTATAAGAGTGGGCCAACTAGAACACATATAGATTACTTTGTGTTGAGGAGAAGAGATCGGTTATTTTGTAAAGACTGCAAAGTAATCCCAGGAGAGAGTTTGACAACTCAACATAGCTTGTTAGTTTTGGATGTGCAAATAAAAGGCCTGGTAAAGAAAAGGAGGGTTCCTAAGATCACTAGAACTAGATGGTGGAATCTTCCACTGAAGCAATCGGGCTTCAAGGAGAAGGTTTTAAAAGACTTATCTTGGGATTGTAGCGGAAGTCAAACGAGATGTGGGAGGCAGTAGCATCTTGTATCCGAAGGGTAGCCAAAGAGATACTAGGTGAGTCGAAGGGAGGAGCTCCAGGTCAAAAGGAGCTTGGTGGTGGAATGAAGGAATGCAAGAGAAACTAAAAATTAAAAGAGCTTACTTTAAAGCTATGTCTAAGGATAGAACAATGGAAACTGTCACAAACTACAAAATAGCGAAGAAGGAAGCAAAGAAGCCTATAAGCGAAGCTAAGTCAAAATCTTATGAAGTTTTTTATAAAAATCTCGACTCTAAGGAGGACCAGAAGGATATATTCAAGTTGGCCAAAGTAAGAGAAAGAAAGTCCAAAGACCTTTCTCAAGTGAGATGCATTAAGGACGAGGAAGGTCACGTGCTTGTTACTCAGAAGGACATAGAGACTAGATGGGAGCAGTACTTCCATAAACTTTTCATTGGAGAAGGAAATAGAGAGATCACTTTGGTGAACTAGCTAGTAGTGAAAGTTACTTGAATCGTGCAAGCTATATATGAATACAAAGAAAGGAAGTAGAGGAGGCTTTGAAGATTATGAGACCTGGGAAGGGTATAGGACCGGATGACATCCCTGTAGAAGTATGGAGAGTTTTAGGTGAGCACGGTTTGACTTGGATTACAAATCTATTCAATATTATTTGGCGAAGCAAGAAAATGCTTGAAGATTGGAGGAGGAGTATCGTGGTGCCTATTTATAAGAATAAAGGATATATTCAAAATTGTTCAAATTACAGAGGTATCAAGCTGATGAGTCACTATGAACATTTGGGAACGTGTAATCGAAAGAAGGCTGAGGAAAGTTTCCAACGTAAAAGAAAATCAATTCGGATTCATGCCAGGTCGGTCAACTATTGAATCCATCCATTTGCTGAGGAGAACAATGGAGATTTGTAGAGCTAAAAGGAAGAACCTCCATATGATCTTTATTGATTTGGAGAAGGCGTATGATTCTGTCTCATGAGAGATATTGTGGAGAGTTTTGGAGAAGAGACAAGTACCTGTCATGTCCTATACATTAACCTCATAAAGGACATGTATGATAGAGCTTTATCTTGTGTAAGGACCCCGTCTGGGAAGACTGACTATTTTGACATCAACATTGGTTTACATCAAGGTTCAGCTTTGAGTCCATTTCTTTTTACTTTGATTATGGACGAGTTGACAAGTCACATTCAAGATGAGTTACCTTGGTGTATGTTATTTGTTGATGATATTGTGTTGATTGACGAGACTATAGATGGAGTAAATGAGAAGCTTGAGGTCTGGAGACATGCATTGGAGACTAAAGGATTTCATATAACTAGGGCTAAGATGGAATATATGGAGTGCACCTTTTATGGAAGCAATGGTGAAGGAACTGAGGTGAAGATTGGTGACAATAACATTCGGAAGAGAGATTCTTTTAGATATCTGGGATCTATTTTGCAATAGGATGGGGAAATTGATGGAGATGTTACTAATAGAATAAATGCAGGCTGGCTAAAGTGGAGAGGAGCCTCTGCTATTCTCTGTGATAAGAAAATTCCTTTAAAAATTAAAGGGAAGTTTTACAAAGCAGTCGTGAAACCTGATATGCGCTATGGATCTGAATGTTGGCCTGTGAACCATAGACATGTGCAGAGAATGGTTGTAGCAGAAATGAAAATGCTAAGGTGGATGTGTGGACACATACGTAAAGATCGGATTCAGAATGATGCAATCAGAAAGAAAGTTGGTGTAGCTCCGATCGAGGATAAGATGCGAGAAAACCACTTAAGATGGTTTGGTCATTTGCAAAGAAGATTAACAGATGCACCGGTTAGGAGATGCGAGTGTTGGGATATTGAGCCGGCTAAGCGAGGGCGAGGATGGCCCAAGAAGTGTTGGAAAGAGACTATACGAAGGGATTTTAGTTTTTTTATATAAGTACGGGATTGACCCAAGATAGATCTGAATGGAGGCGAAGAATCCATGTAGCCGACCCTAGTTAATTGTGGGAAAAGGCTTTGTTGTTGTTGTACACTTAGACATTCATTATTAACACAAAAAATAATATAAAAAATATAAAAAAATAAAAAAAATATACATAAGAAACCAACATAATGAATAAAGATACACAAGTACATAATATACATTGATTAGAAACAATCGTAAGTTACCTGACTTGCTCTCTGTGGTTCGACCTCTACATGCTTGCATGCTATACACCTTGAGTTGTAGAGAATAATAAATTGTAACTCCGCATTTTTGTTATTCCTTGATTAATTAATATCGTGGATTAACTGTTGATTGACTTGGGTTTCTTTCATGGTCAACGCATCGAATATGGTCTAGCCTTGTGAGATCGTGCGACCCTCGAGAAATCCTCTTCATCAAATGGCGTTGGTACTGGGGAGCTATGTGTGTAGCCTATTGCGTAGCCTATTTTGTAGCATATTTTGTGTACATTCATTTATTCATTTATTGATTCAATTATTGATTCATATCTTTGTGCATATTTATTGATTCATTTATTACTTGTACATAAATCATTCTGATACATTTATTTGATTTTGATTATTTGACTATCTGCGCTAATATACCACTCTTGTTGTATTTGTTGCGAGGGCCCGCTACGTGAGGACGACTTCGTAGGAGGCTGATGAGCCAAGCTTGATGGAAACTAGCCTTCAGGCTTTGACCAGTTAGAGAGGTAGCATATGTGGCAAGGAGAAGCTACTTAGCATAGATTTAGATTCGATTTATTTATTGGTGAGAAAGATTTATTATTTGTAATAATTAAAGACTTGGTCACTACTCTGCACATCGAGGTCCAGTGTCTAGGTGTATGTTCACCTGGGGTCTCATCATAGTATTCACGTGCTTTCACCACCTTCTTTTATTTTGTTTTCCAATGTTTTGTACTTTCGATCTTATTTTTATTTGTTTTGTGTGTATGAGCCCTTAGCCTGTAGGTTGCTTGTATCGGTATAGGTCCACATCCCTAATAAGAATTGCATGCTCCTTAGTGTCTTACGATTGGATCTAGTCAAATAAATAAATATTGGTTATTTGGACTTGAGACTGCGTGCCGAGAGAGGTCGCATACAACGCTTGCAGGACTCGTTGTGACGGACATCGAGTGGCATTGAAGATCGAACTTCTGGTCTCTCTTCCAAATAATTAACATATGGTTCTTCACGTCTAATAGCAGCTACTGTTTAGGACAATTTTATCGATTGTAGACCACCATGTACCTAAGTTTAAAAATCCTATTTTGCATACCACATGAAGAGAGCTAGGAAACATTGTAAGTCATCTAACTCAGCATGCATCATTAGATTCAATGTTGAGATTTACATCATCGAATCAACTTACACAGCTTTTTCGCTATCTCCCTCAAATTTTGAGCACTCTAGGACTCAAATAAGATCTACAAAATCGGCAGGCACGTGTATGCAAAATATACAAAAAAAGTGAAAATCTAAAAAATTAAAACAAGGGGACTGCTAAATAAACTTTGATCTTAATTAAAATCTGTAATGGACTTTCATTGCTTTGAGTTCATAAAGCTCTCATTGTTTTCAGGTACTTAGGAGGGGATCAAAACCCCTCCCATGAGCGAGGCAGGACTCGCTAAGGATTAGAGCAAAAAACCCATTATGTAACTGCCTCGCATGGTTCTGAAGTAATGGCGCTTCTGTCATACATGACTGAGTAGGGCCTTGTCAGCTATGGTGTTCCCGCCTTGTGTGGAACATCGACTTGAAACGAAGTATTGAGCTTAGGCCACACCTTTACGGGGGTGTCTATCTCATTGGTTTGCGTCCGAGTAGGTCCTTGCATGCTCACAGGTGATTTCGTTGCAAGCGAGGTATGAAGTAGTGGATTCGCCTATCGACTTCCTCTCTCTATTTATTTGGCTGAGTAGAGATCCAAAAAGGGTTACAAGGACCTCAAAAAGTGCAGACTACAGGTTACAAAGGATGAGGACAAGTACAAGAGGGTTAGTGTGTTAAGGATTTGTTACAAGATATGCCTGAATTAACAGCTCTCAAAATGAAAAGATAATAAATAGTCGATCCTTTATGGCTTCACATGGCGTTGAGTTGGTAAACCCAATTTTGTATTGTGTTTGTATGGATCTAGATTAAGGTTCAAAGATCAAGTCCCACGCAATTCGTAGATTTTGTTATATGTGTCTTCTCTTTGACTCCCTGCTCATTTCGAGCATTTTTACTGTTTTACATTCCTTTTTATTCCTCGTTGACCACTGTATCTTTCTTCATACATCGATCTTCTCTTCTCCACGATAACACTCCATGGATGATTTTGTCGGGACTCGGTCGATACCCACATTAATTCCATGGACTCAGCATCGTCAATAATTCGAGGCGATTCCCAAGAACCTGGTTTGGACCTTACGAAGCAATCTCCAGACTCCTCTTTTTCTTTCCATCATACTTTATCACCCAATAAATCGGGACAATCTTGTACCCCTTTCAACTGTTGCGAATGGAGGTCGATTACAGTTTACATCTTTAACTCCATTCACAATCATCTGGGATTGACCCTAATCTCAGACTCATCTCGATAGTGGGAATTCAATTTCAAATGGTATGATTGGGATTTTTTCATATTGCAGATAGAAGCCAGCCCCACCTGGATCCCAATCCAAAAATCATTTCCTTGGACTCAGATCGAGAAATGGCTCCCCAAAGGAAGAGCAAGGGGCAGCACCCGCCCCAACAAGAGTAGAATCAGATGCCCAATCAGAACCAGGTGAATGCTCAGTTATTGGCTTGCATCCAAGCCATATAGCAGAAACTGACTGAGCAAGCACTATCCCAGACTCCATTTCAGGATATGTTGAATGTCGTAGTGTACAAATCATGAGGAGGAGAAGGAGGTGGAATAATGCCCCATGAGAATCCAAACGATGAACCATGGAATGAGAACACAAAACCTACACTGAAGGAGACAAATAATCCTAAAAACGGTCAAATGACCGAATGGATCTACATCATGCCGATCCATGCTCACTTGGAGCTCAAGCCACAGTTCCTTGTGCTTCTTTCCTCATTTCACGGGAACACCAACGAGGAGTCGTACATTCATCTGCAATAATTCTCTCGCATCTGCAGAATGACCAACTACCCTAACATCCCATGGGGTGTAGTAAAGAGGATTGTGTTCTCCTTCAGCTTATAGGACAAGCCCTCTATTGGGTCAATCATTTGGGAAAGGTCATGACAACCTGGGAGGAACTCAAATCTACGCTCCTTCACAAATTCTACCCTCTCGGTAGACTCAACCGGATGTGAGCTAGGATCAGCAACTTCTCCCAAGATACCCACGAGTCTATCTATGAAACCTGGGAGCGATTTACATATCTGCAGGAGAAATGCCCCCAACATGATATACCGAGGACCAGTCTGGTCCAGCACTTTTTCAAGGGCCTGAATGTCAAGAGTCAGAGACTAGTCGATGCTGCCTGTGGGGGATTCCACTTTAATAAGGAGGAAGATGTGGTATGGCATATCTTTGTAGAAATGCGAGGGAGAGACCATCCACTCTTCATCACATGCGTACCATAGACAACCTCAGGTCCTCCACAAGCCAATTCACATGGTAGCATCCCGAGAGGCAGAGAAAGATGAGAGCTCCAACCTCAGTATCATTGGGGCCATCTTTCTAAGGTCGATATTATCGAGAGTGGTCACAAGATCTCGAGAAGCTCATTGTGATCGAATAAAGGACGCAGAATTTAGACAAGCTGGACCAAACCACCAAGCAGTTGGAGCTGCTGGTGAGCACCATCAGTTCTTGTCAGTCGGCCACCCTAGCATCAGAGACTCCTACTGAAAAGAAGGCAGAACCCTCACTGCCACAACATCCTCAGCCGAGTCCGCAGCAGCCAGCGATCCAGCACGTATACTACGTGCAGGTGCCTGAGCAGGCCTCATCGCAACAACATATGGTGGTCTAACAGCCAGACTACCTCCCATCTTTTGATCCAGCATTTCCACCGCCACCACTAATCCAAGAAGTCAATGGTGTATGGAGTAACGATGCACAATTGACCCTTCCTGCAAGACAACACCAGGGCCAGCTAACAACCAAGCGGCCTTACCACCAACCTCTAGGTGGTCGTTTTGCTCAGTCCTTTCAACCTCAACCTCAGTACCAGCATTACTCGTCTCCGCAGTACCAAGGAAACTGGAGATAATCTCAGCAATACCCACAACCACAGTACTGTCATCCACAATCGTATCATTAGTACAAAACTGCATAGCAGCAATATCTCCCTCCTTCGTATCAACAGCATCAGCTTCCTCCTCCTCCTCAGCATCATCAGCAATCCCAGCCTCAGCCTCCCAACCATCAGCCTCAACGTGGTATGCACGCTGAATCTCCTTAGGCAACTCCCATGAACCCCAACCTGGATTGCTTGGCCCAACTCATGAAGGGTCTAGCAGAGATGACCAAGAAGCTAGATGACCCGACAGCCACTAAAACTCCTATCTTGTCTCAAGTCGAAGCAATTCCCAATATTTCAAAAGGAAAGAGCAAGTTGTGATGTCCAGTTTGTTCCTGTCAGGTGATTGTAATTTTGTTTTATCTAATGTTGTCACTCTTAGGAGCGGTAGGACATTGCCTTCATCTACCACCAACAAAGGGGAGAATAAATCTTTGACAGGTGAATCGTCGTCTTCTGCATCAGCCTCGCCAGCTACAAGTTCGGGTGAGGAAGGAGGAGGAGCCACGCCAGTTGTCACCCACCATCATCTCCACCAACAAAAAGAACAAAAAATAGAAAATGGAAAAGATCAAAAAGATGCTCACCTCAAAGTGAAGCCATGGTAGCCATGGAGGAGCTAGCATCAGCAGTTGATCTAGCGCCAGCCGACGAAGCAGAGACCGTTCATTTTGCTTGTCCACTAGCAGCAGCACCTTCATCTCCAGCATTTACACCTTTTTATGATCCGGATGTACAGAATACTGTGGACAAGAATTTTGTTGTAAATAAGAACTCTACTTTTGACTTCAGCTCTGTAAATATTCCTTTTCTTGATGCTATATAAAACCCCAAAATTATAAAAAGAAAAAGTGCATTGTCTGATCCAGGAGTTGGTATATTCTTAGCAATTTAATTGTTGAAATATCATTAATGAAAGCCATGGAATGCATGCTCGTTGTAAAGAAGGGCTTGAAGGAAGCATGTACAAACAGATGTCGGTCAAACTACAACAACAGATGCCAACAAGTTGAGAAACATGTCCTCATCATGGCCACTGTAGTAGCCATCAGCAATCTCCCTCAGAAAAGCAAGACAAAGAAGAACATTTGATCAGATTTGAGATTTTTGACCAAGTCTTTGAGCGAACCATGCTTGACAGTGATTCTTCCCTCTTGCCATCGTCATTATTGCAAGAATTTGGGTTGGGTCCACTCAAGCAGACATGTGTAATCCTTCAGTTCGTTGTCGATCCATCAAGCGACCGCCTCTTTTGGAAGATGTTGTCATAAAGGTGCAGGATATGCAGTTTATTGTTGACTTTGTGGTCCTTGATATATACAGCCTACACCATTACTTTAGACCCCAATTATCCTAGGATGGCCACTCTTGCATACAGCAGAGGTCGTAGTAGACTATGGGTCAAGGAAGCTCACGTTCAACTTGAGGAATCATAGAGTTACAATAGACATGGTCAGTGAGCAAAAGATCGTATCTAATGAAAGTCATGCAACACCGCCTGAAGTAGATTGTGACTTGATTGCAGAGATTAGAGATACAAACCTCTCTTTGAATGACAAATGGACCCCATAAATCCTCTCTCTTAAGGAGGACTAGGAAATCACAGTCTACAAAAGCTCCAATGGCACTTGAGAGATAGAATCAAATTTGTTGATGGATCTCTTTGAGTCAGACAAATCATGCCAGTCTGAACATGATGAATTCATTGCAGATCTGTTCGGTACATTGTCAGTGGAACAAGAAGCCATTGAGATGAGCAGTACTTCTAAAGTCATACCAGATCATCCATCTACCAGCACAGTTTCTAAAGTGACCGAGAGGCAAGCCAGATAAAAACCAGAATTAAAGCCACTTCTGATAGGCCTTATGTATGCTTTCCTTACGGGTGCAGAGAACATGTATCCGATCATCAGCAGCAACAAGCTGATCCTGGACCAAGAATCTCGACTTCTCAAGGTTCTAGAAAAGAACCGCAAGGCACTTGGCACATCTCAGATCTCCGCGGGATAAATCATGCTCTATGCTCACACTATATCTATTTAGAAGAAGATCCCAAGCCGTTCCAAGAGTTTCAAAGAAGATTAAACCCAAATTTGTGGGACGTCGTCATGAAAGAAATCACTAAATGGTGTGATACATGCTTCATTTATCACATCTCTGATTCAAAATGGGTGAGTCCTCTGCATCTAGTTTCGAAGACATCTAGGCTTACTGTGATTGCAAATGACATAAGAGAAGACTGCTATTCGGGTACTGACATCCTGACGTGTATGTGTTGACTATCGTCACCTTAATGCAGCAACCAAAAAGGACCAGTTCCCCTTACCGTTTATTGATCAAGTGTTGGAAAGACTAGCCGGCAAGGAGTTCTTCTGCTTTCTGGATGGGTAGTCCGAGTACAACCAAGTGGCAATCATTCTAGAAGATCAAGAGAAGACAACCTTCACTTGCTCGTTCAATACCTATGCTTTCAAGGGAATGCCCTTTGGCATGTGCAACATACCTGCTACATTCCAGAGATTCATGCTTGCGGTTTTTGCCGAGATGGTTGGCAGTTTTCTCGAGGTGTTTATGGATGCCTTCTCAGTCTATGGTGACAGTTTTGATTCCTACCTTGAGCACCTGGATCGAGTACTTTAGAAATGTTGTGAAGTCAATCTTGTGTTTTTCTGGGAAAAGAGTCCCTTCATGCTCACAGAAGGAATTGTGTTGGGTCACGTCATTTCCAAACGTGGCATGGAAGTTGACCCAGCAAAGGTGGATGTTATCAGTGACCTTGAGCCTCCTCATAATGTCAGACATGTGAGATCTTGAGGCATGTAGGGTTCTAAAGGAGATTCATTAGATATTTAAGCAACATCACCCGTCCTCTCACAGAATTGTTGTGCAAGGAGACTGAGTTTAATATTGATCGACAGATTCTCCTTTCATTTAATTAGTTAAAGGAGCTAATCACTCAAGCTCCAGTCCTACAGCCACCTGATTAGTCTCTCCCTTTTGAAATCATGACAGATGCATCAGACGTTGCAGTTGGGATTGCTCTAGGACAGAGAAAAGACAAGGCGCCCTATTCCATTCACTATGCCGGCAAAACACTAGATGAAGCGCAGAGAAATTACACTATCACGGAGAAATAATTATTGGTTGTGGTATTTGCCCTTGAGAAGTTCAGATCCTATCTGCTTGGATCAAAAGTCACTACACTGAGCACTCTGTCATCCGATACTTGCAGCAGAAGAAGGATGCCAAGCCTAGACTGATCAGATGGATCCTTCTCCTCTAGGAGTTCTACATGGAAATCAAAGACAAGCCTGGAGTTCATAATGTTGTAGCAGATCACCTCTCCAGAATTGAGTAGCAAGAGCCTCCACTGAGCAGTGCACTAACCACAGACACATTTCCTGACAAATCGATCCTAGCCGTGGATTCACTCCCATGGTATGCCTATATTGTGAACTACCTCATCTCCAGTGTAGTTCCACAAGATTGGTTGAAGATCAAGAAGGACAAGTTCTTGTTCACTATTCATTTCTACCAATGGAAATATCCTCTCTTATTAAGGGAAGGAGCAAACTGCAATTAGCACCGGTGTATCCCTCAAGAGGAGCATCATAACGTCCTCGAGCATTGTCATTTACTCGAATCTAGTGGACACCACTCTAGATATAGAACGGCAGTGAAAGTATTGCAATGTGGCCTCTAGTGGCCTACACTATTTAAGGATGTCGCAGCATACATCAAGTGTTGCACTGACTGTCAGATATTGAAAGGCACCCTTATAGCTAAAGATTTCATACCCCTGAAGTTCATTCAGATTTCAGATGTATTCGATGCTTGGGACATCAACTTCATGGGACCCTTTCCCAACAGTCAGGAATACGAGCACATCCTTCTCGTCGTGACTATGTGAGTCACTGGGTTGAAGCAATCCCCGCTCGAGCCGTAGACAGTAATACAGTTTGTCTCTTTCTGAGAAAGAATATCATATCACGATTCAAGATTCCGAAGATACTGATATCAGACGGGGGTAGTCAATTCATTAACAGAGAGGTTAAGAAATTGACAAAGGAGTACAGTATCGAGCACCGAGTCGCGTCTCCTTATCATCCTCAGACTAATGTCATGGTTGAATTATCAAATAGGAAAATCAAGACAATCTGCCAGAAGATTGTGAAGACGGACAGAAAGAATTGGTCTCAACTATTGGACTCCATCCTTTGGGCGTACAGAACTGCTTACAAGTCAACATTGGGAATATTGCCCTGCCGTCTTGTATACAAAAAATCATGACATCTGCCCGTGGAGTTAATTCATAAATCATTGTGGACAGTCAATATTTGTAATTTGAACTCACAAAAGGGTGATCAGAAAAAAAAGAGGATACGAACACGCTCCTAGAATTCCAAGATTATGCTTATGATAACACATTGATGTACAAGGAGAAGGTTCACATCAGATGAAAGACCTTCGAGACTGGACAGAAAATATGCCTATTTGATGTAAAGTTGAAGATATTCCCAGGCAAATTAAAAAGTAAATAAATAGGACCATTCAAAGTGCAAATAGTGCATGACAACAGGAGCATTGTGATATCAAAATTGTCTCCTGACACAGCCATTTGTCGTCAATGGTCAATTACTGAAGCCTTACCTCGAGCATGATATGACCGTTGTCGATTTTGTCCAACTGATGTGCAATGAAGGAGCATCCACAACCTTAGTAGCATCGCAAGATTCAGATAATGTCACTCAATAATTCTTCCTTTAAGTTTTCGTATTTTCTTCTTTTTCTATTGTATTTCCTATTTTCTGCTATGTTTTCCTCATTCATTGCTTCTATACTTAGGATATGCTTCATCCTAAGTATAGGAGGGATGAGTGATGTAACTTGTTCATTCTTTGTCTCGCCACATGTCTCATCTATTATTGATATTCATGTCTATACATAGGGATATCTTACCCTAAGTTAGGGGAAGACAGGACGACTCGTTGAGTTGTTCATTCCCACCATCTACCCTCCTTGCATGTAGATACAATCTGTTATACTTAGGATTATTTGATCCTAAGTATAGGGGGACAATCGTCTTCTCATTCTTTCATTAATCATTCTTTATTCGTCGTTGTAGTATACACTTTTTTCTATACTTAGTATGAGTTCTGTCTTTTCTTTCCTCTTCGATCTATGAGGACATAGCTCAAGCTAAGTATAGGGGGTCGTATATCCTCTGTATATACTTTAGCCAAAACTCATATTTTCGTATTTTTAAATAAATATGGCTAAAATATTATATATAAATATATACAATTCATCAAAGTAACTAATTAAAAGGTACATATTATTCCTCAAATTCTATTTGTATATACAGATTAATAAATCAGGTAAAAATATTTTGCAAAATGTTTGAAAAAAGTTTGAAAATGTAGTTGAAAAATCCTTTGAAAACTGTTTGAAAAATAATTTGTAAAATGTTTTCAACCTTTGTAAAATGTTTGGTTTGTAAAAAATTATTTTCCTGTGTGAAATAAAAATATCTTCAAAACCTATTTGCAAATGGTTTGGAAAATGGTTGCAAAAATATTTGAAAAAAAAAACTATATATACTATTTTAAAAATCTTTGCAAAATGTTCTTCAAATGTTTGTAAATGTTTGTAAAGATTATTTGCAAAAAAATTGGACTATAGTTTTCAAAATTGTTTGTAAAACATGTTCAAATAAGTTTGGGGAATATATATTATCCTTAGAATAAATTATATACAAATTGTATACGCGTACCTATAAAAATAACTAACTTCCGATCTGTAACTCCTCCAACCTCAATTCTTGTAAATAAAAAGAGGCACGCCCGTGTAAATATCTATACATACTTTCTTTTTGTGCCAAAAGTCTTTATGTTTTAAAAATCCCTAAAAAATTGCAAAATCTAAAAATCCCAAAAATATTTGCGAAAATCTTCTTCAAAAATTGCATAAAAAATTACAATTTTTTCAATAATCCATAAAAAGCTCAAAATTAGAAAGTGACATCAGAAAAATATTGTCTTGTATTGTACATAGCATTCGCATTTTTCAGAATAACATAGACAATTGAATAAGTCAAAATAAAGTACAGAGATTGGAGCTTGGAAAAGACCTTAATATACCTAATTTCAAATGAACCTATTGAGGTATTGAAGTGGAGATATTTCAGATCACCTTGACTTAATTTTTTAGGTTACATAAGATTATATTCATGAGTCAACTCAATGTACTTAAATAGAACTCTTCATATCATCCGTACAACTCTTGAGATTGTGACTTGACTGGAAACCTTGCACCTAACACTTAGCTCAACCTAGATGGACTGTTGAAAAATCTTGGAGTCTAAGTCATGGCAATACAAGGCCACTTCATCAAGAGTGGCTCAGGAACCATTCTTAGGGATTGCTGACATCGGTACTCTAACCCACTTATTTTGGTAACAATGATATATAAAAACTGGAGATAAATTGAGATATTGCTTCGGATGAGGAATTGTCTACCAGCTCAACTTTTCCAAGACCCCAAAATAGTGGGTGGAACAAAAGATGCTATTCCCACAGGGGCATAAACAAGAATGCAGAAGCTATACAAAGTTAAAGAAAATATCCAAAGAAGCCTATACATAAAATTCCACCAAAAATTTGAGCTTCAGAAAAAGCTTGCTTCTTGGTGAAGAATCCGTTACACTGACCGACTTCACAAGGGAATGAAGACTACACTGATCCATTCCCACTTCTCTTCTCATTCTTCTAACTTCTCCCCCAATTCGGTTGTAATGACCGGGAGTGCCTGACCTTAGAAGGGAATATCTGTCTCCACGAGGACGAGCCACCAGAAGAGCAAATGCCTTGATGGTTCAATGGTTTTGTCTGGGACGAGATGAACAAACTCACATACATGGTTCTATCATTTCAAGATAGCAAGAGTATGCGACTGAGAGGATGGTTCTGACCTGGCTGTGAATTGAATTGGATGATAGGAGTATGGAATTTGAGGGTTGTTGTGTCACACTTCCTGACTTCAATATCGTTCTGAACACACTAGTAACCTAAAGGCCTTCTCTGAGCTCCAAACTTTGACTTTATTAAAATTTAGTTTAAAAGTCGACAATTATTCCACTTTCCTTTTCTTTTCTTTATTTCTCACTTTCTGACATCATTGCATAGGTGCTTGATAGGGACTAGCAAAGGCAAGTATAGGGGGTGATGAATCTCCATTTCATCACCTTTATTCTATCAGTTTGGCCTTAAAGCACCTAGCTAGTGCATGTAAATAGCATTATTTTGTAGATATTAACATTCCTTATTTATTCCAATTATTGTATATAAAATAATGTTTTTAATGCTAAAATTATAGATACCAAAGGTAGTTTATGACCTTAAACCTCGAGACCAAGTCAAGAATTAATTTGGTTGACAAGGAATAAAGTAAGGGGATATAAGGGACAAATACACAATAAAAATTCCATACTTATACTCATCAATAAAGTATTTTTGTGACCCATTTTATTCTCTTTTATTTATACTTCAAATCAATAAACTTTGTACATGAAAGTTGTAGATAATACTACATAGAAAAATATAAAGTTGACTTCATACAAAAATAATGTGTAGTGTACAAGTTATACTCAAAATAAGAATCCAAAATCTCAACTTCCTAGACTCATATCTTCTAAATAAAAACTCAAAATGCATCGAAATCACCTTTAATTGTATACAACTTTTAATAAGCTATTTAATGAGGTGGTTTCATATTTTTTGAAGTTAAGATGTGAAAGTTAGGTTTTGGACCATATTGTACATATACCTGGATATAATATTCATTTTATTTATTCTTTATTATTTTTACAATTTAATAATTTTATAATTTTGTAAATATTATTTATAATATATGCACATATTTGGAATATAATAAAACCACAAAGAAAATAATAAAATAAAACAAGTACAATCAATATATAGATGAATTACATATTCTTATACATGTATATAAATAAAAGTGAAATTCATTATTCTATTATTTTGTTCCCTTATATTTTTATGCTCTTGTAAATATTATTCTATTAAAAATATAAAGATAAAATAAAATCAAGGAAAATACTCTAAACAAATAATATAGCTAAATACATAGATACAAATACCTATACTTATACCTATATAATTTATACTCTTATTTCTTTATATAATACATCTGAAAAATAAAATAAAAATATATTTGTGTAAATAAAAATAAGTTATAAATATATAGAATAATAAAATATAATAAAATCAAAAAATAAAATAAAATAAAATATACAAAACATAGATGAATATACATATAAGTGTACCCTCAAAAATTAACTTGTAACAAACAAACCTAAAAATAAATAAAATCATATTAAAATAATAAATATTTTTATTTTATAACTAAAAATCAATAAAATCATTTACTAATTTTAATTAATTAATTTCGAATAAATCCAGCTTTTTATCCTACATCGGTCGAGATGGATCAATCAAAAGCCCGGACTATTGACCCTGATCAACACCCCCCCCCCTCCCTCTCTTCCTCAAGTCACTAGAGTATTAGACTCCTGGATTTCTCCCATTTTTCCGCCGACATTTATGATGCTCTGGCAAGGCGTGATGCGTGATTCATGGACTAAACAACCTTGATTCACGCCTTAGCTAAAGATTTAATCAACTCTTCTTGATTCAATCACATGTCCTTGATCAATAAGCCCTGGCCACCTTAGTTATAAATAAGAAACTATGCTTCTCATGTGCCTCTTGATCCCTCTTCGAGCTTTGCTCCGTGCTCTTACGTGAGTGTAGAAGTCTAGGTGACAGTTGAGAGCTTCCCCGTGCTTGGAGGGAGCGAAGCGAGGACAATGCGGTGATCCACGGTGGTTCTCCGACCATCCTGCTCCCTACTTCATCGCAGGCATAAGAGTTGCGTGTTTTTAGTTCCATTACGTAGATTTCGTTTGTCTCTTTCATTTTCCGCATTTTCTTTCGAGTTTTAGTTGATGATTAAGGCTAGGATAGCTTAGACGTCTCACCGGAGCTCTAGAGCGACGGCCACTGTTTCACCACTTGTGACCATCGTTCCTACTACCTCTCATCCTCGTTCCCTTCGCATTCTGCATCTGACACATCATCTAAACCATCCTAATCCTGCTCTGATCAGTGAATCGAATATCCCCCTTCTCCTTAAACCGGAGCTTCGCCATTCCCCAACATATGCCATGCACTCCAGCTTTATTATAGGTGAGGCAACTCGCCTCGAGCCACTGGATCTTTTCGTGCAGGTGCCAAGGCCAAATGACCCCTCTTGGGACTCAATCACTACTGGACAAGGATCCCCAGGTGCTTCGACTTCGATCGACCTCCCGGACCCCCACACTGGTCATAGACCATTTTATGAGCACCACTCGATGTGGAACACCTCCCCGAAGGTGAGGAGCCTAAGAACATCAAAGAAGACAACCGGATGGAAAAGGAATCGTGGATCGAAGATCGGGGGAGGCCTTTTCTTCCTTGTTCTTTGCGAGTAGCAGCTACCGTTCGATATGGGGAGGCGTCTCAGATTCACCAACAACAGTTGGATCAATACGAGCACGACAGTCAGATCATCGCCTTGGATCTAATCTCAAGCGTCCACGGACCAATACCCATTGGTCTTCCAATGAGCGACACATGGATAAGTCATGGATATCAGCCGCGATGGCACGTCTTAGGGGGGTAAATTGCAAACCTAAACCCCCTTCTTTTTATATTTATTTATTGGTCTTGTAAATAACATATGTATAGAATAAATAAATGTGGACATTTTGCATAGAGGCTCTTGTTGTTTATGGATATTACATATAGGTCCAATCTAGATCAGCTTGCATGTAGTCCCACGTAAGCTGAGAAAACTGCATGTATAACCCTAGCAGTTTTTGTATACAAGCTTAATCCATTAAATGTGAATTTTAGCTGTATATTTTTGCGATAAATGCAGATGAACCCATGACATTTATTATAATTACAAATATACCCTCGCTAGTTTATGTATTTTTGATGCTTGAACTTCATTTAAAAAATATAGCACCCATGCTCCAAAAATTATGCAAAAATAGGATTAGATGCATGCTAACATGTATTTTCACGCTTTATTTTATTTTAGCATTTTATGTATTTTAGCTATTTACTAAAAATCAAATGAGCACGTTTTTGTTTCTGTCTAACTTAGAAAATACCAAAAAATAGAAAAATGTTTTGAAAAATTCCCAAAAAATGTATGTTATCTATTTTGGCATGTTTCATTCCAGACCAAAAATCTCTAAAATAGAAAAATAAAAAACAAAAAAAATCAAAAAACTCCAAAATCCTTTGTAAAAATCGAAAAAATTCTCAAAAACTTCAAAAATATCATTTTTTGTTTTATAATACTATCTATGTATTAAAATTGATTTGAAGAATTTTGGACCTTATTTTCTATTTTTAGTCTTCAATTCAATTGATCTATTTAATTAATCCCTGGATTGGGGCATTTTTTATTTCAAAAATACATAAAAGTTAGCAAAAATTCCAGAAAAATCACAAAAACATTGTTGTATAAAATCCAAAAACATTTCATTTTTTGTATTTTGTTCATTTCTATTAGTGTTTATATTTACTTTATCCTATATTGTATGTATAACCATATATATCCATATTTTATACTTTTTTAAAAAGAAAAAATATAAATGAGAAAAATATAAAAAAACATACTATTATTAATATATATATTAAAAAAATATCTACATTTATGTAAATGTGTGAATACCTTATATGTATATTTTCACTTATGTGTGTATATGTATATATGTATTAACCTAATATATAGATTTTATTATTATTAAATACCCTTAGACATTCGTTATTAATACAAAAATATAAAATAAATAAAAATAAATATATGCATAAGAAACCCACATAATAAATAAAGATACACAAGTACATAATATACATTGATTAGAAATAATCATAGGTTACCTGACTTGCTCTCTATGGTTCAATATCTACATTCTTGAATGCTATACAACTTGAGTTGTAGAGAATAATGAATTTTAACTCCACATTTTTACTATTCCTTGATTAATTAATGTTATGGGTTAATTGTTGATTGACTTGGATTTCTTGCACGGTCAATGCATCGACTGTGGTCTCGCCTTGTGAGATCGTGCTACCCTCGAGTAATCCTCTTCATCACTCCCTCATCTCCGGTGACAGGGTGGTGCACATGAAGTGCGTAACAGGACAAGAATGGCATGCTCTTCTACCCTCATATCTTTCCTCCTTCTAAAGCCCTCCAAGTGCATCCCCGCCATTGGTTCCCCCATCTTCGGCCTCTGCCTCCCTGTGTTCATATCACAGGAGCTCCTCCTTAGACCTCAGGCTCTCCGTCTCTGCTACCACAATGATGGTGGATGAGGCTACTTCTCTCTTCTGCCATCGTGATGGTGGATATGGCTACTTCTTTGAAGAGAACCGATGCGTTCAAAAGATTTGGGAAGTCAAGGGGGAGTATGCCCCTGAGACACTCATCTATGTGCTCTCTGGGCTCGAGGATGGTTACCATTCGCTTGCTAGATGCCATGAATTTCATGTGATCACAACAATCATTTCTTCTTTCCATGTTTTGTAAAAAAATCATCGAGGTAGTTTGCTCGAATTCTAAAAAGGCCGCACCCTTCCTACATGTTCTCGCACAACATCCAGTAAACTTCATGTATATTATCATGTTGTCCAATTCCGTAACCATCGATAGAAGTGTAAACGGGCTGACCCGACCCAGGCTCAGCCCAACAGACCATGGGATGGGCTCGAGTTCAAGCTCGGGCCAAAACTCCCAAAAATGAACGGGCCCGACAAAGGGGCCTTTTAAGATAAATGGGATCAAGATGGGCCACCACGGGCCTGACCCGACCTGATGCTCAACCCTAATTCCAGGTGAGGATGGAATGTGACAGAGGTTTTGTCGCAAAGGCTACATAGAGAGGCTAAGACCCACTTTGCCATCATTGGATTCTTTAAATGGGGGTGATGAAAGTAAGCTACTAATCGACTATAAAAGACTTTTAATATCAAAGATACTATTTGAACCAGTGTTTAACTTATGTTCGTAGAAGCTTCGAAGGGGATCTGACTACGCAAGCATGTAGGGTAGGTTGGTTCTTTTCATCTCCATCCACAGCAAGTATACCCGATGCAACAAGAGGGGCTATGGGGGTTGTAGTTAGAGTGAAGAAGTCTGCATGAATTATCAAATGATATTATCATGCCCTTCGAACATCTGACGTACGACTTGATCACAAAAAACAAATAAATCATCTGTGGGTCCCAAAGATGGACGTTCATATTAAACATGGTTTGTTATAATGTATGTATATGGTTGTGGGAATTTCCCAAAGCTCATTTGAAGAAATGTTTCTAAGAATCATGTCCTCGACTCATATCAACCATTCATAATTTTTTAATTATCAATAATTGTCAAAATATAGTAAAGGCTCTATCATTCATATTTTTTAGTTGGACGAAATTGGCCACTAATACAATGGGAGATAAACACAAGTTTGAATATACAAAGATATTTTCTCTTTGTAGTCCACATTTATCCTTAGACAATTTAAATATGGTATGTTGGAGCTAATGTTAATCTTTAGATGCATACACACGCCTATACACAAAATATTAACGATTTACTCTTAAACATGGTGCTTCATTTAATTTTGAACATCATTACATAATCAACACCCATTGGAGTAAATATTCATGCGATCGTGCACAAGCACGTGCAAGAATGGGTGCTCATGGGCGTGACGATATGTGTATCTGTGTGGGGCCCACAAGCACGTGCAGCAATTGTGTCATGCCTCGGGATCCGGGTTATCCGTTTACACATCACCGACAATATTATATTCACTACTGATTGCATTAGGTTAAAGAAAATGAGGGAAAATTTTCGCAGTTTCAAATGACATTCACAAATTGATAACAACCACAAAACAAGAAGTTGTCACTAAAAGATATTTGTATAATTTCCATATAAAGTTACATGTATCAAAGAAAATGACATTATGTACATGTATCTCAAAATTTAACAGAAGATATAGAAATAAACACGTAAGTGATTTTACATTATTCTGAATAAAAGCTATAATGTACCGTAAAAGTAAATTGTGGAAGCTCGGGTCCTGTTATCAATCTACTGAGTCCCAAGTGTCTTGCATACCATTCATGTCTAGGAAGAAAAGAATGTCAAAAAAGGTTGAGTACAATCTAATTTATTAAAATAACAGGCATTTCAGTGGTTTCAAAAGAAAGCAAGTAGATAGAATTTTGATACTAAAATTTAACAAGTACTGCAATAAAAGATGATTTTCAGTCTATTTTGTATGTGTATCCCCTTATTACTCACCATACCTTAACTACCCTTACTTAGTATTTTCATTTATTGATTATATGATTCATATTTAGGCTATCATCTTTATAAGTCATGTTGATGGATCTTTGTAGAGGTAGATGATGAGTTTTATGATCTGATTTTGTCTTTATCTAATTTCTCAAGCTTAACAGATAGTCTGTGGTCTTGGTCTGAGTGTGACCTCTCACTGTGACTCTAAGGCGTGACGAATGCCTTAGGGTTGGGATGCTTCCGTAGGCATGTGGTAGAGTGTAATGCATCCTAACTACGTTCTTAACATGACCACTAGCTTTATATAATCACCAACATAATATCTCTTATCCTAATGATTTTCGTATCATGATCTTTTCCTCGTGAGGACTTGTTGGCAGAACAATAAATAATCACAATAGAATCAAGGTCAAAAATAACCAAGTTCATCAATAACCAACCTCAAAGTAACCAAGCTCAACTATAACTAAACTCAAGTGGTGATGAAGCCTCTGAAGAGACCCTTCCATCTCGCCCTCCCAATAGAAGTGTGGTCCAGAAGATGGCTAGGAACACTCCACAACTACGTCCTTGAGATGGGTGAGAGAGACTCTCTGGATTGAGTCACTCTAGACGGGTCTGATCGGTATGGGCGAACGAGTCGAAAAAGAAAACTAAGGGTCCTCCATCCTAGGTACCCTACAGGACGAGGGTCAGCAGAACTGGTTGAAAAGAAAACATGTAGATCCCAACGAGTCGGAAAAAAACTGCGAAAAAATAGGAAAAATATTGGGATCCTAGACGCACAATAGGCGATCACTACCCTAACTGGGATTCCTATCTCCCGCCCAGCTGAGGGTCATCGCACCCTCGCACAGTCAGGTGTGAGGGTACCACGACCGGCACAATTTATAACCATCATTGATTCACCATCACTTACGTGATTCCTTAATTCCTTCTCAATCTCTGATGTGGTTAACTTTCTAGATCTGGGTATCTTAACGACGATCTTATTTAATAGTGATCCATAGTTAGTGATTCATACCTAGAGGATTGAATACGAAGATTTTCAATCATTGATCACAGATTATCTTATTTAAAATCATGAGATTAGAAGTCATTTATTGGATATCGATCTAAGTTCAAAACAATGCAAAATTCCCAATATTTTAAATTATGAGATTAGGAGCTACTCATTAGACCTAGATTTAAGTTCAAATCAATGCAAAACATTCAACTTTTTTTCAATCTTCAAATTTTAATCATGAATTCGCATCTATAATTTGATTTAACGGTAATAGAAATCGGATGATAATTTCCCAAAATTCTCAACCAGTTAATTAATAGTAGCAACATGCAATTTAAAATCCACAAATCCTAAATAATCAGTGGGTACATAGCAGCATATATATGTAAGAAATTATTCTCAAAACTCTAATTAAATAGTGGATATATAGCATCATATATATGCAAGAAATTATTCCCAAATCCTTATGTAAACAGTGGTTATATAGCAACATATAGTTATTAAGAAGGATTTTTATCACTTGTGCCCCTCCGAGATCTCGCAATATCAGTTATGCCCCTATTTTTGTGGTAATATCAGTTGTGCCCCTCACTTCTTGCTATTTTATGACTTGTGCCCCTCGGGTTAGTGACCATCCATCCACAGTGCAAACAGACGTTAACTTTGAGGACATAAGCAGTATTAATTTTAAAAAAAAGGGTTATAGGGTCATTTTATACCCTCTTCCTCATCCTCTTCTTCTTCCTCCTCTTCCCCCATCCTCTTCCTCCTCTTCCAACCTCCTCCTCCTCCCTCTCCGCCCGAAACTCCTCTCTAGCCCGCACCTCCTCCCAGCTCCGCCCCGAGCTCCCCGCACCTCCTCCCAGCCCGCCGCCCCCGCCCCTGCCCCACGCCGCCACGAGCTCCCTGCACCTCCTCCCAGCCCGCCACCCCGCCCCTCCCCCACGTCGCCCAACCCCTGCTCCCCCTCCCCCCTTCCCCGCACCGCTCCCTCCCCCTCCCCCGCACGCGTCGCCCCTACTCCCCCTCCCCCGCACGCGTCGCCCCCGCTCCCCCTCCCCCCTGCCCTGCACCTGCTCCCCCTCCCCCGCACGCGCCGCCCCTGCTCCCCCTCCCCCCTGTCCCGCACCTGCTCCCCCTCCCCCCTTCCCCGCACCGCCCCCTCCCCCGCACGCGCCGCCCCCGGCCCCCGCTGCCAGCGCTCCTCCCGCAGCCACGCACCTCCCCCGGCCCCGCCGCCCGCGCTCCAGTCCGCACCTCCTCCCCAACCCTCCTCCTCATTTGATTTTATTTTGACCATAATACCCCTCTTAACCACACCATGATTTGAGTAAACTATGGTTATTTTAAGTTTTTGACGGTCAGTCTGACGGAAGGGCACAACTAATGACGGAGAAAGAAGTGAGGGGCACAACTGATATTACCAAAAAGATAGGGGCATAACTGATATTGCGAGATCTCGGAGGGGCACAAGTGATAAAAACCCTATTAAGAACAGTAGCAGAGAATTAAATTCAAATCTTTTAAACTAAAATTTGAGCAGCAGCTCAGTCAATTTCATATTATAAACAGTGGCAGAGAATTCAATTCAAAACTTTTAAACTGAAATTTGAGCAGCAGCTCAGTCAATTTCATATTATGAACAACAGAGAATTCAATTCAAATTTTTTAAACTAAAATTTGAGCAACAGTTCAAACATTCAATTTCATATTATAAGTCATGTTGATATTAGTGATTTGATTTGTGATCCTAATGCATGCTAATCACCCCAAAAATTCTCGCACTATAATATGAAATCAGAACATCCTCAGTGATCTGAAATTTATACCTAATTTGCACACAAATTACTCCAATTTTCATCTTTCTTATACCTATGATCAGGGTTGTCTAATTGATCTTAAAAATTTGGTGAATTCCTTATAATACTCTACATGAGCAATTTTATGGGTTTTGAATCATACGTGAAAGGCAACAAGAAGGGGGGAATGATTGTACCTCAAATCTCCAATCTTGGAGATTAATATGCATGTAGCAGCACCTAAAATAGCTGCTGGACAGCATCTAAAAGAGGGGAAATGGGGCTGAAATGGAGGCTTCCAGCAGCTACATTCAGGTTGATTTAGAACTCCAATTGGGGGATAAAATGGCAGCAATGGATGTTGTTATTGTAGCAGCAGCAAAGGGACTCCAGGCCTTCGAAGGTTGCCTTGCTGCTGGTGGTGGAAAAGGACAGCAGCGCTAGGAGCAGCAAATGCTCCTATAGGAGCAGCAGCTGGGGTTGTTTGGAGAGCTCATCAACCGAAATAGAAGAAGAAGGAGGCTCCTTCGGATGGAAGCTTTGGGAAAGAAATTAGGAAAAGAACAATGGGGGAGGGTTTGATATAAATAAAGAAGAGAGATGCCTTACGTGTTTGCCAAATGGAGAGAGAGGAGGTGCCAAGTGGAGGAGGTTGCTGGAATTCTGAAAATTTCTACTATTATTATTTTTTAAAACCTTGATCTCTCTCTTTTCTAGAATACCAAAGTCATCAGTATTTATACCCCGAATCTCCGATTCAGATGCTTAATATCTTGTTTTGACCGTCTTTGAATGACGATTAAAATGAGTATAATATTCATATATTTATAATCTGAGATGAATTAAAAAACTATCAAGATACAGTCTTGGATTACGATTAAATTGTGATTTTAATTGATCAAATGATTTGTGATCGACAAACAGTTGATTTCGCTAATGTTATTTTGTCGAATCAGATTTTATGGTCGTAGCAGTTTCTTTTGTAGTTCGGATTTTGCATCGTAACTTTTCTGATAGCACGCATTACGATACGATCTACTTTTGATCAATGATATCCGAACAAAATTCGATCTGTGATCTATGGATCGATCTATATTTATTCAATATTAGTTGAATATTAATTAATCATGCAAACCCTTAATCAGGTGAGATTAGGATTATTCAAATCCAGATGTCACAAATTGTTTATTAGAAAATGGAAAGATTTAACTCCGGTTCGATAGGCTGACCAATGAAGGAGTATTTCCGTTAACGGCCAGCTTTACAGAGATTTCTGACAGGGTACAAACTCATAAAACCTTGATTCTGATTCATAAGGAGCAGATTTAAACATGGAAATTTAATCGACAAAATATGAAATTCATACTCGAATTGCCTATGAAATGCCATAATCAGGGATCCACTTGAAGTCAGCTATCATTTACATACAGTAGCCCAAAATCATTAAAAAATAATAATGAGATGATCCATTAATTACATACTCGACTGCATGCATGCATCAGAAAGAAGAATTTTCGATGGATGCATGAGATGATGTCCGGAAACTGGATGATCTGACTTCGCCAGAAAATATACGCTATGGCTTAGTTTATATCAGAAATTATACCCATAAAATTGAACAAAATTGAAATTACAATTTACAGAAATTTAGAAAAAGTAAGATGCAACTTAGGGGCAAAAATTCAGTCAGATGCTCTGAATTACCTTCAAGAGGTAAGAGGCACCAACCACTAAGAACTAATGGAAACCCCATTGGTAGATACCCCGATTGTAAAGTGCTATGAGACTGCTCATGTATTCAAAATACAGTCCTTATTGCATAACCGGCTAAAGGTCAAAATTTGTTAGAGGACAGAATATACTTTATCGTAGATGCCGACCAGAAGAGCACCTGAACTCGGAGATATAGTACCTAAGGAGCCATCAGCCCTTCAATCGTGTACTGAAGAGACTTTGCCCAGTCAACTTTGAATAATAGAGTCTGAAGCGTCTGCATGACATCGTAGTCTGGATCAAGCTTCCGCTGCCAGCCCTTCAATCAAAGAGAACAGAAATTCAGAAATCATCCTCAGTGACAATGGATGGAACCATATGAACAATTAGAACATTTTAGCTTTTTTTTCCTTTTTTTCTGTAGCAAATTCGTAACATCAATAGAATGAGATTAATGCTAATTGCTGATAACAGATCAAGTACTAAAAGTTAGGATGGCAACGCAAGCACAACACGTAGAACTATCCTAATGACTTATTCACTCTTTTCTTTCTCTTTTATGGAGTTGTGTATTATCCAGGAAACCAAGATAGAAGAAAAAGATCATGACCTTCACTTGAAAAAGAACATGCTTAATTTTGGTAGCTTCACAGCAAGGCATGAAATTTGAGTATTCATGCTTCATCAAAGTCCAAAAAGGAAAAAAAATCAAAGAATTTTGCTGAAATCATGGAAATAATTTAAAACTCATTTATTTCTGGAAATTAAGGTTTCTAATGTTCTTCAATCAATAATTAAAATAGAAATACACACTTGTTTGTAAAATAGGTGGGTAAAAGTAAGTCTTGATGTAGTATTATCGTCATAATCATTGCACATACTGATATGCAGTAGCAGCATGTTGCTTAGAGTCAAAATTGGATTCTAAACTAGAAGCAGAAGCCATGGTAATCACCTTTTTAATAAGAATGAGGCGGCTCATGCAATAGCTATACAAAACATACATATTATAAAATAAGAAAGAATAAAAATACGATATTATAGTTTAAAGTTTAAACTTGAATTTAAACCTTAAAGATAACTAATATAAATTGGATCTAGAACCCTAAATTTCAGAACTATCTAAAGAAGCCCAATCTTACAATATAAAACTCTCTACGAACTTAGCATGTCAGCAGGGAAATGGGCGAAAATTCACCGATATCGGTGAGCAATGAAAGAAAAGGTGGCACGCAATTTCAGTGAAATATAGCTGAATCAAAATCCTTGAAAATGAAAGTAAGGTAGTGATTCGATTTTTCAGACCTAAAGAAACCAAAATATTTTAGCTGAATTTAACCAACTTTCATCAAATTTAGGTTATGCTTCTAGGCCAGTATCACTTGTTTGTAAGATTGCCCAGTGAAATAATAAATGTTGATTAAAGAATGGGAATGTGATGCAAGAAGTTGAAAATTTGGAATAATTGCATGTTTCAAACCATTGGTGATGCGAGCCCGGACATAAAATACATTAGGCATCAGCAGAAGATTGCCATCTTTTATTTTTCTTCCTGAAAATACAGATATTTATATATAGCAAGTCAAAGACAGGCTCCTGGGATCGACCAACTGTAAGGATAGATAAAGAATTGACTCCAGCAACGGGAGTAAGCAGTTGATAGATAAGGAGACTATGCATAAAACTATCGACTTTCAGCAAGAGAGAATAAAGTAATTATCAAAAGCAGAAGGGATTTTTGGTTGTCATCACGCCGTCTAATTCAAGCCCAAGGCGATAATTATCCACCATGCATCATGGGAACTTGGCAAGAAAAAGAATATAAAGAATGAACTAAGTGTGACTGCAAGATAAACTTCGATGCAAGAGGATGAACCAAGTATGATTGCAAGGATAACTTGGTGAATATATGTTGCCGCAGAGTCCAATTAATGCTCAAATAGGACGACAGATATCCACATCCACCCTCATTCACAAAAATAGGGGCAACATTAGTAAATATCAGTCAAATTACCTCAAGAACCAAGGTAGTCACCATCACCGTGCAAACATTTCCATCAATGTTGACCTTATGCCTCCGTACTTGTTCAAGTAGTTGGTGCATACAATCAGCTGGATGGATAAGGTCACCTTCTGCAGTACCCCAGAAAGAAAAGTCTCTCTCCATCACCTGCCATCAAAAATAAAAAAGCTTATCATTAACATTGTACCATACTACCACCTCTTTTTAAAAAAATCAGCATTTAAAACTCTCCCAGAACTCCAACGGCATTAAGCAGATGAAGGTATGACTTAGTTTTAGTGAGAATGTCAAGGAAAACGCTTCATAGCATGTGATGGCTTCAGAAAAAACTACATATACATATGGCAAACACTTATTACAGCAGCCTACATTATTCTTTTTAAAAGCCAAGGATGATAGGAAGAAGGTTGGGGCCATCCAGAAAATTTTATTTTAAACAAATACAAAAAATGGAAGAAAAAAAAAGGAGAACAAGCTCCACACCCTATACACTCCAATGAGGCACCGATTCTCTAACATTCTCAATGTAAAATCTCCCGATCAAAAAAAACTTCATTTATCTGCATTCATAAGGCTCAGATCACAGCCAACAGTTTACACCATCTGTCTCTACTCATAAGACTGCATCATCCCCACTCCTACTCTCTCTCAAAGGAGGTGGTGTCAAACCAAGGGAGTACAAAATGTCTCCAAATATCTCAACTAAAGACGTGTAAAGAAGAGGTGGTCGACACGTTCAACCTAACTGCTATAAAGGGGACAGCAAGTGTCTCTTAGAAGCCCAGTTGCAGGCCTTCATCACTGTGTGCTTCCTCCTAAATTCCCGAAGAGGATTAAGACCTTAATGTGTACTTCTCATTACTAAACCCAGCAATCAGTTTCATTTTCCTCGGATTTGTGCCCTTAAAGAATGGAGAGACTAGAGCTATTCCTCAACTATAGCATTAGAGAAATAGGAGAAAGAAGTGCACAACCATCGCTGTGTGCTACCTACCATACGTGTGTACATACATATGTACAAATATACATAAATATACACATATATATATATCATTTATTGCACAACAAAAAGCCTTTTCTCACTATTAAGTACGGTCATTCTCGGGCTTAAATCAAAAAACTAAGATCTCTTCGAATAGTCTCATTCCAACACTTATTGGACCTTCCTCACCATCTCTTAACTGGCTCAACATCCCAAATCTTGCATCTTCTAACCGGTGCATCAACCAACCTCCTTTGCAAATGGTCAAACCATCTTAAGCGATTTTCTCTCATCTTATCCTCTATTTGAGCTATACCAACTTTCCTTTTGATTACATCATTCCTAATCTGGTCTTTTCATGTAGGATCACACATCCATCTTAGCATTCTCATTTCTGCTACTATCATTGTCTGCACATGTCTATAGTCCACGGGCCAACATTTTGATCCATATAGCATAATAACAAGTCTCACAGTTGCTTTGTAATACTTTCCTTTGACTTTCAAAGGTACTTTCTTATCACAAAGAACAGTAGAGGCTACTCTCCACTTTAACTAACATGCATTTATTATATGAGTAACATCTCCATCAATTTCCTCATCCTGTTGCAAAATAGATCCCAAGTATCTAAAGGAATCTTTCTTCTGAATGTTAGTCTCCAATCTTCACCTCGAGTCTTTCATTGTTGTTTCCATCAAATGTGTGCTCAATATATTCAGTCTTAGCTCTACTTATAAGAAATCCTTTGGTCTCAAGCTATGTCTCCAAATCTCCAGTTTCTCGTTTACTCCATCTCTTGTCTCATCGATCAACACAATATCATCGGTGAGTGACATACACCAAGGTATCTCATCTTGAATGTGACTAGTCAACTCGTCTATAATCAAAGAAAAAAGGAATGGACTCAAAGATGAACCTTGATGCGGACCAATGTTGATGTTAAAATAGTCAGTCTTTCCAGGTTGAATCCTTACACAAGATGAAGCCCCATCATACATATCCTTTATAAGGTTAATGTATAGGACGGGTACTTGTCTCTTCTACAAAACTCTCCATAAAATTTCCCTTCAGACTGAATCATAAGCCTTCTCCAAAGCAATAAAAATCATATGAAAGTCCTTTTTAGCTCTATAAATCTCCATTGTTCTCCTCAACAAGTGGATAGCTTCAATAGTTGAGCGGTCTGGCGTGAAACCAAATTACTTTTCAGTTACTTCCGAAAATTGTTGCAACCTTCTTTCGATCACGTGTTCCCGAATTTTCATAGTATGACTCGTCAGTCTGATACATCTATAATCCGGAGAATTTTGAATATCACCTTTATTCTTAAAAGAGGCACCACAATGCTTCTCCTCTATTCTTCGGGCATTTTCTTGCTTCGCCAAATTATATTGAATAAATTTGTGAATCAAGTCAAACCCCTTCACCTAGAACTCTCCAAACTTCTACAAGAATGTCATCAGGTCCTATGTCTTTCCCAGGTTTCATAATCTGTAAAACCTCCTCTACTTCATTTGTATATGTCTATAGCTTGCACGATGCAGATGATATTCACTACCAACAAGATCTCCTAAAGTAATATATGTATTCCATTCCCCTATGAAAAGCTTATGGAAATACGACTTCCATCTAGTCTTTATATCCTTTTGAGTAACAAGCACATGTGCTTCCTCATCCTTGATGCATTTCACTTGAGAAAGATCTTTGGTCTTTCTTTTTCTTGCTTTGGCCAATCTGAAAATATCTTTCTGGCACTGCTTCGAGTTAAACTTTTTGTACAAAACTTAATAAGCTTTTGACTTGGTTTCACATTCACTTACAACATTCTTTACTTCCTTCTTCGATATTTTGTAGTTTGTGACAGTTTCCTTTGTTCTATCCTTATACATGGCTTTATAGCACGCTCTTTTAATTTTATGCTTCTCTTACACACCTTCATTCCACCACCAAGCCTCCTTTTGCTCTGGAACTTTCTTTGGTTAGCCTTCAAATACAAGATGCTACCGCCTCCAACATCTTGTTTGCACTTCTGTTACAAACCCAGCATAAGCCTTCTAAAACCTTCTCCTTGAAACTTAGATTGCATCAATTGAAGATTCCACTAATTAGTTATAATGCTTCGAGTTAAACTTTTTGTACAAAACTTAATAAGCTTTTGACTCGGTTTCACATTCACTTATAACATTCTTTACTTCCTTCTTCGATATTTTGTAGTTTGTGACAGTTTCCTTTGTTCTATCCTTATACATGGCTTTATAGCACGCTCTTTTAATTTTATGCTTCTCTTACACACCTTCATTCCACCATCAAACCTCCTTTTGCTCTGGAACTCTCTTTGGTTACCCTTCGGATACAAGATGCTACCGCCTCCCACATCTTGTTTGCACTTCTGTTACAAACCCAGCATAATCCTTCTAAAACCTTCTCCCTGAAACTTGATTGCATCAACTGAAGATTCCACTAATTAGTTTTTTTTGAAGTCTAAAAGAGGGGGAAACACTCGACGGTGTCCGCCCCCGCTATCTATTAAGCAGAAAAAGAAAAAGAAAAACTTTACAGGGAACCAGTCGCGGCTCCAAAAAGGAACCTAAACCAACGACCAGTCATCAACTAAACGGTTACAAAGAATCAGTACATTTTCCTTGTAAAAACGTTGTCCCGAGAAGATAGCATCGTTCCGTCCAAGCCAAATTGCCCAAGCCTTCGCCAAGGGTCTCAACAATTCCCTTCGATCCCTGTCCTTGTTTGCCATCAACGAGTCCAGAAAGAAACCAGATTCGAGGAGCACACCCAGGCATCGGTCGCCTCCTCCCATACACCCTGCACTGCCGGACACGCGAAGAACAGATGTTCCAGAGTTTCCACGTCATTGCTGCAAAGAATACAAGAGTCAGGAATAGTCCCAATCAACCTCGCACAGCGATCCCTCGTCATCAACCTCTGCCTCCGAACCAGCCAAAGAAAGAAACCCACCCGCTCCGGAAGCCTGAGAGTCCAAAGGAAACCGCAATCGCGCACCACCGACTCCGGCCCGGGAAAAGGGGTGAAACCGCCACAAATGCCTTCCTGGTCGAGAAAGGCCCCCCCTTCCAGGCCCAGTGATCCCTCTCGGTCGAAGGCTGACAAGAACCCCCGACGGCCTCCAAAAGAAGAAGATAGTCGTGGAGCCTCTGCTCCGAAAGGTTAGCACGAAAGAGCGAGAACCAGCCGGCCTCAGACTAGCAGGAGGCCACGCTAGCAAGCCCATCCACCGCCAGAGCGAACAACCGCGGGAACCTCGAAGAAAGAGATTCCTCTCCCGTCCAAATGTCCTTCCAAAACTTGAAAGTGCGACCGTCATCGAGAACCGGAGAAAAGAACGACGAGAATTTAGAGCAAGTCTCCAGCACTCCCCTCCAAGAAGGCTTGAGCGGCCCCCTCCTAGCAGCCGCCACCGGAAGCGATCGGACAATATGATGAATCCTCCGCAGAACCTCGGAGCAAAAATCTTCGCCAGGGCCCCAAAGCCTGCTGACCCATTTAAGGAGAAGGGACTCATTGACATGGTCCAACCTCCTGACGCCCAGCCCCCCATCGCACTTGCGCCTCGTAACGTCATCCCACCCCACCAAATGCATCCCACCCGCCGACTCCCCATTATTGCCCCATAAGAACCTCCGCATGAGCTTCTCGAGGCGAACTCGAATACCCACCGGCAAGCGACTATTAGATAAGAAATAAACGGGGATAGACGAAAGCACCGCCTTGAGAAGGACGAGGCGTCCTCCCTTCGAAAGCAAAGCAGATCTCCAACCGGTCAGCCTCATCTTCACCTTCTCCACCACCTTGGATCAATCCCTCAACCGAGCCCTACCAGAGACCAATGGCATCCCCAAGTAATCCAAGGGCAGGTTACAAGGTTGAGAGTCCAAGATCGACCCGCACTCCGCCACCTCCTTCGCGCTAAGACCAAAAGGAACCATCTTCGATTTGGTGGCATTTTTAAACAGACCCGACATCTCGCTGAAGACCTCAAGCATAGCCGCTATGGCCGAGACCTCCACAGGGCCCCCCTCGATGAAAAAAACTGTGTCATCAGCATATTGGAGCAATGGAACCACCAACCCGCCACAAGAAAACCCCCGAGAGAGACCGCAATCGATCACCTAGCAAGCCCCCGAGAGAGATTCTACTAGTTAGTTATAATGATCTCGGGAACAATCTTCTTCTTTGCCAACCCTTTTATTTGCACATCCCTCCCGAGATTACTTTGCAGTCTCTGCAATACAACTGATCTCTTATCGTCATCGCAAAGTAATCTATCTGTGTTTTAGTCGAACCACTCTTATAAGTAATGAAATGTTGGAAGCGCATGCGTGAAGAGGTAGAGGAGAACCCTCCGAACAGAGAGGGTTGGGCGATTTCACGCTCAAGGGGTCTCAGGCGCCGCTCGACGATCGCAGGGTCCAGGGATCGGAGACTGATTGGGAACCCGTTCGACCGGGGATGCTTCCGTTGTGGTGGTTTGGACCGCTAGGTCCGTCAATGTCGGGAACCAATAAAGTGCTTCCGGTGTCGACGTTTTGTGCACACATGCAGGTCATGCCCGTTAAAGCTTGGGGACGTCTCGATGTTGATCGGAGAAGGGGGCGGGCCAGAGACGCTCTTCCTCGCCTCGTCTGACGTGGGAAGGATCTCGGAGGCGCGGTTTAAAGGTGATATCGCTCAGGTGACTCCTTGGTGGGTGCTTGCGAGGGGCCTGAGCGGCTCCGAGGCCAACACTTTGCTCCATGGTTCAAGGACTGGTTCTACTCTCTTGCAGTGGCGTTGGGTGCGGGTCAGCGATGCCTCGTTGCGGCCAAGCCCGGTGGAGCAGATCAGGGTTAGGGGCCTCCCCTTCGTTGCGCGCAGTTTGCCGGGATGTAGGTAGCTGCTACGTGGCATCGATGAGGTGGTTGGTTTCGAAAACACCGGCACTAGGCCCATTGTCTCGTTTGACCCCATTCTCGTGGTCAGGCACCTCGGCCCGGAGAAGTTGGGTTGGTGGGAGGTTCCATCTGGGAGGGGACTGGTGTACTTAGAACTGACGGTCGCGGGGCGTGTCATCACGGCCATGAGCGTGGCGCGAGGAACCGGGCGATGATGAATCACGCGGAGAATGCTAATGTTCAGACTGGTGGACCGGCCCTGCCACTCGCGATGGAGATGGTGCGAAACCCAGAGAAATCGCCTCGACTTCCACCTAAGATTTGTTTCGACACGATATCCGCATCGCAGGTTCCGAGGGCAGCTGCAGTCCATGTCTACGGGTTGTTGAGGGGTCGCACATATTCGGCTTCCAAAAACGACATTGACCAGAAGGGCAGGCCCCATTCTCTTATTGCGGATCCTCACCCGGAGATGTGATTCGACCCGAGAAGCACATCGAGCTCGCGGACACTCAAAGGATACCCAGGTTCTATTTTAGAAGACCGGGGTCCGACTAATGGTAGTGGGGGTCCGGCTAATGGTTTCGAGAGTATGGACCATGCTATGTTTGACTCCGTGCCCTTGGACTCTCCTGTGGTTCAGGACGGTTCTGCCCAGCCTGATCCTATTGTGTACTGCCACTGGGGCTCTCCTGGCCGAAGTAGGTTGTCGGATATCGCAGCAGTGAAGCCGCAGTCGGAGCGGGAATACTCCGATGGGGCGGCTCTGATGGGTGTATCCCCTATGCAGGGGGGTGTTACTGAGGACGTCTCTAAGGGGGAGTCCATGGAGAAAGCTCAGGGGACATTGCCGGGGGTTCAGAAGAGCCCGGTAGAGAGAACCCTAAGACCGAAGGCGACGATGGTCTCGCCGCCTCATGTCGGAAGGAAAGAAAAGCTTCGAGAAGTGGTTGCTGATGGGGAGATAGTTGTTGGGACGTCTGAAGCGAGGGTCGAAGATGTGGGGATCATGTGGAAACCAAGCATCAGGGCCCCCAGGTTCGACGCCTCATACGTGAGGAGAGGGTCTCTTAGGGCGGAAAGGAGAAAGCGCAGGGTTGAGCTACTCGATTCAATGGAACAGGAGGGGTCGTCTCGACGGTTGTCGCCAAGCCCCAATGGGCCGTCGAAGCAGCAGAACCGGTTTGAAGTGTTGGGTAGGTGTATTGCGGAGAAGTTGGGAGTGATCCCTCCAAAGATGTTGAGACAGTGTGTCCCTTAATGAAGATGCTCTCATGAAACGTGAGGGGGTTGGGCCGCCCCGACAAACGGCCCGGGGTTAGGAACTTAATAAGGGAGGTTGGTGCTGATATCTTTTTACTCCAGGAGATGAAGTTGTCAAGATGTGAGGACAAGATCTGGAGGGATCTCGGAGGTGAGGATCGGTTTGGGTTGGCTGAGCTGGAGGCCCGAGGTGTTGTCGGGGGTCTCCTAACCGGGTGATCGAATGATAAGTTTGAAGAGTTGGGGGTTTTGAAGACCTCCTTCTGTCTTTCGGTGTCTTAGAGAAGGAGGGTTGATGGTCTGATGTTCTCGGTCACAAACGTCTACAGCTCGACTGGGGCGGATGGGGGGTCTCTGGCGGTTGAACTGGAGGGTTTGGGAGTGGATCTCTCGATTGGGATCTAGATCGTTGGTGGTGATTTGAATGTTACTCTGCTCCCTGAGGTCAGGCCCCATCTGGGGGGTGGGCGAGAGCTGTGCTCGGAGGACTTCAGAAGAGTGGTACATTCCTTGGGGCTTTCCATTATTGACGCAGCTGGTTGTTCTTACACATGGAGGAACGTGAGATCGCGATCCAAACTCGACCGTTTCTTTCTATCTCCCGAGAGGTTGGAGTCGTTCCCCCTGGCCCGAGCTTGGGAGTCGCCACGGGCGTACTCGGACCACACTCCCATCCTATGGTCGGTTGGGGAGGAGAGGAGTAGCAGGTTTCGCTTCCGCCTCGAGCGGAGCTGGCTTCTAGAGGATGGCTTCAGAGAGATGGTGGCTGAGCTGTGAAGAAACTGGGCCCCAGTGGGCTCAGCGGTGTCAAGGTTCGCGGTCAAATTGAGATACCTGAAGTCCTCTTACTACATTCAGGAGGGAGGTCAGGACTCGGCGTAAGGCCATGAGAGGGGAAGCCCAGGAGAGGGTGGCGAGGTTGGATGGCCTGGATGACAAGAGGTGTTTGGATCAAGAGGAGGTGGTAGAGAGGATGGGTTTGCTTGAGGAGTTGATGTTGGAAGACAGAAAGGAAGAGGAAAGGAGTGGAAACAAAGGTCGAGACAGAAGTGGTTGAAGGAAGGTGACGCCAACACGAGGTTTTTTTCACGCCATGGCATCTGGACGGAGGAGAAGGAACTTCTTGCATGAGATGGAGATCGGGGGCGTGAGGGTGTAGGGGGAAGAGCATATTGGCACTATCTTACGTGGCCACTTCACGGAGTTCTCGCGTAGGAGGAAGAGGGAGGGGTGGGGGTGGCTAGGTGCGGGGGCGGAATCATTGAACGGAGGGCAGGTGGACGACATGGCGGTTGATTTCTCTAAGGAAGTGAGGAGGGTCGTTTGGGGCCTGAACGCGGATGGGGCTCCTGGACCTGATGGCTTCCCTATTTTAATCTACCGTGAGTTTTAGGATATGTTGAAGGCAGATATTTTGGAGATTCTTAATGAATTCAGGGTTGACAACAAGGGCTTCGAGAAAGTGAACCGGGCACTGTATTCCTCCTCCCAAAGAAGGAGAATCCGTTGAGGGTGGATGACTTCAGGCCGATAGCGATTTCCAACGCAATTTATCTTGTGGTGGCAAAGGTGCTCGCAAACAGGCTCAAGCTGGTTATGGATTCAATGGTGTTGCTACAAGGGCAGTCCGCTTTCATCCCAGGGCGTCAGATGGCGGAGGGTATGACTATGGCGTCGGAGATCTGCATCGAATGGAAGCGGTCGAGGATGAAGGGTGTGCTCTGGAAGATTGACTACGCAAAAGCTTATGACTGCGTCGATTAGAGCTTCTTGTGGACCTCTCTGCGACGGAGGGGTTTCCCAAAGACTTGGGTTCACTGGATGAAGAGATATGTCACTAAATCCTCCTGCTCAATTTTGGTGAACGGCAAGCCAGAGGGCGGTTTCGTGTAGCCTCAACGAGGGGTCCGTCAGGATTGCCCGCGCGCTCCCATGCTCTTCGTACTGGTGGCGGATTGTCTGGTGGTCTTGTTCAGGCGTGCGGTGGAGGCTGGTTGGTGTGAGGGCTTCTGACTGGGGAACATATCTATCCCGTTGCTGCAGTATGCAGATGATACGATTATTTTCCTTGGAGGGTCGGAAGAGCAGAATCGCAATGACGCGCTCCTTGTTGATATCTTTGGCAGGCTCTCTGGTCTTGAGATTAACAGACACAAGTCGGTGGTCGTGGGCTTCGGGATGGATGGCGGCGAACGCAGCAGACTCGCGGATTTGGTGGGGCGCCCATTGGGGGATCTTCCTATTTCCTACTTTGGGTTCCCGCTGGTGGATGGTAAATTTAAAAAATCGGATTGGGATAGTGTGATACACAGAATGGAGGAGAGATTGGCTGGTTGGAAGGCAGTGACCCTATCCAGGGGAGGGAAGTTGACCCTCCTCAAGCATGTTCTTGCTACCATCTCCATTTTCTTCTACTTGACTCGGCTAATGCCGGTGGGGGTCAGGAAAAAGGTTGAGTCTCTGATGAAGACCTTTTGGTCGGATGGTAGGCAACAGAGATCCAAGATGCACCTCGTGTGCTGGGACGATGTTACGAAGGGGCTTGGTGATGGTGGCCTTGGAGTCCGGGATGTAGAGCTCATAAACAAAGCGTTGCTTGCCAAGTGGGTGATTCAGATTTGGGGCTCCTCAACCTCGATAGCTGCCAGATTGCTGAGGACTATTTATGGAGTCAACGGGGAATTAAATGCCAACAGAAAAAGGTTTGAGTCGCTGCTCTGGGTCGGAATCCGCATTATTTTGCCATCTATTTCTTAAAGGTTGCGGCCTAGGGTCGGGAACGGTCAGATGTTCAGATTCTGGAGAGATGACTGGACGGGTGAGGGTGCCCCTGGGAGGCGGTTCCCTAGATTGCTGGCTCTATCGACATCAAAAGATGCCCGTCTTGCTAAGGTGGCGAATGCGGGGTCATGGCCACCTCTGTTCGTCTCGGATTTATCGGAGCAACGCATGGAGGATTTCTTGAGGTTGATGGTTGAGTCGCCTCCGCCAGGGTTGCAATCTAAGGAGGAGGATCATTATGAATGGGAAGGGGGGAGGTTCTCGGTAAAGAAAGCGTATGAGGAGATGAGGGGGTCGACAGTGGAATTGGAGCGGGATGAGGAGGTGTGTCAGGACATGAAGGTTATCTGAGCGGCCAGGATCCCTCACAGGGTAAAGATTTTCCTATGGTGTCTGAGAAGAAATCGTTTATGCAATAAAGCGAGGGGGAGGCTGTTTGGCTTGGAGGACATGCGATATGACAAATGTGAGGGCCCGGTTGAAGATGCAGATCACCTTTTCTTCGGGTGCGCGACTTCAGCGTAGGTGTGGAGGGAGTCGGGGATCGCTTGGGTGGAGGCCACAAGGTTAGAGCCGTTTTGGAGGTCGATTCGTGCGGTGGGCATGGGTTCGATGGACGATTGCTCCAAGTCGTTTGCGGTGCTCTGTGCCATTTGGGCGGGGCAAAATGACATGATTTTCAGAAATCAGATGTTCTGCTCCGAGAATGTAGTGTCACATTGTAATGCGCTTTATAATTTTTGGGCTTCACTGTAACGAATTCTATCTTTTTAAATGAAATTTGGTTGAGGTGACTCCCGTCTCGGGAGTGCACCCTATTTTTCATCCAAAAAAAGTAATTAAATGTTCTTCCCCCTTCTTGAAGAGAGTGCTATGAAAAGGTCATAAGCCCTTACAAATCCTGGAGGACATCCATCTTTATTTCTATCCCTGAAGCCATGGCCTCCATGAATGCTAGCATACCTAAAGCATCATTTCCTACATGTCCATTTAGATCTCCACCTAGGCAAATTATCTCTCTTTATGTGATTCGTTGTATAATCTTATGCAAATCCTTTCGAAAACATTGTTTAATCCTGTCCTCTAAACCAACTTGCATCACATAAATAGAGATTATATTCATATATTCTTCTTCCAGCACCAATTTTAGCAAAATAATCCGATCCCCAAATCTTTGTACCTCAACCATAATATCCTTCAAATCATTATGAACAACCAGTCCAATAGCAAATCTACTCCCCTCTTTACCTGAATATCATAATTTAAAGCATGTCTTCTCGAACTTTATTGCGTTCTCTCCAACTCATTTTGTCTCTAGGAGAAATAGTATCGTAATCTTCCTTCTTTCTATCGTAACCACTATCTCCATCGATTTGCCAGTCAAAGTGCCAATATTCCAACTACATATCCTCAACTTCTTTTGCAACCTCTTTTGAACCAACTTCTTTACTCGCATGCATCCATCATACAAAAACCTTTGCAAACTTTGGACTACATCCGAGCAGCGATGTAGCGGAACTAGCTTATTTACTCGCATGCATTCCTCATGTGAGAACTCTTGCAAATTTTGAACTGCATTTGGACAGTGATTGCCAATTTCTCATTGCATTCGAGCGATACAACGTGTGGCAAGTAGGTACTCCTAATGAAATCTAAATGTTTGCTTAAATCCGTGTTGAAAGATCTGATTGTCTTGAGACAAACTCCTAAATAGTATTTTAAGAAAATAGTATCTAGGAATTTGTCTCCGAGTGTTTTACGATGGTTGTCAACTACGTAATGCAACCCTCATCAATTTACCCGGGCTTGGAACCGACCATGGCCGAGTTATATATCATTTATTCCATATATATATATATATATATATATATGTATGGAATCCGTATTATGGCCATCTTTTTTATAGAGATTACTCAGGACAAGAATTTCTTTTGATGTTGGTTCATAGAATGAGATTTCATTTGGTGCCAAAGAGGCAATTGCCATAGCAAGCCGTGTACATAGTATACCATACATGTTTTCGTTGAAGAGAGATTTAGCTACTTGTGCATGGAATTGGTACATTGTAAAGGAAAACTAGCACAAAAGATAGCAGATGATTTTGGGATTGGTGTGATTTTATTTTCAAAAAGAGAAGTAAAAACCTGCTATCAGGAAAAGTTAAAAGGATTTATTTGGCTGAAGGAATAAGAGAAGAATAGCAAAGGAAAGTTGTTGACCGGGCAGCAGGACCCATGGCCTCAAATTTCGGCAAAATTCGATCGAATTTCGGTCGAATTTCGATATCCTATCGAAATCGAAATTCGACTAAAATGACCGAAATATGGGGTCCCTAGTGCAAAAAAATGACCGAAATGATCGAAATGATTGAATTTCGATCGAAATTCTGTTTCGGTCAGTCATCGAAATGGTGCCCGAAACGACATTTAAGGCCTTGGCAGGACCTATATTTGGATGGAAGCTTCGCTTGCAAGCATTAAGAGGTTGCATAATGATCTTTCCACTGTGTTGAGTTGAACAAAGAGGTTATGATTCAAAGCATCTTGTTGAGATTTTTTTATGTTATGTTACTCTTTTTCAGTTTAGTTTATTTATTTGTCAGTTCTCATTATGTAATTTACACATTAGGCTCTCTCTTCTATATAAGAGAACCCTTAAGCTCAATGAATAAACAACAATGTATTTTCCCTCAATATGTATCAGAGTGACGGCCCTACACCGAGCTTGTACCCTACCTCCCAACTCCACCTTCCCGCCTTGCCTCACAGCCGCACGTCGCACCTCAAATAAGTTTGTCGCCACCCAGCAGTGCTTCAAGGCTCCGTCCAGCGGCAGACCACTGGCGTAGCTGGCCCAACGGCATCCGATAGAGTCGCCGAGACTGTCCAGCGCCCTTTCGGCTCCACCCAACAACGGCTTATGCCGCCCAGCGCCCCTTCAGCGTCGCCCGGTGATCCTCCTACTGCCCTCGTGCACTGCCCAGACATCCGTTGTCGCTCTGCACTTGGCTTTTTGGCCTGATTTTGCAGTTTTTGGTCTAAACTTCAGAGCTTTTTTTGCCTGATTTTGGTCTGAAAAGAGCGAAGTCAGACCATTATGGTCCCTTTGCACCAACTTTTGATTAGGGCCGATTGTGGTATGAGTCTAAACCCATAACTGCCCCTTTTCATATCCGTGTAGACACTCCATTGTCTACCTACGGTCCCAATTATATGTCCACAATGTCAGAAAACAGAGTTGATACCCCATCCACATGTGCCTTCAAGGGTCCAGCACCTATTGTCAAAATGGATGGCACAAACTACGAGTTGTGGATGATGCAGTTCATGAATCAACTGCAGAGCCATGGTAAGAAGCATATTCGGACACGGGATGAGCCGGTGGACAAAACTGGGACCAATTCTTCATGGGAGGCATATGTAAAAGTATGCTATCTAGTAGGGTTTCGATTGAGATAGCCAATGTTATCTTAAGTCAACCCACAGAAAAGGCAATGTGATACATCCTCGCAGTCACATACTCTCGGCGAGGAATGAGTCGAAGATCTTGCCACTCCAGCATGATATCTTCCAGTGTTCAGAAAGGCGGCCCAGACGGCCGCATATGCGTAGTCGGGCACTGAACTGAACTGCATATCCGGTATTCGGTGCATATGCGGTTTGGGAGAGTATGCGTGCGGCCGAGTAAACCGCATATGCGGCCGCATACTTGGCCGCCTATTGGATAGAGCCCCTTCGTACATGCTTCATCTTTTAGTTGCTGGTACTGTTATTGCAGTAAAAAATAAATGTTACTAGTTGTTTATTAGAAAAGATTTTTATGTTGTTGTTTGTAAAAAAATCATTTTTATTTAAAATAAATGTTACTAATTGTTTATTAGAAAAGTTTTTTATGTTGTTGTTTGTAAAAAATAAATTTTCATTTTTATTTAAATAGAAGATTTTTTATTTAATTTTTATGAATGTCATTTCCTGTCTCTCTACATTTGCTTAATTTATATTCAATACACTTTTATTTTAGAATCAAATACATCTTCTTTTGTGAAAAACATATCTATGAGTTGTTTGCTTTCTTCATTCAATACGTTTCTCAATTGTTTAGATATTTTGTAATAGAAAATTACGTTAAATCCCCCCTAGCTAGCTGTCATCTCATTAACGCTAGATAAAAGGGAATCCGGTTATATAATCAATTGAAATATATTGATTCACAATCCAATTTTCAATTAGTTAATTCCTATATAAACATAACAAATGTTTCTATAATTTATTATTGTTATGTCTCAAAATAATTTTTTTCTTATATTTTCATTCTTATAGTAAATATGCCAACAAATTTCACTTTCGTTTTTTTATGATTCGCTCTTTTATCTATAATGGTCATTTTTTTAAAAACTCTCTGAAATCATGTCGTAATAAAAAGTCTATGCATATATTTCATCTATTATTATTTTTTCGAAACATAAATCTCTAATATTTGAATTCAATTTATTACTTTACGCATAATCCGCATATACTTCCGCATGTACTTCCGCATATTCGCTTACTCACTTCAGACTGCCTGACCAAACGAATACTGCATACCGACTTTCTGAACCTTGGTATCTTCAGAAACAAACAGGGTGATCGTCATCTTCATGTCCTGTACACATCTCTTAGGAATATGTTCGAGCGACTCCATAGCTACATACCTCTGACGGACTCACCAAAGCAACGCAAGGCCTATCGATATTATGTCATCATCGAGGTGTTCTTGGCAGCCATTAACACGGAATATGACTCGGCTCGCTCTCAGCTTCTCATAGATGCTACTATACCGCCTATGGAGGAGGTGTATCGCAGATTGAGCAGACTGAGCATACCCTCTACTACATCTTCACAAACATCGTCGGCTACGGCAGCTTCCCGAGGTAGGTTGGGGCACATGCGGCAGAGGAGGCACAGCTCGCGCCCATCATGTTCGTATTGTCACCGATCAGGCCATTCAGAAAACACGTGCTATTCCAAGCATGCTTCCAATCATCCACGCGTGCTGCTAAGCAGGTCAAGACTGCTCATCACTCTACCGATCATCGTTATCATAACTTTGTTGCACGACTACAAGAGAACTTCCCCCGACTATTGGATAATCTGGTACTTCTACCGGCCCATCAGACATTGCTACTTCTGCCTCCTCGAGCACGTCAGGTATTACGCATGCATTTATTAGTCTCTCTCGACCAGATCCTTCGGAGTGGATCATGGACTTTGGAGCTTCTCATCATCTCTATGGATATCGCTCACAGTTCAGTTCTTATAGCCCTGTGTTGCTTGGTAGATCAGTGGTGATTGTTGATGGAAAGCACTATCCCATTACCAGACATGGGGAGGTTTATTTGAATCCCTCAATGCATTTGCAGACTGTTTTTCATGCACCGGAGTTGTCGATGAATTTATTGTCTATTAGTGAGATTACAAAAGATTTAAATTGGTGTGACATATTTGATCATGCTTCTCTCATTTTTCATGATATACTCACATGCAGGGTGATTGGATGTGGTCGTGAGCATGGAGGTCCTTACAGGTTGATCCAGTCTTTGTATGCTGGTGTTAGCTCCCTTTCTGCTAAATCGATCTCTCCATACACTTGGCATCTCCGCTTTGGTCATCTTTCGTTGCATAAGATTTGTCATCTCATCCATGTGATTTATGTCAAGTCCACCTTTCAGTGTGAACCATGTCAGCTTGGAAAGCATCACAGGTCTAGTTTTTCAAGTCATCAAGGTCGTAGTAGTCAGAGTCCATTTGAACTTTCTCACTTTTGATATGTAGGGTCTAAGTTGAGTCCCATATCATCAGGGACGCAGATATTACTTAGTTGTTGTAGATGATTTCTCCATACTATCATGGGTATTTCTATTAAAGAATGAGTCTGATGCGAGCTCTATGATTCAGAATTTTGTTATTGAAATGAAGAATCTTTTATTTGCTTCTATTAAGTATATTCATTCTAACAATGCTTTGGAAGTCCGTACTACTAAATTGTCCCAATATTTTTAATTCACGTGGCATTCTCCATCAAACCTTGTGCCCCTAAACTTCACAGTAGAACGACGTTGTTGAACGCAAAGACCTTCACTTTCTAGACATCACCAATACTCTCATCATACATCGGGCTCCTCATTCCTTTTGGGGTGATGTTATCATAAGAGCATGCAATCTCATCAATCGGATGTCGTCTACCAATCTTGGTGCAAAGGTTTCCTTCTCTCTCACCTTTCCAGAAAAGGATATTTCTCTTACGCCGCGTGTTTTTAGTTGTGTGGCATTTGTCCACATTCTACGTCCACATCGTGACAAGCTCGCTCCTAGAGTTGTCAAATGTATGTTTGTTGGGTATTCTCGTACCCAAAAGGGGTATAGGTGTTTTAATCATGTACATTTTAAATACTATGTTAGCACAGTGTTGATGCCATATTTTTCGAGTCTATCATGTTTTATACTCTGACAAGAGACAGGAAAAGTCCCTCTGAGTCTGGGGATGAAGTTACTCTTTCGCCCCCTCCACATATACCTCGGTTTGATCTCCATGCTCCCTTGTTTTCCCCATCATCCAGCATTGTTGAGATTATTATTATCTTTTGGTGTTATTTATGTATTTTTATTTCTTCATGTACCTATCGTGCTATTTACCCAAGGACTTTTCTCCTATGTAAGAGAGCCCAGAGGTCCTATGAATAACAAGTCATTCATTCACCCCAACATGGTATCAGAGCAACGGTCCTATACCGGGGTTCTTGTATCCCACCCTAACCCTACTCCCCACCCCCCACCTCCACCCCCCCAGGGCTTTTATACATGTTATTTACCCAATGGGTTTTATAGATGTTATTTATATATTTTCATTTCTTCATGTACCTGTCATGCTATGTACCTATGAATAACAAGTCATTCATTCATCTCAACAAGCAATCATGAAGTAAATTCTGAAAACTTGATTTCTACTTATGGCACTAGTGATCATGACTTTAAAAAATGCACCTCGAGGCGACGAGATCTAAGCCTTGGGGTTTTCCATGAAAATGCCTCGAAGCTATAGCCCCAGTCTGGAAATCCGAGGCGTGAGCATTGAGATAGTTTTCCATGAAAATGCCTCGAGGCTAAAACCCCAATCTATAAATCTGAGGCGTAATCGTCACAGACTCGAGGCGATACCGAGGCGGTGATGCGGTACCGAGACGCTACCTCGGTCCGCTATGTAATTTTTGAGCAAATAAATAATAAATTATATAACCATACACTTTTACAATAATATTAAAGCTATAAAGCATGTGTTAGTCACAAGCATACAAGTCATAATAAAATATATAATATTAATGGAAACATCTCTAGTAACAAACCTCATATATTGAATGAAACATATATGTTAAGTAGTACACATATATGTTAGTCATGTTTTCTCATATATATAGGGGTTAAATGGGGATGCCCCCTAAGGGGAGCTAACTTAGCTCCCCCCGCCCTATTTTCCCTATTTTTTAAATTTTTTTTGAAAAATTCTTCCGTGAATATTCATCATTATTTCCCCTATTTTATGTCATTCAAATTTCATGGGAACATAGACTTTTTTTAGTGTAAACGAAACATGGACTTCTACGGCCTCCATCCAAATAGGGTCGATTTCAATAATTCTGCGATCGTTAAAAAATGAATGTCTAGATGGAGGTCGTAGGAGTCTCTGTTTCACGCGAAATTTGAGTGGCATAATATAGGGATATAGTGATGAATATTCACGCAAGAAATTTTCAAAAAAATTAAAAAAATGGGTAAATGGCGCGGGGGAGCTAAGTTAGCTCCCCCTAGGGGGCAGTCCCGTTTTTCTCATATATTAGTCATTAGACTCAAAATCTGTGTTATAGTATCATTTTATGTTAACCCTAAAATCTATTATTTCATAATTATACATTATACATTTATATTACAATCATTACATCAAAGAAATCATACAAGTGTACAGTAATTGTTTCTAATTAGTATAAACATATTTTATATCAATAAATGATATTCAAATGCTTGTTCACTACAATGAGTATGGTATATATTCAAGAAACATACTATTTTTGTAAGAATATTATGAATTCACGTGTTTACATTATTAATATTACATAATCACAAATTCAAATTAGCATATATGATTAATATTGTATATTGTGTATATCTATCCAATTTGAAAATATTTAAATGTAAGATTTACGATGATATATTTTGTGATATTTGAAGTTTAGAATATCATGACAATATAATTATGTCTAATAATAGTTTTACATGTAATTTGTCTACAAATTGTGGCTTACGCCTTGACCTCCTCGAGGCTTATGCCTCACCTCGCTAACGAAAAACCACATTGATCCGACTCGCATTTTTAGAACATTTCTGATGATTTGATGATGAACATGAACATGCACGGGATGAGCAGGAAGATACACATGATGAAGGAAGATATACATGATGAACAGAGACCACCACAAGATGATCTAAGGTGGCCTAAGGCAAACGTATCTGTGCGAGATACCCCCTCGTTGGACGCGTGTCTTTGACACGACTGTCGTAGGATTTCAAGAAGTTTGTCGTGGGATTATATGTCATTGACATCCCACGCACACACTAAGAGGCCCTCAAGGAGAGCTTGGGCGGCTTGCCATGGAGGAAGAGATGGTTGCGCTCCAGCCTCGTGGGACATGAACTCTTAATTCTGATCCAAACGGGACATCAGTTGTAAGTTGCAAATGGTTATTCACTGTCAAACACGTGGCAGATGGTTCTGTAGATCGGTACAAGGCGCGTCTGGTGGTTAGAGGATTTACACAGACCTACGGGTGGATTACCTCGGCACTTTCTCTCCAGTTGATGACATTCCACACTGTAGATTTTTTTGTCAATTGTTGTGGTACGTGATTGACCTCTATTCCAACTTGATGTCAAGAATGTTTTTCTATATGGTGATCAATAGGAAGAGGTGTGTATGCAGCAGTCACTTGGGTTCACTACTGAGGGGGAGTATGTATGTCGACTCCATCTATAGCCTTAAACAAAGCCTCAGCGCATGGTTCCAAAAGCTGTCAGATCTGATGGAACAGAAGGGGTTCACATGGTCAATTGTTGGTCATTCCCTCTTTGTTCAGAAGAGTCAGTGAGGTACAGTTGCCATTTTGGTATATGTTGATGATATTATTATTACTGGAGACGATATTCAGGGCATTACTGTGACAAAAAACTTCTTGGGACAATGGTTTATCACCAAAGACTTGGGTCAACTACATTACTTTTTTGGTATGAAACTTGCTAGAAACAAACAGGGCCTTGTTATGACCCAAAGAAAGTGTGTAACCGATCTCCTTTTAGAAGTAACAATGGCAGGTTGCGGACCGACATATACACCTATGGATCCAAACATAAATAGCATGATGATACTACAGAGGTAGATAAAAGAAGGTATAGAGAGCCAAGGTTCAGGAAAGCGGTATGTGTATGCGTTCGGACAGGTCACTGAATAGCGCATAAGCGTTATGCGGGGGCATATGAGGGGTATATGCGGTTCTACGTGGTTTCATAATTTTTTATTTAAAAATAAATAAATATACAAAAGTGACTGCAACAGAACTAAATTTATATATAATTGTGGTCCAACAGAAGATCTAAGAAAAATACTTTCATATAGAGTTCAAAACAAACTCTATCAATCAAATATCAATACTTCAATAGAACGGTTAGCACATAAAATAATTGACAACAATCCACAAAATAGAAAAGTTAGCACACAAAATGCCTCTATTACTGAATATAATGTCATTTATCTCCGTCGTTATATTTATAAATAATCCTCCATCAAAAGTACCAAATTTTACATATAATATATTGCATTCATAATAACTATTAGTTGACTAAATTAGTTTGGTAAATTAATAGTACATTATTCTTTTTCTTCCTTACGTGTTTACTCCAATCTCGCAGTACAACTACTTTGATGATGGATTTAAATGGTCATGGAATGCTTGGTTGGCATACATGCAAAAGCAAGGAAAACGTGGTACAAATAACACAATAAAAACGTGGCACAAATTTAAAAAATAAATAATAAAAAAATGTGTATGCAGTCGTACAGACCGCATATACGGCCGCACATCGCGCATAAGCGCACGGAGAACATAATGGGGGGCTTCATGAAAGCGGTGCACTGAGGGCACTGCATACGCATATGCGGTCGCACAGGCCGCGTTCATGAACACTGTAGAGAGCTAGTCGGGAAGCCTCTCTATGTTACAATTACCAAAGCTGACATTTCTTTTTGTAGTAAGAAAGGTTATCAATTTATGGAGCAACCAAGACATGTGCACATGGATGTAGTGTACATGATCTTGAGATACTTGAAGTCTTCTCTAGGGATAGGTCTATTGTTTAGCATAGGAACTCACTATCTATCACAACTTATGCAGATGCAAATTATGTTGGTTGCCCCAAGGACAGGAAATCTACCTCAGGATTTGTTGTGTTTGTGGGAAACTCTCTAGTATCATGGAAAAGCAAGAAACGTACAATGGTAGCAAGATCCAGTGCTGAGTCAAAATATAGAGCCATGTCGTAGTGCAGTACTAAAATGATGTGGGCCGATTTTGGTATTTCTGGATCCGGCATCGATGTATATCTTCCAACGTAGTTGTTGTGAGACAACCAGGCAGCTCTCTTCGTTGCAAATAATCCATCCTTTCACGAAAGAATTAAACATATTGAAGTAGACTGTCACTACACCTGTGATATGATTCAAAAGGGGTTTATCACCACTTCTCGTATTAATTTAGGAGACTAGACTGCAGATGTACTTAGAAAGGCTCTTGCCGGAGAACCCTTTCAGGGATGTTCCAAGCTGATGCTGATAGACATCTATGCTCTAGCTTGAGGGGGATGTTGAGAGTTTTTATGTTATACTCCTCTTTTCCAGTTTATTCATTTCTCGGTCTTCATTATGTAATTTACCCATTGGTGTTTCACTCTTTTACATAAGAGAACTCTTGGGCTCAATAAATAAACAACATCGCATTTTCCCTCGACACATATCAACATCAAGTTCATAAACAAATCATTAATATGGTATATCTTATGCATGTGTTCAATATAGGTCTCTAATTTTAGACTTTTATGATAACGTAGTTATCTTTGTTTGTATTCTTTATGTATATTTTTCTCTATAAATTAAGGCTTGCACCTCGACTGCCTCAAGATTTACACCTCACCTTGCTAATAGACTACCGGCTTGATCCACCTCATATTTTCTTTAAAACATTGGATAACAGCTCAAGCAAAGGAGTCATCATAGGTGGGGGATCAAAGCAGCATGGATGGGTGAGAGAAAGCCAAAGGAGGCGGTTGCCTGCAGAGTGTTAACCTAAGTGGGGCTCGTGAAGTCTATGGTGCAAATGCCAAAGAATATGAGGATTCAATGAAGGCAAAAAAGTGGCGAGGTGTTAGGTGGGAGAGGGAATGTATGGACAGGATTTTAAAGTAGACGTTCATCCTAAGAGGGACTAATTGATGGGACAACTAGGCAAGGCTGTGCACGCTCTACATATTTTATTGGATGGGATCGTGGGAGAACATGGACTTTATCCGATTACAATGGCTAGGTTGTGTGAGGCTCAAGAGGTGAATATGTTTTCACACATGGATATGTTTTCAAACGTGAGTTGTTCATGTCCAATTAGTTGGGGTGTTCTGGAAATGGGAGATGAAGTATGGGTGATATTTGATGGCCTCGCTGGAGTCAGGAAAGCGGGATTCACCTAAGTTTCCCATCCTTCGCCACTCCTAAGAGAGCATTTCGACGATATCGTCATGTTTAGCAAGCAAAATCTGTACAAGATGGGGAAGTTGAGGTAGATTGGTGGGGCCGATAATGGTGGTTTATTGTGAAAGCCACGGGTGGGGTAGTTGGGTGGTCAATATTGCTCAGCTGGAAGGAAGGCATATTTGATCAGTTCGACATCAGAAAGTGAATCAGGTTACATCAGCGCAACTGCGGAGGAGGGTAGATTACTTGCTTCTATAGGATGTGGGGGTACATTCCAACCGACCATTGCAGTGAAGGCGAGCTTTGGGAGGACCAAAGGACAGTGGTAACTGAGACACGGGGACCCCCTGCCCTAATACGGACAAGATTAATATGTGACTTCTATAGGATATGGGGGTACATTCCAACCGACCATTGCAGTAAAGGCGAGCTTTGGGAGGACCAAAGGATAGTGGTGATTGAGACACAGGGACCCCCTGCCCTAATAGGAACAAGATTAATAGTGACGCTTTCTTCAGAAGACAAACCAAGGACCATGTGGGGGGCAACTCGACAATGCTCAACATTGGGAGATCATGGATGAGTTGGATTTGGGGAGTATATAGATCAGGATTACAATTTCACATAAAGGAACTTGATCACGAGATAGATGATTGAGAGGTTTTAGCTTCCTTGTAGCTTGTAAAGACCTTTCAAATCATGATGTCTGATGATTTACCCATGCATCTATCATTCTTTGACCATACCAACTGATATGGTCTTCCAACGAAGGTGTGAATTCCATGACATAGTAAGCAAACTGGGTTGTTATAAAAGGATTCAGGCAGTTGATGAAGGAACATTGGAAAGAGGTGCATGTCAAGGACACGACAAGGCTAACTTCAGTGACTAGGCTCTAGTCACTTAAATCATTACTGATAGAGTACAAGAAAATCCAAAGAGGATCAAGGGCAAGGAGACACGAGGCTTTGTTGAGGGTGGACCGGATAGACAAGATGGAGGATGGGATTGCTTTGACCGCGTAAAAGGTGGACATGAGAAGGGATTATATCGAGGTGGAAAAGGACACGAAGAGAGAAATCCAGTTGAGGCAAAGGTCCAGGTAATTTCTGTTGCCCGAAGGGAATGCCGATATGAGGTTCTTCCACATGACAATGATTGAAAAAGAAAAAGAAAGAATGGCATGAGAGGGTTGAGGAGGGGCAATAGGAGTGTACGCAGCTCTAAGTTGCCACTTCATGGAGCTCACAACAAAAAGGCACACTGGGGAGGGTACCGGAGAGGCTTGTAACACCAATCATTCGTGAGAAGGTTAAGATAGATGTAGAGACTCCAAAACAGGAGAGAGGCTGCAGCTCCGAAAGATAAATAGAAAAGGAAAGAAAGAACGACAAATAAGAGGGCAAAGAAGGGGCGATGGGAGTGTAGGAAGTTCTACCTCGTCACACACGACAAAAAGGCATAAGATAGAGGATAGGACTCATAAAACCAATCATTGACAAGAAGGTTTAGGCAGATTTAGAGACAAACAAGAGATAGGGTGAATCTTGAAAGGATGTCAAATAGGGGTGTTCGTTGCCCCCATATCGTTCCTTGTGACAGCATATGTCTTACAATGTCTCGATGATACAACATGGCTTTATTTTCCGATTACGAGGTAGGAAAACCGAGTGGCTACCAGGTTATGTTGCTCCACTCTATCTTATGAGTGAACGACATGCTATACTTTATAGTTGCTTCACCCTATCTTATGAGTGAATGACATGCTATACTTTATAGTTTACAAGATTCGGATATACATGCTCAATGATTCAAGGCTTTGGTAGAGTCGTCCAAGGAGGATTCGGGAATATAGATCAAAAGTCAAAAACCCATCTTTTGCAGCCTTAAACATGGAGGATTAGGAGATCAAGGCCTGTTGGAGCCTAGAACATAGGATATTGGGTAGATTAGACCAGTGCCGTAATAATCACTCGATTCGACTGATCAGCAAACTTGACTATTATATTTGGTGGGGTGATCGAATAGAATAACTCAGACCAACTTATCGGCCATCTAATGAAAAATAATATTTATAATTATAATTTTTGATTTGGTACTTTTATATTGTTAAATAATGATCATAAATGTATAAACATATAAGGTTATATGGATTAAAAATACTTCTTCTATTTGAAATAATTAGAAAGACTTAACCGAATATTTCCAATTAATCACCCAAATATTGTTTAGTCTTTAGTCAGTGACCCTTCCGACTAAATATCGAAAATCGATTTTTGCAACATTAGTTTTGACTGCCAATGACATACCCTAACCTACCATAAATGAATTCGTCTAATAGTTCAACGAACTAGGGCCAGATGGTTAATAGGTTGAAGGGAAGCCGTTGGAAAACCAAGAGGTTGTTTAGTGGGGACACATGATTTCTTTGAATTAGATGGTGATGGGTATTTCTATATTCTATATATATCTATCGATTCAAGGTTTGAAAAAATGAAAGGCATAACGAGGTATTTTCCTTTGAATTGAGGTGCGGCCTAAGCCACACTTTATAAGGAAAAATATGCATAAATTTGTATTATAAATGAGTCAATGTGATTATATATTTTCTGACCAACATCAAAGGCATAACACTAATATATGATGAAATTACAGGGATAAAAACATTAAAAGAGAAGATGTAACAACTCCATATTTATTTCTACAACATTTTCATCCAATCAAAGATGGATTCATTGTCTGTAAATATTATGAAAGAATTAATCGGTGTATATTTTTAATATTTGTCACTACCATATCTCTACACAAGAAGGGCATATGATATCCGCCATCGTACCATACTAGCATTACATCTCGTTGACCGATCAGCAAGCTTGGAAGGAGGGGCTAGGGGGAAGCAGATGCCCCTCCCTCCCTTATGGGGTTGCAGAGGCAGTGCCCCACTCCAAAGACGAAATTCGATTTGAGTATTTGCTTTTGCTAGTCGTAACAATAGTAACTTTGAAGTAACGAACACAAAAAAACATTAAATTTAAGCATTCATCTTTTATAAATATATTTTTAACAAGTATATATTTACAAACTTTGCAACCTACCAAGTGAGAAATTAATATCATCAACAAAATGCTCCAAAAAAAAGCAAGAATGCATCAAGGCGTTCTGCCTCGGCTACGTCTCAGACATATGAGGCGTACGCCTCACAAAATTGGATCGAGGTGCACACCTCGAGGCTAAATAGGATTGTCCCACATCGAGGCGTATGCCCCGGGCGCCTCTAGGTGCGTTTTTTTATACCATGTATTCATGTGCATTTTTTATACCTCGCTAATGATATTGTATTGATTGATGAGACTAGAGATGGAGTAAATGAGAAGCTTGAGGTATGGAGACATGCATTGGAGAGTAAAGAACTTCGTATAAGTAGGGTTAAGGTTGAATATATGGAGTGTACTTTTGATGGAGGCAGTGGTGAAGGAATCGAGGTGAAGATTAGTGATGATAGCATTCAGAAGAGATATTCTTTTAGATACTTGGGATCTATTTTGCAACATGATAGGGAAATTGATGGAGATGTTATTAATAGAATAAATGCATGTTGGCTAAAGTGGAGAGGAGCCTTTATTGTTCTCTGTGATAACAAAATTCCTTTGAAAATCAAAGGTAAGCTTTTATAAAGCAACCGTGAAACCTGCTATACTCTATGGATCTGAATGTTGGCATGTTAATCATAGACATGTGTAGAGAATGGCAGTTAAAGAAATAAAAATACTAAGGTGGATTTGTGGACACACATGTAAAGATCGAATTCAGGATGATGCAATCAGAAGGAAGGTTGGTGTAGCTCTGATCGAGGATAAGAAGCGAGAAAACTGCTTAAAGTGGTTTGGTCATTTGCAAAGGAGGTTGATTGATGCACCAGTTAGGAGATGCGAGTTTTGAGATGTTGAGCCGGCTAAGAGAGGGCAAGGAAGGCCCAAGAAGTGTTGGAATGAGACTATACGAAGGGATCTTAGTTTTTGGATATAAGTTCGAGATTTTTTTTGAAAGAAAGTTCAAGTGGTCTCCCATGTTGGCCACCACAGAAGCAATGTCTACTCATAAAAGGAAAACCAAACAGGAGTTACATGTACATGTCGCTATACATCCCAAGTTCTACACAACACCTTACAATGTTCAAGTACATTTTCCGAGCGAAAAGCCCCCCAAAGATGACACCATTCTATGCATACCAGATGGCTCAAATCACCGCAAATGGGGGAGAGTACATTCCCCATGCCCCATGCCGCAAACATTCCTCATAAGTCATCAAAAACTAGCAAAAGCAAGAGGGATAAGCGATGGAATACCAAGCTTCACACATACATCCACAGAAGGCGGGCACGAGAAGAACAAGTGGTCCAAATCCGCCGAAGCCAGGCCGCACCTATCACACGCAGTGTCGTCCACATCGAAAATCTGCCCCCGCCGCTTCTTCGTGAGAGTCCTTCGAAGCCTGAACAGCCACAGATAAACTTTGATCTTAGCTGGTACCCTTCTCCATCGCCGATCTGCATCTATCACAAGCACCATCCTCCACGCCCAGCAACTGACCCCGATGATCTTTTGTAAGGATCCTCCCCAGCCTGAACAACCAAAGGAAAACCTTAATTCGATTCGGCACTTTACAACTCCATATCAAACCCATGTCCACCCCAACCTCATCATGCACCTCCATCCCGTCCTCCACCAAAAAACAGTACACTTTCTTCACCGTGAATCTCCCATCTCCCCAAACAAAGTGGTCCATGCCCGAGGACGGGCTCTCGCTCTACAACAACTCCATCTGCAGAGCAAGGAACTCCTCCACCCTTTTTTTTTGACACCCTTTGATCCGATAGGGCCGAAAAGAACATCGGGGACCATGCCCTGTGATCCCAGACTCTAGTTAATGTACATCATATTGTAGAGAAGTATATTCTTTTTTCATTGGGCAATAAAATATTGAATATCTCATTCGCATGCAGCTTATTACTTTGTTTTCTTTGAATGAATACATTATTTCTTTGCTACTTGCCACGTGCGAAAAGTTACATATTACTGTCAGAACTATAGAAAATATCTGAAAAGAAGCCCCTCAATTTCGATAATATCAAACTAAACATATGGCATGCCCAAGACAATCTGAAATTCCATTACCACCATGAAAAAATAATGCATGCGTGTGGATGCACTAGCCATGCTAGTAGCATGGCACGGTATGGTGGAGTGTCAGTATCTGAAAACTCAACCTTCCAGTTATCATATGCTTTAGACTCCCCCCACCCCCAAACAAGGACATGCTCACCTGAAACACCGATGCCACATCCTACATTGGGTATGATTGGAAGCAGAATTCTTGACCCTCTTGATTGATATTGTCGTCCACCTTCTCTTCTAATGAAATATGGGGCTTTATGGCTCCAGCATCTCCCTCCAACAAGAGATGACCTATGTTACGGCCATCTGCCAACAAGGGCAGTCTCTGATCGTAGTCCACAGCAAGTCTATGTCATGGGTCGTGAATTTCTGCCCCAAAGATCTAGTCAACGATAACACCCATGCATCATTGTTGACACCGTCGATTGGTTGATGAATGAATGCAAGTTGTTGCACCTCCTCTATGATGTGTCATGAATGGGGAAGACCTCAACGATCCTCACTAATGCACGAAAGCTCAACTAGACCCACTATGGAAGCATGATCCTCCAGTTGAACACCTCCGATGATAGGAGTACATATGTCGTTTGCAAGGTTTGAAATATCTATATTGATATCACAACGATAAGTCTGGAAAGGGGTGTATCATAATATATCGTAAATATTAGTAGAAATCTCAAAAATAGCTCAAAAAGGCTTTTTTTGAATTAGAATTATATGAATTCTTAGAACAAGTGTATTTGTATTTAGCACATTAACACTATATAAAAAAATTCATTACATAAATAATTTTGTTATGGTCATATATAATTTTAGAAAGATAATAGTTATTCTACTACAAGAAGTAATGCATTGTTTACATCGTTCACGCAATTCCTTTGGGACTCTAGATCCCACTCGAGTCATTTAATCGCTTTTTGTACCGCCAATAAGAGTCAAAGCGTATAATAAGTTTGTTTTAGTATTGATATTTTGGATTCATGTAAAACTTGTGAATATTATAGTATCCAAAATTGGCTAAAAAATCATAGGCTATAAAATATAATAACAATATTAATTTGCAAATAAAATTGTAATATCATCAACCTTGTAAAGTGGATGTCTTAACATGTTGATCCATCTTCACCGAGTATCTACATAAATTACTGATAAAATTTAGGACATGGTTGTTTTTTTGACATATCTCTCATATCAAGGCCTTAAATGTCGATTTCGGTCACCATTTCGGTATCGACCAAAACAGAATTTCGATAGAATTTCGGTGGAATTTCGACCGAAATTTCGGTCATTTCGGTCATTTTTTGTACTAGCACCCCCATATTTCGGTCATTTCGGTCGAATTTCTATTTCGACTGGATATCGATATTCGACAGAAATTCGACCGAATTTCGTTGAAATTTGAGGCCATGTCTCATATTCATCAATATATGAGAGACCTCAACGATCCTCACTAATGCACGAAAGCTCAACTAGACCCACTATGGAAGCATAATCCTCCAGTTGAACACCTCCGATGATAGGTGTACATATGTTGTTTGCAAGGTTTGAAATATCTATATTGATATCACAACGATAAGTCTGGGAAGGGATGTATCATAATATATCGTAAATATCAGTAGAAATCTCAAAAATAGCTCAAAAAGGCTTTTTTTAATTAGAATTATATGAATTCTTAAAAAAAGTGTATTTGTATTGATAAAATTTAGGACATGGTTGTTTTTTGACAATATCTCTCATATTCATCAATACATCGTAAAAAGCGCTCATTATAGACTTCTTATCCACGTCAATCGACCTCAAAATAGCCACGAACTCCATTACCCTTGTGGCTCTGACACCACCATCCCAAAACATCAATTGTCTAGCCTAATCCCCTATCCTCTTCTAAATAGTTGATCGACTCTCCTTAATGTTGTAGTCTACTGACCCAAACAAGGTCCTCTAGTCTACCTTGTCAATTATGCTTTGTAACATAATAAAATTCGTTGCATGCAAATCTAACAACCAAATCACCAATATAATTTACCCTCATCTATGACAAAAGACGAAAGCGGATGCATATGAAGGTACTCAACTCACATGCTTGCTCTATAAAATTTGAGATACAATAAGAATAAAGCCTTTTCCCACATTAAGTAGGGCTCTACAACATTTAAGGTGTTTCTTATTTAAAAAAAATCTTTTTAGATTGAATCAATGTAGTAGGAAGTGAGAGTGCGTGTAGATCGCAATACTACTAGAGAGGGTGAATAATAGTATCTAATTTTATTTCAGCTTAAAGTAATTTGGAAATTTAAAGAGTATAGACAAGCAAATCAAATATTTGACCATAATGCACAGACATATTTACGTGGGCAGGCGGGTAAACACGACGAGCCACATAATCCCGACTGAGGATTTCCAATCAATCGAGCCAATCGATTACTTCATTATTCTGAGATATTACAAATAACTCCAAGGCCCTAAATATCGGTTTCGGTCACCATTTCGATGACCGACCGAACAGAATTTCGGTGGAATTTCAGTCGAAATTCGACCGAAATTTCGATCATTTCGATCATTTTTGTACTAGGGCCCCCATATTTCGGTCATTTCGACCATTTCGGTCGAATTTCGATTTCGAGTGGATATCGATATTCGACAGAAATTCGACCGATTTTCGTTGAAATTTGAGGTCATGAATAACTCAACTATTTAAAAAGTTTTTTGATCAAACACCAATAACTTTAAAACCTTACATCAACACACCAAAGTCAACACCAACAGATCAAACACCACGGCAACATTAAGAGGGTCCTAGACTTCAAAAAAAAACATTAAGAGGGTCATCTGACCTTCTTGGATGGGCAGACTCTGATTGTCCAAGAAACATACATACTTGGATCTAACACCAAGCTTTCACGTAAAGGGCTATCTCAAAAAGTAGCGTACTAACTTTTGTTATATAAATCGCAATGATATATTGGTTAGCAGTTAAATCGATAATGAGCAGAAGCAATAATACTATCTCTCGTAAAAGTAGCAATGGTGAATAAAATGATATTTTAAAATATCACCAGTACAATCGTTGCCTGCAAAAAGATGTCGTTGATTAGTCGCAAAGGAGATTAATAGCTTGGCGGCAATCGAACGCTAACTTTGTTAGCTTTTGCAAATCTGAATAATCAGAGCAATTCTCAAAACTTGAAATCCATTTAAGGATGCTTATAATGTTTAAAGAACAAATAGAAAGAGAGAGTAGAACAACTCTAGAGAAGATTGCTTTATTGTTGTGAACTAGTAATATAGTATGTGTCTTCCAACTATAGGTATGAGGTCCTTTATATAGTGAGTGGGAGTGATTGGGTCGAACCTTTATAAATGTGGCCGTTGGAAATAAAATTGGTAACAAATCATGCAAATTTACCGATGTTGATGGATCATGCAATGTTGATGGATCAAGTCAATTTCAGTTCATCAATCAAAACTTGATGTTACAAAGCCATTGAATTGAATTTAAAAAGTGATCGATCAGAGCTCTCAATTTTTTGATTAGGAAGTGATCGATCAGAGCTCTCAATTGATTGATTAAGAAGTGATCGATTATGTGCAACAAGTTGGTCGATCAAACATGTAATAAAATCAAGTGTTCAAGAAATTGGTTGCACAGGCCCACATGGCATGCAGCCGAATCATTTTATGAATCAATGCATTATGTATCCTAAGCACATATGCGGCATGCATATATCCTATGTATCTCGCATATGCCCTGCATACTATCCAGCAGCTCCAACTCTCCAATACTCTCATTTGTGTGCTTACCTCCATAGCTCCGCCTCTTCCTCCATTTAGCTGTAAGAATATGTGATGCATTTGTATACAATTGCAATGCATTATGGCATTATGTATATGCAATGTTTTATTTTTTGCTATGTATTGTTTTCATGAGTATATGCAATTTATCGTCTAATATTTTAATATATGTCGATTGAGTTGTGCTCATGTATGCAAAATCTACATGTATGTGTTAAAGTTGTGTTATTATGAATCATCTAATAATGTAAAGTTTTTATGGATGAAAGATTTTTTTGATTAAATGTTAGACAAATAATGGCATTTACTCAACCATCTAACATGAGCCGCTTTTTCTTAAATCTATTTTAACTCCACTTTGATACATAATTTCAATAGTAATACTAGTTATGGATATTTATTATTTTTAAATTAAAATTTAGAAAACCGCATATACCCTTGCATACCACTTATTCGGTATTCGATGACCTATCCAAACGCATACGTTTATTGCTTTCCTGAACCTTGATAAAATCAATTAAGAAAATTCGATCAGACGTCAAGGTTGGTTAATCAGATGCTGCAAGGTGATCGATCAAGTCAAGGTTTTGAACTTGTTCTGAATCGTCAAATATTAAGAAAGTTATGCTGACACTCTCAATCTTACAACTTGATGTAAACAATATAATAAGTTTGGATAGAGATTACAACAGAGAATTATAACAAAGAGTAACTTCTAAACTCGTATCTTTGAACTTTGGATATCTTCTTGATTGCTTGAAACAACTTATATTCCTACAAGTCAAAGATACACGCTTCGCGAACTACTTGCAACGAGAGTGTCATCATTAAAACCAAAGTAATAAGAGAATAAGCACACATTCTAATTAGATAAAAAAACTTACAAGAAGTACAGGGTATCCAAAGATTCCAAAAACATGGCCTTTCATCAATGTTTGCCTAGCATTTGTGAAGTTACTACCCTCATTTGAGATGATTTGCACCACATTCTCCACCCCAACTTCCTTCACTTCTTTCAACAACTTAATAATGTATTTATAGTCCTTGACCCAGTTAAAGGTGTCTAATGATTTGAGAAAGATTATTTTTTTCCATAATAAAATATTAGAAATAGACCTAAAAATAAAATACTAGAAAGTAAATGATTTGCTTCTAGTATATCTAGTCCAACCATCGATCATGACGAACAGGTCATTCTCTAGGTTCTCAAGTTGTCAACATGGGATTGGACTTAATTTTCTCCATCAAAGATGCTTTCCATGATTTTATATAAAGTAGAAGCTTTCTTTCTTTTTTAGAAACTAAAGTAGCAGCTTTCACTTATGTACTAGCTTGAATTATCCCATCAATGACAAGGTGAAGGAATGACCCACTTGCAAGGTTTGAAATATCGATATCAATATCATATCGGTCGGTCCGTAAAGGGATATATCGAGGATATATCGGGACATATCGACAATATCGGTGGAAGTCTCATAAACTACGTAAAAATAGTTTTTTTCATAAATTAAGATCATTTTAGTTCTTAAAACAATAAATAACATATAAATATATATTTATATGCAAGAATGATGTGTTGCACCCCAATACACATTATATCACATATATTACTACTATCAATGCTAACTTTTGATTGCCGACTGTTGACTGCTGAGAGATATTTGAAAGGAAATGATGAAGTTTGAAACATAATAGCGTAGAGAGATAAAGGACATGCATCGTGCATATTAGCTTTATATCACATTACATATTATGTATAAACAAAATACTGAAATATAGCATATATCAAACAAATAAGCGAATGAGCATAACAACACATAATTTTTTTAAAGGACGCCATTCATAATTTTGAATGAAAAAAGATGAATCAAAATATAGAAACAAAAATTTCTAACTGAACTAAAGAAAAACAGAAGAAATCTAAAAAAATAGATCAAAAGAGATATTTCTCGTGACTTAAAATAATCTTAGTTTTTAAGTAATGTATGGATACGCTCCTATAGACATGAAAGAAATGTATTCAGCATAATAACAATATGTTACATTATATATTATATGGGGGCAGGGAGCCTGCACCCTGGGGTGTAGGAAACTCCCTGCACCCACACCTTTTTTCGACTATTTTTTATTTTTTTGAAATAAAAATTCGGGGGATTTACTTAATATGTTAAGGGGAATATGTGTTTCAAGTTTCATGCAAAACAAACATTCCTAACATGTTCATCTAGACAGGGTCGATTTCAGCAATTCTGAGACCGTTAAAATTTGGTAGTCTTGATGGAGATGATAGAACTCTCGAATTAAGTTGAATTTGGAATGACAAGATGGTGATACATGGTGATCTAAATCCCCCAAGGTTTCATTTCAAAAAAAATCAAAAAATAATGAAAAGGCCGGGTGTAGAGAGTTACCTGCACCCGCCGAGGTAGGCTCCTTTTTCCCATATTTATATATATAAATAAAAGTCTTAGCGATATCCGAAATGAAATAAACAAATATATAATAGCATGTATATTATATAGTACATCAATTCATGATAACCAAAATTTGAAAGAAGATGAACTAATATAGATTAGAATCCTAACATTTCTTATTAACTAAGATAATCAATACCAAAGGTTTGTCTTGGATCCAAATTGATAGGTTACTAATACTTACTGATTAGAAATTCGGTAATTTTTTTTTTGAAACCAACTCTTCGGGGGAGGCACGACGCGGTGCTCGCCCCAAATTTTTTATTAGAAGGCGAAGATGCCCGAGATAGGAGGAGCTACAAAACTAAAGGATCGAGTGGATCCTGTCGGACACGCAACAAAGAAGAAGCACTACAATTATGACCAATCACCCGAGAGCAAAGCTGAGTGCGCCAAAATATTCTCCTTGTAAAACCTTTGTCCCCTGAAAATCTTGGAGTTTCTCCCTAGCCACATCGCCCAGATACACGCAAATGGACGAAGGAGCTCCCCCCGCGGCCTATCTTTATTCAAGCGCATAGAGTCCCAAAATGAAGAAGCAGATGAAGCGTTGATCCAGGGAATTTGGGCCTCCTCCCAAATGCCAGCAGTCCCAGGACATTGGAAGAACAGGTGCTCCGATGTTTCCAAGGTCCCATCACATAGCGCACAGTCCGTAGAACCGAACCCCCCGAACAACCTTGCGCACCTATCACAAGTCAAAATCCGGTCTCGTCTGAGCAGCCAAAGGAAGAAGATGACCCTCTCCGGGAGTTTGATACGCCAAAGAAGTTTAAGATCCGTGCACGTGAGGTCCTATTGCGTAATCTCCAGCTGCGAAATGGCCCTGAATGCCCGCCTTGTGGAAAACACGCCATCGCGCCAAACCCAGTGATCCCGGCCCTCCGAGGGCGTGGGCGCATCTTTAAGCAAATGAAGGAGAGCCATAAGGTCAGCGAACCGCTGCTCAGAGATGTTGCTGTCAAAGGAAGGGAGCCAGTCACTCCCACTCCTGGAGGAAGCCACCGACGCCCGCGGATCTCTCGACAAAGCACGCAGCCAAGGGAAGGTATCGCCCAGGGGGGCCCCTCCGCCCACCAATCGCGCCAGAACATGAAAAAGTTACCATTGCCAAGCACCGGTTTAAAGAGATGTGAATAACGCCGAGTAACAGATACGATCCCCCGCCAAAAGGGGGTACGAGAACGTTGATCATTCAACTCAAGCACCATGTCCACTCCAAGAGATAACACATCCCGCAGAATGCAAGGGAAGATGCCGTTCGTGCTTCCCCAAAGCCTGTTGACCCACTTCAGAAGCAGTGCGTCATTAACTCGATCAAGCCACCGAATGCCAAGCCCGCCATCGCACTTCCTCTTAGTGACCTCATCCCAAGCCACCAGGTTAGGACCACGCAAAGAAGGTCCCCTTCTCCCCCAAAGAAAGTTCCGCATCAGACCCTCAAGGCGCTTCCTAATCCCCGCGGGGATAATCCAATTCGAAAGGAAGTAGATAGGTATCGAAGCAAGGACCGATCTGATAAGAACGAGGCGACCACCCGAGAGAGCATTGCTGTGCTCCACCCTGCGAGCCTCCTTTCCGCCTTGTCCACCACCTTGCGCCAATCGCGAAGTCTAGATCTCCTCGCCCCCAGAGGCATCCCCAGATATTCTATTGGTAGGGAGGAGGGAGGAGTCCCCAGTAAAAGCCCACATGCGTCCGCCGAGCCCGCGTCCCACGCGAATGGAATCACTTTGGATTTTGACTGATTAATGAGAAGCCCCGATAGTTCGCTAAAGATTTTCAACGTTGCCGCCATCCCCCTGACTTCGTCCATGTCCCCCTCTATAAAGACAATAGTGTCGTCCGCAAACTGAAGTGTTGGGACGCTCCGGAATCCGCAAGAGAAACCCTTTGACAGGCCAGCAACCACCCTAGCCGCCATCCGAGGCAACACGTCCACTGCAATAACAAAGAGTAATGGCGCCAAGGGGCATCCCAGGCGCACGCCCCTTCTAGGCTGAAACCGTTGGCCCACAACGCGGCCGTTCAACATAATAGAGAAGGAAGCCGTAGTAATGCACCTGCGTATCCACGAGATCCACACCATCGGAAATCCGCGCGCCCGCAGCACCCTCCAAAGGAAACTTCAATCCAGCGAGTCGTAAGCCTTAGCGAAGTCCACCTTCTAAAGGACCCCTTGCTTCCCCGTCCTCACCCAGCTCTCCACCATCTCCGAAGCAAGAGCCGTTACATCTTCAATCTGGCGACCGCGGATGAATGCGGCCTGGGAGGGCTCGAGCAAGTCATCAAGCAACGGCGCAAGCCTCCGCACCAGAACCTTAGCAACGATCAAGTACAAAGCATTAGAAATCGTGATCGGGCGAAAGTCTTCAATAGCACGCGGAGAGGAGGTCTTAGGCAACAACACAATGAGAGCCCTATCAACCTGGTCGAAGCCCGTGTTTCCTTTGCAAAATTCCAAGACCACCTCCCAAACATCCTTCCCAACCACCTCCCAGAAATCCTTGTAGAACGCAATCGGGAATCCGTCCGAACCAGGCGAAGCGTCGCCGTTGAGGTCCCAGATAGCACACTTGACCTCCTCCAAAGAGACCTTAACCAATTCAGCGCTAAGCACGGCCGAGAGATGAGGAGTATCCTCCCCCGACCAGAACCACCGACTGGGGGCACGAGCAGAAGAGAATTCCCTGAAGTATGCGGCCACCTCACCCCCCAAAAATCTCCTCGCCAACGACCTCCCTTCCCCCGAACGAGATGGAATGAATATAATTAGACCGCCTCCTGTTGGACGCCACCCTATGGAAATAGGAGGAGTTAGCATCCCCCTCCCTTATCCACCTAACCTTCGCCCTCTGACGCCACTCCGCCACCCTCTTTCTTTCCTCCCTTTCCACCGCGGCCAACGCCGCCGACCTGGAGAGAACCTCCTCGGGGCTGAGTTCCCTCTCCCCCTCCAAAGCATCCATTGCCACGACGGTGACCTCCGCAGCCTTCCTGGTAGATGCCCTTGCCTCACGCGTTCTTTTCTTGAATGAAGCCAACGCGCTCCGCAGACGCGTAAGCTTCTTAGCAAACCGGGCCACCGCCGAGCGACCCTCGCACTCCTCCCTCCAGATGTCGGCCACCAAATCCCGGAAGTTACCCTCTAGCAACCAACACCTCTCATATATAAAGAAACCCGCAGATGGGCGCGAAACACTTGAGACCCAAACGATGGGGGTATGATCGGAGAAAGAGCGTGCCTGAGATAGAACATTCGCGAGGGGAAAAAGTGACATGAGAGCCTGAGAAGCGAAGAACCTGTCAATGCAGGATTTTGAAGAAGAGTTCCTCCAAGTGAACTTAGCGTCCGACGCCCGCAAATCTTCCAAAGCCATGGAGTTAACGAAATCCGCAAAATCAGCTGAGCCCAGATCCGCGCCCCCCCTGGACCGCGGTCTATCAGAAGCGCGCAACGTGACATTGAAATCTCCCCCGATCAGCCAAAGAGCATCCGGAAAGTCCTGACTGACCCGCCGAAGCTCGTCCCAAAGCTCCCTTCTCGTAACAGCAGAACAAGGGCCATATGCACAGGAGAAGATGATAGTTTGAGAGTCGGCCTTCGTGGATAGCAAGACCGAGATCGAGTAATTGTCCTTGATGGCAGAGATAAATGAGAAACCCGATGACTTCCATGCAACAAGCAAGCCCCCAGCATGGCCGTTTGCTGGCAGAGCAGAGAATTCATCCAGATCCCCTGCGGCAAAAGAGCGCCAAACTTCCTAGTCGAAAGTAGCCAACTTGGTTTCCTGCAACAGAATCACATCGCACCCCCATTCTTTGAATCGGTTACCTAACACCCTCCTCTTTTCCACATCTCCCAAGCCCCTCACATTCCAAGTTAAAACTTTCATTTGGAACCACTGATGAAGCCCCACGAGGGTACCACTCTAGCCGCCTCCGCCACCGCATCTTCGAAAGTGAGACAAGAGTGGTGTTCCCTGGACACCGACCGCGAGGAGCGCCTTCGCCTGTATCGCTTTGTAGACCTCCTCGAAGATTCTCCTTCAGACCCAGCAGCACCGATACTCCGCACATCGCCTTCCGTAGGGTCACCTTCGGAAAACACTCCAGCACGGGGAGAAGAGGAATCGGCCCGCAACCCAGCAGAGTCTAACCCCGAAGAGAGAGAGGGGACCAACACCTGAGACGACGTATGGACCACAGAGCCCGGATCCGCCTCATGACTTACACGACCCGAGTCTGCCAACACCGAACCCGCCTCCAGAAGCGCAAACGGGTCAAGTTCGACCACCCGACAACCCGGTTCATGTTGGGATCCGAAGGAATGCCCCGAACCGACTTCAATAAAACCAAACCCGGGAGAGAAGACCCGGATGGCGGAGTTTGGCGAGGCAACCGAGAAGGCGAAATCCCCACCGGTATGCGTGCACCAACCCGCCACGTCACTCCCGACATCGTCAAGGGCGGCTACCATGCAGCTGCTCCATGCGAAAGGATGAGCATCACGTACGAGAGCAGATGAGGGCCTTACGAAAACATCATAGCACGGCGTGACCTCCGAAGTGAAACTCAAGTGCGGAAGCTTCTCCTCGAAAACTGAAACGACCCCCTTACCGGCCCTCCCACCTCTAGCACTCCGGTCCGGCTCAGGGGGCGGAGGTGGCGGCTCCACCACGGTCAGCTCAACCCTACAGTAGAATCTTCCCAGCTTTAATTCCCCAAAGAAAATCTGATGCAACGCCCGATCGAGGAAGGCCTTGTTGCACTCCATGAGAACCGTCGTAGAGGAAGGATCGGAACCCGGCGATAGCCCGTCGTTAGTGACGGCCAAGACTTCGCCCCATCTCCTCAGAGGACGACGAAGACAATGGACGGTCCTCGAAAGGAAAGGAACACCTCTGACCACAGCTACACAGACCTCCAGCTCCGAGCACGCCCAATCCGCAAACCGCAAGTCCCTCCAAACGATGCCTCCCTGAGGCCCTGCACGCAGCAAACGAAGGCGCTGCTCAAACGATAAACCTCTAACGCAGCACCTTTTCGTCCCTAGTAGGACCACGTCTCCTGAGAACTGGCCTCCCAAGAGCTCCCCGATAGTGTCAATACATGGAGCGTCTATTCATTGTCAATACATGGAGTGTCTAACGCAGCACCTTTTCGGTAATTTATTGGTTTTGGATTTGTATCTACATGTGTCAATACATGGAGCGTCTATTCAAAATCTTGAACAAATAAACCTATAAAGCTTATAAAGTCAAAAACTACCTTTTGAGATCCTTGCTTCATAAAAACAAGTAGTGAAATCAAGCAACAAGGTTGATATCATGATATAGTATTGATATTGACATGGTATCGACGTTATCAACCAAAGTGGTGGAAAGACTACACTAAATACATCAAATTTGTTGATATCGGTGCTATGAGATGATATATCATTGATATATTTCCTGATATCAATATCATGGTGATACGATATCGTTAATTTGCTAATATGGGTATATCATGGATATATCGATGATATATCTAGATATTTCAATTCATGCCCACTTGTGATTTTCACATACTGTCCTTTAATGAAGAAAATATTTGAAACAACTTTTTAACATGTTCTCCACCATTTGAAAACACTCATTGCATTATTTTTTGGCTTGCACTGATGGAGTTTATTGGTATCTCAAAAACTACTTTCTTCAATTTTGGTTTATCGTGGGATGCTTTTGCTTTTATTTTTGTTAGTTGGTGTTCCCCCCAACACCAACACAGCCTCGATTTCAAATTTAAGACTACCACCATGATTATCATTAGGATAAACAAAATCATCTTTTAACAACTTGATAGAATCATTCATGGCTCATTTGCATGACCTCTTCAAGTGGTAATCTCAATATCATGAGGATATACAAAATCATCTTTTGACAATTCACCGATGACAATGTAATCCCTCTCGAATACAACTTCTCTGAATGTATCATCCCTTGCCGATTTTTCCTTGTCTTTTGTCTTATTGCCTTCCAGATTATCTCATCTGCTCTTTGGTTTCTTTAGAACACTTGGTGCATACGACACTTTTTTGTCACCCCACAAGATGACGCTTGAATCTTTTGATTCCTCCACCTCATATTTATTTTCCACAAAATCTACATTATGTCTTGTACTTGTTGCTACTTGCTATCATGCATATCGGCATAAAAACATCCAATCTCTCCAGTCTATTACTGAGAATCTCTGTAAGAATCCAACCTACTTCCAGACAAAACCACGTTGCCAGCATGAAGGTAATCTACATAACGTAATCTACCATGACGTGGTGGTAAAGATGAAGATGTGGACCGTATGTTCTATTCCCCTTCATGAGATACTTAAGAGGTCATTTCAATCAGTTGGCAGTTTTGTGGCACTTTGACTCCTAGAAAAGAAAGGTACGTTAGCCACATCTGAAACATTGTCCATAATCTGGCAGGGATTTACTCCTTTAAATATCAGGCTTAATATGGATTGATAAATTTGAATCGTGTGATTCTGTTTGTTTTAATGAATTTTGACTGGTCCCTCAGAGGTGTCTTCATTTGGCTTCTAAAAAATGCGTATAAATCAAACCTAATAGTACTCTGAGAAAATGTTGTCATGGATTACTAGTGAATCTTTTCAAACCTTGAATTGGTTTATCATCTCAAAGTTGGCATTGTGGTGAACTTCCAAGTCATCTATGCGGAAGCAACTCATTTTACACCCACCCACAGGAGATCTCATACAACAAGGACATATTCCACATAGAATGTAACCAGTAATATAGATGTTGCAGTTTATACAATGGTTTAAGCTTAACTTGGCTTGGTGAAGCTGACCCCAACCAGCGCATTGTGTCAATTGAAGAGATTGCAACAACAAATTTGGGGGGAAAGACATTTAACTGCAAGTGCACCTAAAAATGTCAGGTTCAGAATTTATACCTCAATAAATGCCTTGGGATCTGGACAATTTTGTTGCTTCGACAACCTCAATGTGCATTCAGCAGCAGTACGACCATCTCGAAGGGCGACAGCCTTAAAAAACTCCAGCAAATTAGTTCGATCAGAGCTAGATAGTTCAGCAGTCATGCCCACATCAAGGAAAACAACATGAGGCCTAGACTTAAAAATCCGCTTCTTGGAATTTTTGCTTTGTGGAACGCGCACGAGAATGTTTCCAGGGTGCATATCAGCATGGATGAAATTATCCACCTGTGAGACAATGGCAGCTAGTTGACCAAAAAATTGTAATCTAAAAGACATATGCATAATCTCACACATATATAAGCATGCATGGAGTGCAAATCTTATCCAATTCATAGAACTATAGAAGTATTAGTTTGGCTGCATCTGAAGAGCAAAAGCAACAACAGTATCATATGACAATGATCATAACAGAAACTACCCTTCCTAAATTATGACAACTTTTAAAGAAGTTTTCGTTAAGTTATCTATCAAGCATATATTGTACTTTCGGGAAAAAGATAGTGTAGTATGTAAGAAATATAGAACTCAAAAAGTCAAAACATGCATATTCATAATGGACTTCGCAAGAGTTGAGAATCATAATAGCAATTGCTCGATTAGAATGAAAACCTTATGGGTCATGGCTCCTTATAAATGTGGAGACATAGGGTTAGGATTACAGTGGGCGGTGACTCTCATAATGAGTCGACCAGAATACCTACATGGCTAGGATTTACATAATAGAACTCAACACTCCCCTTCAAGCTGGGGCATATATATTAAGCATGCTCATCTTGTAGCAACATTGCTCGAACCGTGCAAGAGCGAGTGACTTGGTGAATATATCTGTTGTCTAACATGTGGTATGCCCAAAGTACGGAGTAGTCCTCGCTATATCAGATCTTTAGTGTAATGACAATCAACTTTCACATGTTTGATGTGTTTGTAAAACTTGGGGTAGTTGATTATATGTATTGTTGCATGGTTGTCGCATCTACTGCATTATGCCAAACTTCCGTCTCATTTCGGTAAGCCCAAAAAGAGAGATTCGGTGGAATTTTGGTAGAATTTCGGTAAAATGACCAGAAATTGGGGGAATTACTTGAAAACTCGGTATTTTCTAAAAATGGGATTTCTAATATTCTTTACCTCAATAAATGAGATAGAAATAAACAGATTTTTTGCCAATAATATATTAACATGATATGTTACATTAAATTTCCATTCAATTGCTCCAACAATCAAAAAGTAGTATGCTGCTCAGAACCATAACCAGATTTGGAGCGGAAATTAGAAGTCATTAGTTTCACCTCTTGAACCTGAAGAATGGTGAACATGTAATAATAATAGAGGAGCACAGTGGTCAACAAAGAGTACTAGCAAAATGATATCTTATGTAAGAAATTGAAGATCGAAATGATAGGGTGGAACTTGTATCTAACTAAAATACTTTCAACTTAGAAAGGTATTTAATTTTAGAAATAAAACAAGATACGCACACATACACACAAATACAATCTTTCTAACATGTATGTCTAGTAGATGCATTGTATAGCTTGTGATCTTAAAATATATGCTCTACAAGACACAAACAAATCAATTAACACAAAGAAACTGCATAGCATTCACAAGCACAATCTATATCCAACCTGATAGTAGACAACTACTTACAATTACAGGATTTGGAAGGATGATAACAGCCCAGCTGTAAAGTCGCATGTATACTTGTAGTAGAGAGAATCCGCAAAAAAAGCAATGCCTTAAATTTTGGATTTCGATTTCATTTTCCATTCGGAAAAAGAATTTTGGATAATTTTGATGAAATCATCAGAAATCTAGGAAATGACTCTAAACTTGACTTTCCCAAAAACTAAAGTTTTTAATATTCCTAAGTTAATAAATAAAATAGAAATCCACGCTTATTTGTAAAATAGAATTGTAAATATAAATTCTGAAGTATTATTATCATCATAATCATCACACATAATGATGTGTAGAGCAACGTGTTGTTAAGAGTCAGAACTGTATGCTAAACTGGAAGCAAAAATCATGATAATCACTTGTTCGATAAGAATGAGGTGACACATATAATAACTACTGATCAAAGCATATATATCAAAAAAAGAACCAAAAAATATTAAACTCTTCGGTTAAAACTTGAATTTAACTTTTAAATCTTGTATCAAACTGATTTGGTTTGGATTTAAATCTAAAATTTAGAAACTAACTGAAGAAACGCCTCAAACAATGTAAAACACTCTAACAATTCAACACATCGACGAATAAATAAGTGGAAATTCATTAATATATGCAAATTTCGATGAAAGCAAACAATAGATTCCCTTATTTTTTTGTTTCGCCGAAGCATCATGTAATTTCGATGAAATTTCGTTGACATTTCGTTGATATTTTGATAAATCCTGGAAAAAGAAATAAGGTAGCATTTCAATTTCGGTAACCTAGAGAAATGGACATTTGGGAGAAATTCGGTGGAATTTCGTTGAAATTTGAGGATGTGGTATCACTAAAAGTGATATGAAGATCTGCAAATATGGATTGAATACATACCAAGGTTGCAAAAGTTGGTAGTCGGGCATCGGTCGGCTGGGTCACTGACTAAGGATTAATCGGCAGTCGGACGACTAATCGGATTTAGTCGGACTTTAATCAGTTTTGAATTTTATGATTATTTTAAATATATAACTCATTTCTGTACATATATTTACATAAATTTTGTATATTTTTATACTATCATAATAAAATAAAAAGTAATTGAATTTAAATATAACACTAAGCATATAACAATAAGTTTGCTTGTAAAAAAAGCAAAACATATAAGAATATGGTATCTCCAAGCAAAAAATTGGTCGACTAGTATACCTAGTCGGAATTAGTCGATACTCGGTCGGCCACCCACTGACTAGACTAGTCGGACCTACTAGTCGGGCCAGTCAGGGGACTTTAACAACCCTGATCCATACTTGTTTTGTTGATGCATGGGTCATGGATTTATATTCACGCTTAACACTTGAGTGGGATACCATTGCTTGTTTCTTGCTTTTTCAAGTAACCATGTTTCCTAGGGGTGCACATGGATCGGATTGGTTCGGATTTTAGCTTAATCCATGTCCAATCCATCCTTAACGGATTTTTGTTTTTGTGAATCCAGTCCAATCCATTGAATATCTAAATCCAATCCGATCCAATCCATCGGATTACGGATTGGATCGGATTGGTTCGGATTTTATACTTATAATTTCCCGCTCAATAGTCTATTTCACATGTATATACTTAATTGCATACTAGCCCTTGAACATTCGAATAATGACTTAAAAATCAGTCATATGAATAGAAGTAAGAAAAGAAAAAAAAAACACATCAAGTGAAAGTTGAAGAATTCCATTAAATCATTGTAAAAAGTTAAAGACCGCATAATCAAACTAAATGATTATATTGATTTTGAAATTTAAGTTTTCTTTAATAAATAATGCATTAGTTTATTTTTTACAATATATTCCACCAAATGGTTCCAATAAAAACAATACAAGTTATCAAATAAGGATATAAAGACAAGTTAGATAAATAAAACATGTGATCTCTATGATCGGATATTGATGAAGTTTATGAACAACTTAAAATGGTAAGTTATGCCAAACCCGACTATTCGCAAGAATATCTTTCAAGGCTCTATATATGTCATTAAAAAATGGGAATCATAGAACATTCATATTCGATTGAGTATGCAAGACAAAAATAACTTAAATATAGCCTACTAATTAGGCATCATGCCTCATTTAAAAGACTTGAATTGGACTTTAGTTGTAAGATTATATCTATAGTCAAAATATGCAAATTCTATGAAAAATAAGAACAAAAAAATATGTCAAATTAGAAATGAAAGGAATTAAAATAGTGCTTATTTCTTCTTAGATGGCTATGACATGTTTGATTGTGTAATTGACCTAATTTCATTACTAAACTAAGGTTGCAAGATAGAGCAGGTAAAAGGTGAGAAGCGAAGGGATAAAAAATATCTAACAGATGTACCAGACAACTATCCCAAATCTATTTTCTTTTAATGAAGATAAGAAGAGTGGCAGCATTCGGAGGTCAAATGGTATTGCGTGGGAGGGGATTATATTGTTTGAGACGAGCGGAGACATCATGGGGAAGGAGCGGTGGTAAAATTGTGTTGGGGGAATAAGATTGTGCAAGAGGGAGGCATCATCGAAATAGACTAAGAGGGAATCAGGAGGAATTTTAGTGACCAATAGTGAAGAGAGAGAGGAAACTGGGAGAGGAGTAATCGAACACAGATTTATAATTTTACAAGTTATAGTCATACTTTATTATTTTGGAGATTTAACATTTGCCTTTCAAGAGAGAATAAAGGATGATATCAAGAGGACTTGTATCCAAGATTGATATGGAAAAAAATGACATGAGTGACATTGATTATTCGTTACAGATATTTCAAAATAGGTGCACATAGATATTATGTATGTATGTATTTATGTATGTATGTATGTACCTGCGCGCATGTATGTTAACGGATTAACGGATTGGATCGGATCGGATTTTAGTAAAGATCCGATCCAATCCATACTTTAACGGATTTCAAAAATTCCAATCCGATCTGATCCATTAGAATGATAAAACCAAACCAATCCGATCCAATAGCATCGGATTGGATCGGATTACAGATTTTGCCCGATCCGTGTGTACCCATTGTTTCCTGCCAAGTTGATGCAACGTGGACCCGAAATATAGGGCCACCTATTTATTTAAATTATGGTAGTTAATTTTATTTACGTTTTTTAGGTCGTCGCAATTTTAATTAAATAATTGAGATCGCCTGTGATCTCCAACATTTATTCGTAGATTTAATTTTAAATTTGGTCAGTTAATTAGTTAGAGTCATTTTAGGATAAATTAGGTGTCAATTTAAATTAGTTACTATTTTTGTAGATCATCCCTCCTATATAAAGGGATGAGGGTCGAATGTTTTTAGTCAGTCAAGTATTAAGAAAATTTTGAGATTTTATCTCTCTCCTTTCCCCTCTCCCTCTCTCTCCACGCGATCTTCGCGGTTCTCTCCCTCAACCTCTCGTATTCCCGACGAGTTCTCTTCTCAACCCTTCCATTATTCTTCCACCGAAATTTCTACCAAATATTTTCCACCGTCAATTCATTCGTCTGCGACGCGCCGAATCTCGTTTGCATCAATTGGTATCAGAGCATGGCCTACAGATCCTCCTCACGATCTGACGATCCGTCCCAGCGCTCGCACCGGCATGCATCAAGGCATCATCGTTCATCCGAGCAAACGCGACGGGCCATCTCCACCATCGACGCCTGATACAAGGAGCTGGAGCACATAATACGTGATTGCAAACCAACTTCCAGTCCATGTTTCGAGATCTAATGGCTAACTTTGAGGCCTTCCGCGACACTCAATCGAAGCCTCCAACCACCGAAGCCGCTGCCGCGAAGTTTGACGAAGAAAACGTTGCGGCGGATGAGAATCCGGCCGCTGTCCAGGAGATCCCAGATCTAATTCCACCACCGGAATCGATGCTAATGTCCCCGCCGGCCATCCTGGCACAACCCCAGTCAGGCCAGGTAAACCCCCTAACCACCCCAGCCCTCGCAACCGCCCTCTCCACCCTAACAACCCCATCCATGTTGCCACCGCCACCCTCAATCCCTTCCGCGATATTACCCACGGCCTCGGCAGCCCCAGCCTCGGCGCTGCCTCTCCGCAGCCTCCTCCAAGGCACACCAACCTCGCGGGAAAATCCCACCAGCCTCGCGCCCCCAGCCCCTGCGCCGCCTTCCCTCGCCCCCACCCCCTCGCAAACCAGCCTCCCTCCCCCGCACCCGCCCCTTCCCCCCTCCCGTGTTTCCCTTGGCCCCTGTGGCCACCGCCCCGACATCCCATCATCCCCCAGGTCTTCGCCTCCCCATTCCCCGCCCGCCTTCGACTCGCCGCCCGACCCCCTCCTTCCCCACCAACACCTCCCGACCTCCCCTCGTTTCCCCAGGCCCTCCCCCTTCTCCTTCCGCTCCCGCGCCCCTCGCCCACCAACCTTCCCATCCCGCAATCGCCATTCCAGGCCCGCTACCCCCTCCCTGCGCACCAGCCACAGTACAGCCGCCTCCCCACCGTGCCGCGCGAAGCTCCGGTTGGTCCTCACCGCCCCACAGTACCGCGCCTCCTGCGCGCAGCCCCGGTCGATCCCCGCTTTCCCTCAGAGCCATCCACGCCCCTCACACAGTCGAGAAGGCGCCACCCCCGGCCGCGCTCTATACGCGAGAAGCATGAGCATACCCTAACGGGACTTCCGCCAATCACGCAAAGTGAGTCCCGCAGAATGTGGGACTGGACAGTTAGTGGGAAATATTGCAAAAGAAAACTCCATAAAGCCCCTATTTGCATAAAGGTCCAAAGTGATAAGAAGGTAAGGAACAATGAAGGGGTACGAAAATTGCGCCCATACCCCCAGCTGCGGAAATATTTAAAGAAGAAGACTGTAAGTACGAAATCAGGGGACCTTCCTTATCCAAATAGGACTAGGACCTTGGGTTTTCCCTATTTAAGGACCCCATGGCTTCATTCCTTGGACACATCTCCTCTTCTCCTCTCCTTGTGTCATTGCTTCACTATGGATTCTCCAAGGGCCATATTATTCATGCCACATCAATTTTTCAACCATCACAATAAGGAGGCAAAATTCCAAGAGATGTTGCCGTTTGCGCCACACATGTTCTTCCACGACGAAAGTCGCGCCCGTATATGGAGTCCGCCATTCGCCCCACACCAGTTCTTCCAGAAGATGGCGGACCATGCAGATTCGACCTCCAAGCCTACATCAAGCAATTCGTCGGGAGATGAATATTTTAAAGCGGCGGAGAATTGATGCAGCGTGGACCCGAAATATAGGGCCACCTATTTATTTAAATTATGGTAGTTAATTTTATTTACGTTTTTTAGGTCGTCGCAATTTTAATTAAATAATTGAGATCACCTGTGATCTCCAACATTTATTCGTAGATTTAATTTTAAATTTGGTCAGTTAATTAGTTAGAGTCATTTTAGGATAAATTAGGTGTCAATTTAAATTAGTTACTATTTTTGTAGATCATCCCTCCTATATAAAGGGATGAGGGTCGAATGTTTTTAGTCAGTCAAGTATTAAGAAAATTTTGAGATTTTATCTCTCTCCTTTCCCCTCTCCCTCTCTCTCTCCACGCGATCTCCGTGGTTCTCTCCCTCAACCTCTCGTATTCCCGACGAGTTCTCTTCTCAACCCTTCCATTATTCTTCCACCGAAATTTCTACCAAATATTTTCCACCGTCAATTCACTCGTCTGCGACGCGCCGAATCTCATTTGCATCACAAGTAAGTGCAAAATCCATAAGTGGATTATCTTGATGTCATGTATCCTCAGTAATTTGCATATAAATAGACTTCAAAGATGTTGCCTTTAGTGAATACACTGAATAGTAGATCTTTCCTATAGAGGACTTGATATACCTTAGGACCATCACGCATGCGTTGAAACGAGCTGAAATATGAGGTCCATGAACTGACTGAATTCCCGACAATAAGAGATGAATCTGGTCAAGAAATGGTTAGATAAGAAATGGTTAGATACAATTATTTGCCTACTAGCCATCTGTATCGATCAATATCTTCGAAATCTCCTGGCTCATTAATGCGTAGGAGGTCCATGAACAGACTCGGTTTCCCAACAACAAGAGATATGGCTGGTCAAGTAATGGTTAGATACAGTAAGTTGCCTACTAGCCATATGTATCGACTAGTATCTTCGATATCTCCAACCTCATAAATACGTCCTTTAGGATCTACGAGTATATGTGTTGGTTAGGATCCAAGCATCTATTTTTCTTGAAGTAAATTGGTGGCATACTTTCGTTGGGATCGAACTAGTTCTTGATTGGATCAAACTATTTCAATTCCTAAAAAGTATCTCAATGGCTCCAAGTCTTTGATCGTAAATTATCCTGCTTCGTTACTTTTTTAACATCGCCAGAGTCATCCCATGAGAGGATGATGGCATCCGCATAAACGAGCATTGCCATTATTCTTTTTCCATTCTTCGTGTGAATAAAGCATAGTTTGTTGATGATCTAGTGAACCTCGGATTCTCGAGTACTTCCATTAACTTCTAAAACCAAGTGCGAGGGATCTGCTTAAGTCCATAAATAGCTTTGTGTAACAAGCACACCTTCCAACACTGTCCTTCAGCCTCGAAGCCAAGAGGTTGCTATATATAGACAATTTCCTAAAGGTCAATTGTATAGAAATATATTGTTTACATCAAGTTGATGCAAGGGTCAATCAAGTTATACTACAACAACCATGAGAATCCATACAATGGAGAAATAGACGACTGGAGAGAATGTGATGCGGAAATCGTCACCAAAGGTTTGTGTGATCCCCATTGCTACTAAGTATGCCTTGTTAATAGCAATCGATCTGTCAGATTTGTACTTCACTGTGGACACCTATTTCGATCTAACCACCCAGTTGTCACCAAGTGGATCAACAAGCAGTCAGGTATTGCAAAAAATCAATGTAGTCATCTCTTCTTCCATTGCTAGTCGCCATCTAGAATCTTGAAGAGCCTCAATATGATACAAGGAATAGTAGTGTTGGATATGCTTCAATGAATTGTACGTACGAGGAGCCAAGTCCAAAAAAGAATATGACATCAGAGATAGGATGATTACTACATTGTTTGGTTGTTCCCTTCTCATAATTATTAGAACAACTGCACCACTCACTTAGTCGGCGGTACATGTGTCAGTGTCAATAGAACTAGAAATGTCATCAGTCTGTAAAACCTCAATCGAAGGACATATCAGAGGAGATGGTGCCTACTCAGAAGGGGGTGTTTATGCTGAGAAGTAGCCGTGTAAATAGTGTCATGTAGAATAGGAACATGAAGAGGAGCAGTGTTTGACATGGGAAGTGGAGGAGACATATGTGTCCCGAACCTAGAGTAAAAGGCATGGATCAAAGAATGTAACATATGCATTGATGTAATGCTTCTTAGATCGAGGTTCATAGCACTTATAGCCCTTCTGATTCCTAGTGTACTCTAGGAGCACACATTTCACTGCTCTGGCTGCCAGTTTATCCTTGCCTGGACCAAGGAGATGATAAAGACAACACACTAAATCTCTAGGAGGAATGTGGAACACTGCTTCCCTGAAAATAGGACATCAATGGGGGCATGCTCATCAATGTGTTGGAGGACATACGGTTGATAAGAAAGATATAGTGAGGACAGAATCACCCTAATATATCGAAGAAACGTGATAGTCAATCAACCGGGTACGAGCGATGTCAAGGATATGTCGATATTTGTGTTCAACCACCCCATTCTGTAGGGGTGTATGTTCCCATGAGAAGATAGAAAAGATCGATCATGAGAGAAGCTTCCTAGCATTATCAGACCTAAGAGCTTTGACATTGGTACCAGATACTCTTTATTCCATTGATAAATCGATCAATAATATGAAAAACATCAAAATTATTTTTCAATAAGAACATCCATGACACATGAGAAAAATCATCCACCCACGCAGTATATGTTTCCCAGATGATCGGGATATCGACCATGTCCCTATAAGTCAAGATGAACGAGCTCAAAAATGTTGCTGAAATACAAAGTACCAAATGAAGGTGCCTCATACTCTAGGTTGATAGTGGGAGGGAGTTGGAGAAGGACCCAATAAAGCTTAAGCTTATGAAGAGAATGATAATCCAAACGTTGATGCTAGAGAGCACCAGAATACGCAGAAAAGGGAGTTCCAGATTGGACAACGGTCGCAGAAAACTGGAAAAGATAGTAGACACCTCCTTCATGACTAGCACCAATTTCCCTCCTAGTCAATATATATCCCAAAAAACACAAGAAACAACATCAAATATAGCCTTGCAATTGAATTCCTTACAAATCTGACTAACAAACATAAGATTGATGGGAAACTCATGAACAAAAAGAACATTATAGAGCATGAAGTTAGCAATAAGGTGGGCATCCCCCTTCCCTTTTCCCGATGCCATGTCCCATATTGCCTTAACGAGGGAAATCTATCATTTGCAACCTGGACAATTTGTCTAGGAGGAACTTATCACATCTAATGTAGTAAGATCTATTCACCGCATAGGTAGGCCATGGGTGGAGGTTGTATCAATCAACCATTCTATTTTTGCATAGTTTCGAGCTGAGCCAACAAAGATACATGTGGGGAACAGCGGAAGACAGGAACAGTCTCTGAAAGATCACTATGGTACGAGCATGTAGTGTCCCCGATGGAGCATGTTCAGTTATTGCATCAAATCTTCAAGCCCCTTCTTGGGACGGCCACAGATTGTCCATCACCTTCAATAGTGATGGCTCGAGCAGCAGGATAAGTGCGCTTCTTGCAGGAAACAACTTCAAAGTACCATGATTACACAAGGTTAAGAGTTGAGATGAGAATTACTTGATTAAAATGAGAACCTTATGACTACTTATGTAGGTGGAGGCCTACGGCTAGGGTTACAGCATGAGGTGACTCTTATAATGAGTCGACCAGAATATCCCAAGGATTAGGGTTTACATAATAGTACTCAACAACAAGTTTCTACCTCAAATCTTAAAGGATAAATTCAAAGATAAGTGCATTTCGATGGAAGAATCATGATCACTCAACAATGCACATTGGCAGTCCATTATAATTTCCTACAAATGCAATTCTATGCAAATTAAAATAAATCCCAAAAAATAAAAGAGAAATAGAAAAAAGTTATAGAAATTTAATGACCCATGAAATAGCAACAAGGAATCTAAAATTTCCAACATATATAGCAAACACTTGTCTATGATTGGTGACACCTAAAACAATTAAGCAATTCCACAGTGGAAAACAAAAGGTTGTTGCAGTTACATGTTGGAGAAAGCAACAATGTAAACCCACGAGGAATGATGGCTGGTGGAGGCACCCGATGGAGTAAGGAAGGCAAAGGTCATACAAGTTTAAAGGCAGGATGCAGTGAGTAGCAGACTATCAATATCGGCAAGAGAGTGACATGAAGAGCAGTTGCGGTGATTGAAGAAGGGGAGCAGGGTGATGGCGGAGAGGGATTATGGTGGTGGAGGAAGGAAATGGGAAAAAGATTGAATAGGAGGAGAAGGGTAAGGAAAGATAAAAATTGGGTGGAGAAAAGAAGGATGGGATGGAAAGAAAGAAAAAGGAATAAGGAAAGTAAAGAGTAGTAGAGGTGAGAGAGAGAGAGAGGAAGATAGAGAGAAAATGTATGAGAATTAGAGATAGAGAGACAGTGTACGAGAAACTAAGAGACTAGAGAGATTTCATTAGATTCGGTTACTTTTTGTTGTTATATTACTTTTGTGAAAGGTTGTTTCTATATGACAACATGGTAGAAAACAAAACAATAGTTCTCGAATATTTTATACTGTGGAGAAAAGGAAAAAATAAGAAAAGAGAAGAAAGCTTTGGAAACTCCTTCCATATAGGAGGATGGAGATGATTTTAAATCCTTATTTTGCATTAAAAAATAAATAATAAATGCAAATTTCAGCAAAGACCCATTGTGTTTAGCATTTCACAAGTTATTCCAAAATTTAGATATTTCTAATGATTTGTAAATTGAAGCATTAATGGGGTGCATCGATCTCGGGGGAGAAATTACCCATTTAAGGTCAAAATGAAAAGAATTACCAGAAGCATCTTCAAGAGAGCATGTGTTCCGATGTGAGCAAGAGCACTTTTTAAACGATAATTACCCTCAAGTTCATCAACATAGTGCGAGACACTTTCCCCATGCTCATAGGTCTCCACCAAAACAGCAGGGTGAACAAGTGGATAAAGTGGCTTTGGGAAGGATACATCCTTCCATCTACGGAAGTTATAAATAAAACGACTCAGATGTGCAGCTTCCCTAGCAAGATCAACTTGTGACATCATAAAAACAGCGAACTGCTGTAAGCTTTCATCAAGTCTCAACCACCTTAATGTGGGTATTAGGTTTGAGAATTTCGCAATAGAGTTGATTATCATAAAATCCCTTCTGATCGAGTCACCCACACCCGGATGCCTAACCTTTACAGCAACCATGATAGGCTTCACTTGCCAACCTCGATATCTGAACTTCAATGAAGCGCGGTGAACTTGTGCAACACTTCCGGATGCTACTGGTTCCTCTTCAAAATTTTCAAAAATTTCATCAAGTTTGCGACCAAAGGATTTCTCAATAGTCTTTTTTGTGTAAGCAAAGCTGTGCACAGGAGCTTTGCTATGAAGTTTTGCCAATTCGTTGCATAAATCTGTAGGAAAGAGATCAGGTCTTGTGGCAGCCCATTGCCCCCATTTTATGAATGCCGGACCAGCCATCTCCAGAGTTCGACGAACAAGAGAGAGCCAAGATTTTCTAAATCGAGCACCAAAGTTGTCCACAAATGGTGCCAACGTCATTGCAGGTGAGAACAGAACGGCCAGGTAAAAAACTCTTAGAACCAAAATAATGCCTTCTATGATGGAGAAAACAACTGAAGATAGCAAAAGATGACCATCAGCAGCCCGCATATACAGGGCCTCCTTTGTTGGAAAATACTCACTCTCGGCCATGGCCCTCTCAGAGCATACCAGTTCTCCAACAGCAAGAGCAAGAACTGCAGGAACTAAGTGGCATCTACTACAAGTGAAACCAAGAGCACCTGCGATTTTACCAAGTGGTGAAGAAAAAGATCCATAAGAACGAGATGAAAGCCTTTTCCATGCAGTCTGAGCATGATGAGCCATAGTGCTAGCAGGCAAAACAGAGAGGTTTTTAACATGATTACTGTTGCATAAGCTTCCCCTGATCTTATCCAGTGTCCACGAAAAATACCCCTTACAAGGAATAAATTGTGGGGATATTCGTTTTAACAGTGGTGCATTGGCTCTGGTTAGAGCTGTGTAGTCCCTTGCTATAGAGCTTCCAATATATCTCCTTACCGTAAAAGGATATTTAGCTTTCCTGTTCTTGGCAATCCCCAACAACCTGCATGTCAATCATACAAAGTTTTGGTAACAAAGATATATGAAAGAAGAGTATTAAGGAAAAGCAAAATCTCTTTTTTTCCACGATGTAAAGAATGACTATGAATGTCGTTAAAAATAGCAAAATCTAGATTAATCACTATAACATCTCCCCAGACAAAAGGACAGTACAGCTAAGAGGCGTTGAATTGACTAACCATAAATTTTCAGATAAATTGAACATATAAGCACCAGTGTACTGAATAATTTTACGTTATAATTCGCAACAGATCTTCGGAACAAACGATAAAAAGGATGAAGAAATACTGACATAATATAAGCAAGAGGAGATGAGCAGTTGAGGATGAAGGAAGGCCCGGATCGAGGTCGGATCGGCAATGGGGCGCGCGGCGTGGGCGGAAGGATAGGATGGGGAAATGGGAGCCGGGATGATCCTGCTCGACGAGGGTTAGGGTTTGGATGGGATTGGGGGAGAGACGATATGGATAGGAAGAAAGGGGGGTTGTTGCGTCTCTTGTAGAGTCTGGAGACGTACGTGGAAGAGCGTGCAGCACGAGGGCAAAGGGGGTCGGGAGGGGGGCAGCGGTGGTGGGGAGGGAAGAGGATCCTCCAAGGTTAATGGGAGGGGGACGTAAGGTAGTCAATTTTTGCGTACCAACGTGTGGACGAGACGGAGACGCTACTGGGGTTCGTTTGGCAATTAGGACTGCTCATCGCAGCTCAGAAATTTCGAGTTTGGTCCGACCATGGATCCTATTCAACTTCAAGGAATTTAGATGACAATAGCTTGTGAGTTTGTATAGGCATTTTTTTATGGATGCAGCATGTAGTTGATTTTGCCACAAGTTTATGATTGCAACCCTCTTGTTAAGTGTTAGACTAGCATATAACACACGCTTCTCAGTGGGATAAACTTAAAAAATCAATATTTTTTCAGTAGCATATTATATAAAAATTAAATACAACAACAACAAAGCCTTTTTCCACAATTAAGTAGGGTCGGCTACATGGATTCTTCGCCTCCATTCAGATCTATCTTGGGTCAATCCCGAGCTTATATCCACAAAACAAAGATCCCTTCTTATGGTCTCTTTCCAACACTTCTTCGGTTGTCCCCACCCTCTCTTAGCCGGCTCAACATCCCAACACTCGCATCTCCTAACTGGTGCATCAGCTGATCTTCTTTGCAAATGACCAAACCATCTTAAGCGGTTTTCTCGCATCTTATCCTCGATCGGAGCAACACCAACTTTCTTTATGATTGCATCATTCCGAATCTGATCTTTACGTGTGTATCCACACATCCACCCTAAGCATTTTCATTTCTGCTACCACCATTCTCTGCACATGTCTATGGTTGACAGGTCAACATTCAGATCCATAGAGCATAGCAGGTCTCACGGCTGCTTTGTAAAACTTTCCTTTAATTTTTAAAGGAATTTTCTTATCACAGAGAACAGCAGAGGCTCCTCTACACTTTAGCCAACATGCATTTATTCTATTAGTAACATCTCCATCAATTTCCCCATCATGTTGCAAAATAGATCCCAGATATCTAAAAGAATCTCTCTTCCGAATGTTATCATCACCAATCTTCACCTCAATTCCTTCACCATTGCTTCCATCAAAGGTGCACTCCATATATTTTGTCTTAGCCCTACTTATACGAAATCCTTTACTCTCCGACTCATGTCTCCAGACCTCAAGCTTCACATTTACTCCATCTCTAGTCTCGTCAATCAACACAATATCATCAGCAAATAACATATACCAAGGTAACTCATCATGAATGTGACTTGTCAACTCGTTCATAATCAGAGTAAAAAGAAATGAACTCAAAGCTGAACCTTGATGTAAACCAATGTTGATGTCAAAATAGCCAGTCTTTCCATATGGGGTCCTTACACAAGATAAAGTCCTATCATACATGTCCTTTATGAGGTTAATGTATAGGGCAGGCATTTGTCTCTTCTCCTAAACTCTCCACAATATCTCTCGTGGAACAGAATCATAAGCCTTCTCCGAATCAATTAAGATCATATGGAGGTTCTTCCTTTTAGCTCTATAAATCTCCATTGTTCTCCTCGACAAATGGATGGCTTCAATAGTTGAGCGACCTGGCATGAATCCGAATTGGTTTTTTTTTGACGTTGGAAACATGCTCAACCTTCTCTCGATCACTCGCTCCCAAATTTTCATAGTGTGACTTGACTGATGAATCTGTGATTCATCACTCTAAAAGTTGAAAATAGAGCTTTGTTCCCGAGTAATTAGATGCATATTTCCACTTATATTGCATAATTAGCATTCATGCATGCATGAATAATATCTGCATTTTAGCATTCATATTTGCATTAAATAAGGAGCCAATTTCACTTGTAAAAATCACTTGTATATTCACCATATTTCACCTATTTGTATATATTTTATACTAACTCCAAAACCAATGAAACCAACTCCATAGTATATATATTACTAACATTAATTAAAGAAAAATATCAAAAAATACTAACTTGAAAAATTGACTAATAAAATCCCAATCCAAGTTTGAAACCAGGAGCCTTAAAATGCGCATATCTCTCTCATATAAGCCCGATTTAGGTATACTCACTTTCAAAGTAATATACATTCAAAGACCTTCGAAACAAGACCAATTTCATTAAAATCGGAGCTCGTATGCAAAACTTGGATTTTGGGCCCCTATTGTATATTGTACATATTGACCAAAATACCTTGCATTTTATCCTTTTATTTTCTTAATTACTAAAAATCCAAAAAAATAGATTAAATTGTAAATATTTCTTTCATATTTCCTCTATTTTTATTTTGATTTTTCTCTTTTTAAAAATGATAAAAAAATTATAAAAGATAAAATACAGTATTTTATATCTATAAGGTACCACCCAAAAATATTTTTTGTACAGATGATTTCATTTGATTTTTGGCCCTTCACAGAAGTTGTAGATCTCGTCGAGATGAGCAACTTTTGTGTTGACCACTTTTTGATTTAATCCTTTTTGTTATTTTTTATTTTTCTTTACATTTAATTTTTGAATTTTCTAGAAGCGACATGTGGCCGCTCCTGGAGCCGCCACATGTCACCCCATTTTTTTATTTTCGGATTTATTTTATTATTTTCGGATTTTATTATATTATTTTATTAACGCTATTTTAATTATTGTTATTTTAAGTAGCCTGCTTATTTTACTCATATTCTATTATATTTTTCTTTTTTTTCTCCCTTTTTACTTCTTCTTTTCTTATTCCCCACTCCAAGCCACATCTTCTCCATTTCCTCCACCATTTTCTCCACTTTCTCCATCTCCTTTCCAACTCCCTCCTCCTCTTTTTATTCATCACCACCTCCATCATTTTCTCATATCCACCGATCTTGAGAGAAAGAGAGCCCCTAGCCCCCTTTGATGCGACATTGGTGACAGCTTTGGCGCAGTAGGTCGAGCGACGACAAGGCTCAGATGAGATACGGGCTCAGATGAGATACATGGAGCACCGCCCACGTAGCATCAGCTTCTCCCACAAGGCTCAGATGAGATACGGGCTTAGATGAGATACATGGAGCACCGCCCACGTAGCATCAGCTTCTCCCAACTCGCTGCCAAGCTTCGGAGGCCGCCATCTCCTTGAAGCGATGACGAGAGCCGCACACCACAGCTCCACCTGACGAAATATCAGGTAAGTATTCTCTCCTTCTCCTTGTCATTTTTTTTATCTAACATTATTTGTCTATCTTATTCATCACATAAAAACCACATCATCATCTACCATTATCATCACCACCACCATCACAATCTACCTTTTCTCCATTGCATTTTATTTACTATTTACATTAAAAAAATTACAACAAAAATTTACAAAGAAAAAAAAGAAAAATAAATAAATAAGGAGAACAGGAGGAAGCAGCTGCCGCGGCCCCCCTGCCTCCACGCTGCTGCCCGCCACCGCCGGCGGTCGCTCTGTCCTGCGCGCCTCCCAGCTCTCGGCCACTGCTCCCCTCGCCGTCAGGCCCCTCCACTCCTCCCAACGGGTGACACAGGTCTCCTGGCCATCTCCCCGCCTGTGCGGCCCCGTGCCTCCGCGTCGGCCACCGATCGCCAGGCGCGCCATAGTCGCCCGCCTCCAGTGCGGCCCCGCAACCGCCCTCCAACGGCGGTGCGTCGCCGCGCCACCTCCCGTGTACCTCCGCGCGCCGTCCAGCGCCATGTGTCGCAGCCTCGCGCAGCGGCCACCGCCCTCCGCCAGACACTGCGCCGAGCGCCGCCCCTGCGTAGCGGCCGCACACATCTGCCTCTAGGTGCCCTAGACGTGGGTTCTTTTCTTGGAACCCAGTATGGTCTTTTTTATCGATTTTATTTTATTGGAAATTTTGCATAGTTAACCAATACATTTTATTTCTTTGCAAAATAGTCCTTATGCATAGATTGCATTTTCAATTTCAATTTCTTATTGCAAAAAGACCCCTGAGTTTGAGCGTTTATTTGGACAGTATTTTTGCATCAATTTTTTAATCAAAAATAGCAATTTGATGAGCAACTAATTCTTTACATTGTGTCTATTTATTTGCATTTTGTGAGCATTAGATTATTTATAAAAATCGGAGATTGAAAATCAGTGATATTTTGCCTATTTAAGCTCTGAAATTCGCACGTATTCATTTATTGCTCCAAAATTGTGAAAAAATTGTGAATGATGCCTTTATTTGTGCTTTAATTACTGTCTAAGTTTCTCGAAATTGGAATTGTCGTTTGCATAAAATAAATTCTAGAGCGATTTATGTAATTGATTTTTAGTTAAATCCACGAATAAGATTTTTGAGAAATTTCAATTCTCCTGGATTCCTGATTAAAATATCTATTTGAGATAAATAGCTTTGTGGATAATTCGATTTCGTGGATAGGAAGTAAATACCCGCAATCGCTCTATTTTCAGTACAAAATTCATAAAAAAAATCATAAAGTGTCAGAAAATTCTAAAAAATTAATGTAGCTTAATTTCATCATGTTTCACTTCCACTAAATTTTTCATAATTTTTGCATATCATTTGCACTAAAAATTGCATTAAAACCTCAAAAAAGTTTGTATTTTTCCTTTGTGCGTTTTAAATTCAAAAATTACAAAAAATCCATTTTGCATTAATCATTGAATTAGGTTTACAGAAAAAAATACAATTTGGTCAATTTGGACTAATTTCATATTAAAATTAAATTTGGCTAAGTTGTTGATTTTCTTAATAACCTGGTTCATTCGCATCAGTGCATCTGCTTTTTTTGTTTGCATAAAAATATTAAAAAAAATCCCACTTGGAGAACCGCAATCTAATCCCTCTAGCTTGATCTCGAGTTGTTCCTTTGCCTCCTTGAGTCGACCTTGGGGCTTGTCCATGTTAAACAAACATAAAACCACACTTAATTTTATTCGACGATTCATCGATCCGTGTAGTTATTTTTTATCGATCCGGATTTATGCGACTGCAAGAAAAGGTTAATTCGATAACACTAAAAGGGTAGATCCGAGGTTCATCAAATGGCGTCGTTGCCGGGGAGGCAAACGGCTTAGGATCACTTTGGAATATTAGATTTATGTTTTCCATTCACTCGGGTAGTCTGAACCTCGAACCACCTTGTAATTATTCCATTTTTTCAATTATTTTTCTATTTTTTCTTCTTCTCTTTGACATTTTTATCTTTTTGTGCGAGGGTCGAGTGAACATGGAGCGGCTTTCTTGAAGTCGACGCATCTCAAAGTGCATCGGAGACTGACGATTCGTGGATCAAGTTGGTTGTTGAGACGCCAGAAGGATATCTCATTTGTTATTAACTTGTAAAAAAAGAGGTTGCATTTCCAGCTGTTCCCGTTTGGGTTCTCGCACATGTAAGTCATAATAAAGTGTGTCCCCATGTGCTGTGTGGTTTCTTTACGTAGAATAGGACCTGCACTTGCGGCTCTTAGAGCTATTTTAGGACATGTTTGTGCTCATAATATTTAGTACCACACTTCACCATTAAAAGACGCACTTAGATCGCATATCTTAACCAAAATCAATCTGTTCTCTACTCGCTAATATTACTGCCTATTTAGGAGCGACTATTATCGTTTGTATTTCATTTAGTGTAAAATTTCAATTCGGTATTGCATCCCGCATTATAGAGAGCTGGAGGCACTGTAAGTATTCTTACTCAAGCATTCATCATCGTTTTCTCGATTGCATCAGCTTTTTCTGATTCTCTCTATCGGTTTTCTAACCTAGGATAAAGGAATTGGGACTGGACGGTAGATGTATTTGCTTGTGTGGATTAATATCAGTGACAACTAAATCTCTAAAATCGAGACTGCTAATTGAATTGGAGCAAAAATTGACTAAAATTAACCCTTATTTACGGGAAATTAACCCTGACCTTGTTTCCAGGCTGAGTGAGGGTACTAGAGTGTGTGAGCACCCTAGGGCAGAGCCAAAAATCCCCGCTTTCCATATCACGTACCCCGATCCGAGCAAATATGAACGGCTGAGCTTGGGTTCAATTGACCAGCACCAAGTAGCCTCCGTCTGTGTTTGCAGGTAGATAGGGGTGAAATTACGGCTAGTAGCCTCCGCCTGCGCTTGTAGGTAGATAGGGGCGAAGGTACAGCCTTGTCAACCTCCGCCTACTCTATAGGTAGATAGGGGCAGATCCTTGAACTTTCGGCTGGAGATAGGAGTGAAGAAAGGAAGGGCGTTGGTATCTAAGGCAACAGGTTAAACAGGGGAGATGCATCCGGCTTGTAGCCGACTCCCTTATAGGTCGCGTAACCTTTGCTATTTGTCTGATAAATCCACACTTAAAATCAACCAGATTAATCGGACTCGATTTTGAGTCCTTCACCATATTGAGTGTGAACTCGGGGTTTGCTCTTGTGTTTGTCTTTGAGTCTGTATGTGTGTGTTATCTTTTGTAATTACACATTTTTTGCCTCAATCTACTTACATTCATCCTTTCCTCTTCAAGATGTCGGGATATTGGTCCCCATACCCTGTGACCTCTGGTCAATCCTCCTCGACCATATGCCGTTCATCTTCGCCTTCTCCTTCTTCCATGTATCCTCCTCCACCCACACCAGACCATTACCCGTGGTCGGTCCCACCTCAACCCGATTATGAAGTCAGAACTTCAACTGACTCCTCCATTTCTTTGCATTTCTCACCTACTCCATATTCCAACACTCCGAATCCCCTTCCATCTTGGGTTGATTGTCCTTATTCTCGAGAGCTTGCAGGAATTCAAAGGATCGAATGAAGAGCAAGCCACTGGTGAGACAGATGATTGGCAAAATTATATGCCCCCACATACTTCACCTCAAGTAGGGACCAGACAACAATTTACAAATAAGTCCCCGTTTCATTGACACCATCATATGAGGCTTCGACCAATATTTTCCATTTGGTTGGTCCATACTCGACCCAGCATTACATGCCAGAGTCTAGGTATGTTGAGTATGAGACCCCAACGTCTCAGCAGTCTCCTCCAATAGAGAATAACTCTCTCATGATTTGTTATGAGAATATTTTGGAGGATGACATTTCCAGACTTATTTTTTTTTTGAATGAACATTTCCAGACTTATTGAGAAAAATAAATCATTAGGTAACAAGTTGAGAGATGTCATGGAAATATTGCACTCAATTTCTGCCAGCTTAGGAATGAAAGTGGAAAAGGAAATAAGTAGTTTTGAGGTTAAAAACAGAGCAAACATTAGGGAATCCACACAAGGTGTACAGCTGGAGTCCATTCTATCTCCCTCTACTACTAACCCCCTGCCTTCCAATCCAGAGTTAGATCATTCATCTACCAAAAAATTGAAAAATCAAAAAATCACATAAAAATTGAAAATGAAAAAGATTTAAAAAATTTGGATCCTACCCTAAGGGAAGCACTTGATGAAGAATCAATTTTTAATCTTCCCTTAATAAAGGCCATAGATCACTTTCTCGACCTCAAACGATTTGTGAGAAGTAAATTGATGCCCAAGAGGTCGGGCAATAAGAGGATAAGGACTGAAAGACACATAGTGTCTATGGCCACCTCCTTGGTGATGGGGAGAAAGACCAAGAGCCGTAGAGTGAAGCGGTTGCCCCGAGTTGAGTTTGAAATCAAAGATACTATCTTTACCCATGCAATAATCGATGATGACTCTACGATAAATATCCTCCCGACCTCTGTGTTTGACAAGCTCAAACTCAGGCTAATCAGAAAGTCGAGAGAGATCGTTCAGCTGGCTGATCGATCCATCAAACGATCAAGAGGAAATATTTCAGCCATCATTACTTTCCAAGGTGCTCTACTCCAGGTGGACATCACGGTCATTAACATCGAGCATCGAGGAGAGTTTACCCAATCTTCGATTATTCTCGGTAAGCCGCTCTTAGCCTTGGCTAAGGCGACTATAGATTGTGAGACTCGGGAAATCGATTTTACAGCATTGGAGACGCTTCGACCTCACCCATTCTTTGATACACTTTACTCTAAAGTGACCCGCACATCCGTTGATAGTCGTGACCATCGAGAGGTAGATGAGTCTCACCTCTCTGCTAAACCTGAGAGACCGACTATCCAAACGATCGTTGGTTCAGAGACTCCCCACACCTCCACTTCATCAACTGCTTGCACCACCACCGTGACAGCTTCTAAGGAGGACTCACGACCAGAAGCTACCATTGAGTCGGACATGATTTTTGCTGATTATCTTGACCATTTTGATGATCCGACACAAGAGCCCAATAATGATAAGCCAACTGAGTACCACTAGCACCTTCCCGAGACATGTGCTCACCCTTCAGGAATATTACAATCTATATGGTGACTCGTCTGATGAGGAACCCATGGTCAGCACTACACCATGTCCCGGACCATCAAAGGAAACAACCAAAACTAAATTGACTCCACATAAAAACACAGTTGTTCCCTCTTCTAGTCGGCTATCTAGTGAGAGGAAGTCGAGAATTAATTCCTCGAGGTGTTCCCCCGAACCTCTCAAGGCGCGTCGCTCTCATCTCCCTCTCAATGATTCAGGTTCTAGAAAACCGACTAAGAAAGTTTCCTTCAACACACCAGAGAAGGAATTTTTCGAGGAGTCCTCATCTGGTCCGAATAAGGTGATTTATATGAGTGGGCACAGTTCGGCTGTTCTCAAGCCTTATTTGAGCAAGCAGCCGTGTGTCGACCCTCGTTGGACGATCCCTACACCTCACTATTATTCATCTGAGAACGATTCCGACAGCGACACATATGTATATTATACACCTCCTCGCGTCCGCAAGAAGGTTCGTCACAAACCTTCTTAATACTTATATATTCTCACTCCTTCTTGTATATATTTTCCCTCCATCCCCAGTGATTCGAATCACTCACCCCGACTCCTTATCATTTCATTTTGTGGCTATACATAGGATGACCAGATCCTAAGTATAGGGGGAGAGTGACCCGGGTCTCTGTACTGTTCGTTGTATATTCTCTAGATCTCATCGGTTCTCACACTCACTCCTGTCCTATACTTAGGCTGACCAGAGCCTAAGTATGGGGGGGGGGCGATGCCCGCCGTGTATATACTCCTCCATTTCCCCTCTTAACTTCGCCCGCCCCATTTTGATCTTCTTCTACACTTAGGCTGCCAAAGCCTAAGTATAGGGGGCAGAACGACTTATATATTTTTTTGTTATTTTAGCTCTCCTATGCTTAGCATGAGCTATGTCTTTTTCCTCACCTTTTGTGCTCTGAGGACATAGCACACGCTAAGTATAGGGGAGAGTGTATATATTACATATATACTTTACCCATAGCTCGTACTTTCGCATATTTTCACGTATTTTTGTATATATTTTGCAATAATTACGTGTAGGTAAAAATAAAAAAATGTATACTTGTATAATACTTGTACAACTCTTGTAAAATTTGTAAAAAAAATTGTATACTTGTAGGATTCTTTGAAAAAAAACTCTTGAAAAATTATTGTAACATAGGAGGTATACCATTTTTTTGAAAAAAAAACACAAAAACAAAACAAAACAAAAAAAGAGGCTTCTTATTTACGCTTGCATATCATCCTTGCAATAAAAAAAGAGTCTTGCATTCATCTACATAGCATGTCATCTGCACCTCATCTGCATATCTAGCATATGCAATGTGAAAAGCTAGTGGGTTATAAACCAAGTTATGAGTAGATATTGAGGAGAGACTTGATTTGACCTTAATCCACCTAATTTTAGAGGAACTTTATAGGAACTGGAGTTAAGATTTCTCAGGTCAAGTGACTTAATTCTTTGAGTCCGCAAGTCTATGTTCACATGTCATCTTGATTAGTCTAAGTAGAATATCTGGTGCATATGCATGATTCTTTTAGACAGTGACCTCACTTGGACAAGCACTCTGCATGTAGCTCTTCATTGATGAGGTGGTGAGGAGGTAGAATCCTTTAGCTTGGAGTAGCACACAGGTGGAAACATCCGTCCTCCTCTAGGGAGGGTAGTGCATCTCAACCTAGTCTGGTGGTGTTGACGTCTAAAGATGGGACGCTGTGGGTTGCAATAATGCTTCAAAAGAGGGTTAGTCTACTGGCTCAAGAGGAAAAACTCCTGATGTACATGCTGCATCTTGTATATAGTTCAAAAAAAAAGGAAAAAAAATAAAAAATGCAAGAACTCCAAAAAATAGACAGTCCAGATAAAAAAATAAAATACCTGTCAAAGTATGTATATTAGCAAGAAGTCTGCAGCTGGATGACTTGGCTACACTAGTCAGGCATCCCGGGATAGGTAGCTACACTGTCTACCGTCCATTCTTTTCTCCACCCCCTCCTCTTGAGCTGGTCGTACTTGAACTTAGAAGGGAATACCCCGCTCCTCGAGGAAAGAGTTACTGGACTGGGGAATTAGAGTTACCTTGTTAGAGGAGGCTGCTTAGCCATTTCTGATGTGGAGAGCTATTTTACACTTACACAGTAAAGTAAGAATCATAGTCATCAGAAATTTACGTTTGAGGATTTGTTCTGACTTGACTGTTGAGGCGTCTTGAATATTAGACTTGTGGAACTTGAAGTTTGTTAGGTCTTAAGTTCAGGTCCTAATGAGGTTCCGCCACACAATTAATCCAAAGATCGAGTCGAGCTCCATTTTCAACTTTTGTTCATGACCTTGGTATGGAACCCAATCTCATTTCACTCTTGCATTTCATTTTAGTTGCTTGGGGACGAGCAAGGTTTACGTATAGGGGTTGATGAATCTGTGATTCAACACTCTAAAAGTTGAAAATAGAGCTTTGTTCCCGAGTAATTAGATGCATATTTCTAATTATATTGCATAACTAGTATTCATGCATGTATGAATAATATCTGTATTTTAGCATTCATATTTGCATTATAAGGAGCCAATTTCACTTGTAAAAATCACCTGTATATTCACCATATTTCACCTATTTGTATATATTTTATACTAACTCCAAAATCAATAAAACCAACTCCATAGTGTATATATTACTAACATTAATTAAAGAAAAATATCAAAAAAATACTAACTTGTAAATTTGACCAATAAAATCCCAATCCAAGTTTGAAACCAGAAGACTACAAATGCGCATATCTCTCTCATACAATGCCCGATTTAGGTCTACTCACTTTTAAAGTAATATACATTCAAAGACCTTCGAAACAAGACTAATTTCATTAAAATCAGAGCTCGTATGCAAAACTTGGATTTTGGGCCCCTATTGTATATTGTACATATTGACTAAAATGCCTATACATTTTATCCTTTTATTTTCTTAATTACCAAAAATCCAAAAAAATAGATTAAGTTGTAAATATTTCTTTCATATTTTCTCTATTTTTATTTTGATTTTTCTCTTTTTAAAAATGAAAAAAAAATTACAAAAGATAAAATGCGGTATTTTATATCTATAAGGTACCACCCAAAAATATTTTTTGTACAGATGATTTCATTTGATTTTTAGCCCTCCACGAAAGTTGTAGATCTCATCGAGACGAGCAACTTTTGTGTTGATCACTTTTTGATTTAATCCCTTTTGTTATTTATTTTTATTTTTCTTTACATTTAAGTTTTGAATTTTCTAGGAGCGACATGTGGCAGCTCCTGGAGTCGCCACATGTCACCCCATTTTTTGTTTTCGGATTTATTTTATTATTTTTAGATTTTATTATTATTATTTTATTATCACTATTTTAATTATTGTTATTTTAAGTAGCCTGCTTATTTTACTCATATTCTATTATATTTTTATTTTATTTCCTCTCCCTTTTTACTTCTTCTTTTCTTATTCCCACTCCAAGCAACATCTTCTCCACTTCCTCCATCATTTTCTCAACTTTCTCCATCTCTTTTCCAACTCCCTCCTCTCTTTTTATTCACCACCACCTCCTTCATTTTCCTGTATCCACCGTTCTTGAGAGAAAGAGAGCCCCTAGCCCCCTTTGATTCGACATTGGTGACAGCTTTGGCGTAGTACGTCGAGCGACGACAAGGCTCAGGTGAGATCCGTGGAGCACTGCCCACGAGCATCAGCTTCTCAAAACTCGTTGCCAAGCTTCGGAGGTTGCCATCTCCTTGAAGCGATGACGAGAGCCGCACACCGCAGCTCCACATGGCGAAATTTCAGGTAAGTATTCTCTCCTTCTCCTTGTCATTTTTTTATCTAACATTATTTGTCTATCTCGTTCATCACATAAAAACCACATCATCATCTATCATTATCACCACCACCATCACAATCCACCTTTTCTCCATTGCATTTTATTTACTGTTTACATTAAAAAATTACAACAAAAATTTACAAAGAAAAAAAAGAAAAATAAATAAATAAGGAGAACAGGAGGAAGCAGCTGCCGTCGCCCCCTGCCTCCACGCCGCTGCCCGCCACCGCTGGCGATCGCTCCGTCCTACGTGCCTCCCAGCTCCCGGTCGCTGCTCCCCTCACCATCAGGCCCCTCCAGTCCTCCCAGCGGGTGACGCAGGTCTCCTGGCCATCTCCCCGCCTGCGCGGTCCCGCGCCTCCGCGCCGGCCACCGACCGCCAGGCACGCCATAGCCGCCTGCCTCCAGTGTGGCCTCGCAACCGCCCTCCAATGGCAGTGCATCGCCGCGCCACCTCCCGCGCACCTCCGCGCGCCGTCCAGCGCCACCTGTCGCAGCCTCGCGCAACGGCCACCGCCCTCCGCCAGACGATGTGCCACGCGCCGCCGCCGCCCCCGAGTAGCGGTCGCGCACATCCGCCCTCTGCGTGCCCTAGACGTGGGTTCCTTTCTTGGAACCCACGAAGGTCTTTTTTTATCTATTTTATTTTATTGGATATTTTGCATAGTTAACCAGTACATTTTATTTATTTGCAAAATAGTCCTTATGCATAGATTGCATTTTCAATTTCAATTTCTTATTGCAAAAAGACCCCTGAGTTTGAGCGTTAATTTGGATAGTATTTTTACATCAATTTTTTAATAAAAAATAGTAGTTTGATGAGCAACTAATTCCTTACGTTGTGGCTATTTATTTGCATTTTTGTGAGCATTAGATTATTTATTAAAAATCCGGAATTGAAAATCAATGATATTTTGCCCGCCCATTTAAGCTCTGAAATTCACACATATTCATTTATTGCTCCAAAAATTGTGAAAAATTGTGAATGATGCCTTTATTTGTACTTTAATTACTATCCAAGTTTCATCAAAATTGGAGTTGTCGTTTGCATAAAATAAATTCTAGAGCTATTTATGTAATTGATTTTTAATTAAATCCACGAATAAGATTTTTGAGAAATTTCAATTCTCCTGGATTCCTGATTAAAAATATCTGTTTGAGATAAATAACTCTGTGGATAATTCGATATATGGATTTATTAGGAATTAAATACCCACATTCGCTCTGTTTTCAGTAAAAGATTGATTAAAAAAATCATAAAGTGTCAGAAAATTCAAAAAAAATTAATGTAGCTTAATTTTATCATGTTTCACTTCCAATAAATTTTTCATAATTTTTGCATATCATTTGCATTAAAAATTGCATTAAAACCTCAAAAAAGTTTGTATTTTTCCTTTGTGCATTTTAAATCCAAAAATTACAAAAAAATCCATTTTGCATATCATTGAATTAGGTTTACAAGAAAAATACAATTTGGTCAATTTGTATTAATTTCATATTAAAATTAAATTTGTAAGTTGTTGATTTTCTTAATAACCTAGTTCATTCGCATCAGCGCATCTGCATTTTTGTTAGCATAAAAAAATACAAAAAAATCCCACTTGGAGAACCACAATCTAATCCCTCTAGCTTGATCCCGAGTTGTTCCTTTGCCTCCTTGAGTCGACCCTGGGTCTTGCCCAGGTTAAACAAACATAAAACCACACTTAATTTCATTCGACGATTCATCGATCCGTGTGGTTATTTTTGATCGATCCGGATTTATCCGACTGCAACGAAAAGGTTAATTCGATAACACTAAAAGGGTAGATCCGAGGTTTATCAGTGACTCATCAGCTTGATACCTCTTTAATTTGAACAATGTTGAATGTCTCATTTATTCTTATAAAGAGGCACCACGATACTCCTCCTCCAATCTTTAGGCATTTTCTTGCTTCGCCAAATAACATTGAATAGATTCGTAAGCCAAGTCAAGCCGCACTCACCTAAAACTTTCCATACTTCTACAGGGATGTCATCCGGTCCTACATCTTTCCCAAGTCTCATAACCTTCAAAGCCTCCTCTACTTCCTTTCTTTGTATCCGTCTATAGCTTGCACGATTCAAGTAACTTTCACTACTAGCTAGATCACCCAAAGTGATCTCTCTATTTCCTTCCCCAATGAAAAGTTTATGGAAGTACTGCTCCCATCTAGTCTCTATATCCTTCTGAGTAATAAGCATGTGACCTTCCTCGTCCTTAATGCATCTCACTTGAGAAAGGTCTTTGGTCTTTCTTTCTCTTGCTTTGGCCAACCTGAATATATCCTTCTGGACCTCTTTAGAGTCGAGATTTTTATACAAAACTTCATAAGCTTTCGACTTAGCCTCGCTTGCAGCCTTATTTGTTTCCTTTGCTATTTTGTAGTTTATGACAATTTCCTCTGTTCTATCCTTAACATAGCTTTAAAACATGCTCTTTTAATTTTTAGCTTCTCTTGCACCCCTTCACTCCACCACCAAGCCTCCTTTTGACATGGGTGATGAATCCATGTTTCATCATCTTTATTCTATCATTTTGGCCTTAAAAACCCTAGTAAATGCGTGTAAATAGGCATAATTCAGGCATTTTAGCATTCATGCATCTGTGTGTAAATATTGTATAAAATACGGTTTTTAATGCCAAAATAATAGAATAAAGAAAAGAAAAGAAAAAGAATAAAATATTGTAAATATTTTATGACCCGAAACCCCGAGACCTAGGCATCTCGATGAATAGGTCGACAAGGAATAAAGTAGGGGGAGATAAGGGCCAAAATACAGTGTAAATACCTATACATTCTATCTATTCTTTATTCATTTTGGGACCTATTTTTGGTTCCACTTTTTATTCATCAAATAAAGAAACTTTGTAAATGAAAGTTGTAGATAAATTAATAAAGAAAAATACAAAATTGATTTCACAGAAAAATAATGTACAGATAAAAAGTTATGGTCTGAATAAAAATCCAGAATGCCAACTTCTCAGACCCGTATCTCACAAATAAAAACTCCGAATGCAGCGTACTCACCTTTAATTGTATATAGAAGAAAATAATCTAATTAATGGCGGTGGTTTCGCATTTGGCGGAGCTACGGTTTGAAAGTTGACTTTTGGACCCCTATTGTACCTTGTACATATTAAAATATTCAATTTATTATTTATTTATTATTTTTATAATTTTATATTTTTATAATGTTGTAAATAATACTTATAATAATTATGTATATTAAAATCAGAATAAAAACATCATTAAAATACAAATACAAATACTTGTATATATAGGTATAATACAGGTAGCGATACCTATACAAATAACACTTTCATTTTATTAAGTGTATAAAATATATCAGAAAATTAAAATAGAAATATATTTGTGTCTATAAAAGTATTTTGTAATTTTAGAAAATAAAAACCAAAATAAAATAAATTAAAAATACCTACATAAAAATAGAATACTTAAATATATAGATATAGATACCTATAGGGGCATAAATGCAAACTTGTAAAAATATACCTCATAAAAATAATTAAAAATAAGAATAAAATACTACATAAAATTACAAACACTTTTCATTTTATAATTAAAAATTAATAAAATCATTTCCTATTTTTTATTGAATTTAGAAATCTTTTTTTCCAAGGTTTTTTCTGGTTGGTCCACGTGGACCAACCAGACTTCTCCCTTGGTTGACCTCGGTCAACTCTCTGACCGAGGTCTGATGCCTGTCAGAAATGAGTTTTCTTGATTTTCGTGGATTTTTGGAGGGCGATCCTTTCACCGAATGAGGTCGGTCTCTTCACGAGATTTGTAGTCCTACATGTGATCTTACACGCCCAGGCATTGGCTTGGCGTTTTGATCGAAAACGCGCCCGTGATTCATCCTTGAAAGTCGCCCCTTGGCCATGTTCAAAACCGCCCAGCCATGCCCTTTTCACTTTGAACCCCATTTTGACCAAACCATAGCCTCGCCAAGCCCTGTTCAGGACCGGAGTCGTGACAGGACTCCTCCAGCAGCTTGCGCGGCGCTCCGGTGAAGTTGAGTGGTCGGCTCCACCATCTCCGGCCAACCTCGGCCGTGAGGTTCTTCCTCCTCAGCCCAGGCCGAGTCGAGGTCAATTTTTGTTCGTTTTTCTCCACCTTTTAGCTAGCTGTAGAACCAGGTTGTATCTCCATGAACTAGATGATTGTTTTATCAATGATCGGAGCCTCGATTTCATCCTAATCTCCGCCGGAGCGTGACTCGAACCACCACCATTCCTAACGCGAACATCCACCCGTCTCCACCCATACGGCCCCAGGTTCTCTTTTTTTCGTATGTGCTAACGCCTTGTGCAGATCCTGGTGGTCGAGATCCCAGGAGGGGTCGAATTTTGCTCATCCCGGAAGCACCTGGAGCGCGGTCTGCTCTGTGCTCGCCGGCCGATACCGCTGCTCCGCCACGCACGTTGAAGCCTTCATCCGTCGGGGAGCAGCTTCGGGGGTCTTCCAGCAGTGTCGGAGAAGTCGCAGGCGCGGGGTAACTCGAGCTCTGGCCGATTAAAGCTCGCCAAGCTCGAGTTCGTCGCTGTTCTTGCCGGCTACCCCGCGTCCATTGGATCGGCCCTCCATTCCAGTTCTTTTATCAGCCGTTGGATGGACCCAGCTTCCCAGCCGTGGATCCCCGCGAGGATCTGATCGTCACCGTAGAATACGAAGCGGCATCGTGGAACCGTGCGCAGACACGTGTAGGAGTGATTCATTATCAGCCGTCCGCCAGCGCCCTTTTGTGGGGTTTTTGCGGTATTACCCCCGCATGTTTCGTTCTTAGTTTATAGATATTTGAACTTTCTGGGCATGTTTTAATTATTGGTGACTTTTGCGTAATAGCCCCCTCTGTTTTGAAATACCTCATATCCGTCCTCCCCAGGCGCGTGCATCGCACGCGCGTGGGTGGTCTTTTGCAGGAGAGGGCTCAAAAGTTTTACATATGCATTTCAGTGCACTAATGTTATAATGCAACTGTTAGTTTTTGGCTAAATTGCAATTACGCCCTCGCAAGTTTTGATAACTACGGATTCACCCCCGCCAGGCGCGCGTGTAACGCACGTGCGCCTTGGAGATTTTGTGAGTAAGCCCTTGCAACTTTCTGGTTTGTTATTTGGCCCAAAAGTATTTATTTCAGTAGTAATTTTGTGAGAAAATTGCAGTCAGGCCCCTGGATATTTTGCATATTGCGTATGTGCCCCTGCCAGTTCCTTTAATTTGTGCTTGTTTTGTCAATTTATTTGAGGCATCATTTCTACTCCGAGAATTCTAAAATTTTGGACTTAGGCTCCTGTGCACCTGTGCTTCCACGCCATCCATTTAGATTTTGATTTTATTTTATTTTTATATTTATTAAAAATAAAAAACATCCCTTTTTAGCACTGTTAGCATTAGAAAATCACTAAAAAATATAAAAAACATTCCAGAAAAATCCCAAAAAAATATAGTTTGTGTCTTTTAGTTTGTTTTAACTCCCAGCCAAAAATCATTAAAAAATACAAAACCAAACTCCTAAAAATTGCAAAACTCTAAAAACCTTCATAAAAATTTATAAAATTCACAAAAAATCCAAAAATAGTGTTTTCTTTTCCTGAATTTTCTTTGTTTTATTATCTTTAAGTGAAAATTAATTTGGAGAATTTTTGTTACTGTTTGCTATTTTATTTCTCCATTTTAGTTTCAGACTTGTATTTTCTTCACTGTTTTCTTTATTTTGATAATTAAAAATACCAAAAACATTCTAAAAATTACCCAAAAATCACAAAAACAGTAAAAAAGTATAAAAAGACTAAAAAGACTTTATTTGCTAATTTTTGGATATTTTTATCTATTTTTATAAATATCTCTTTCTCCTTTTTATTACATTGTCCTTATTTTCCAATATTGAAAAAGAATATAAAAAAATATAAAATATAAAAAGAAAATATAAAAATCAGTAAATTAAAAATCAAAATACAAAAATATAAAATTAAAAAAAAATTAAAATATATATATATAAAATTAAAAACCCACAAAAAATTAGCATAATAGGCAACTTGATCACAAATCACACATTTTGAGCACTTGTGCCCCGTTCTACCTGTCTGCTCCCTGTGTTCGACCTCTACACATACTTGCACTATACACATCTTGTTGTAGAGTTATAATAAATTTTAACTCCGCACATTTACTTTCATTGCTTGATTTACTTGTTGTGGGTTAATTGTTGATTAATTCGGGTTTCGTGAGCGGTCGCTCAGCGACACTGTAGTCCCGCCTTGTGTGGACTATTTTGACCCTCGCAAAATCCGAGTTTTCAAATGGCGCCGTTGCCGGGGAGCAACAGCGCGTAGTTCGGGTCTTGTTTGTGTTTGTGATTTAGTGTCTATTTCGCGGCTTTTGTTTTTTGCTATTTTATTTTCTTTATTTCTGATATATCTCTTGAGTTGTCTAACCTTCTCTTTTGTTGATTTGGTGCGAGGAACCGCGGATCGAGGGAGGCGCTCCACCCTAGGCGCTTACGCACCCACGTGAAGCCGGCTTAGCCACCTAGCACCAAGGAGACGAGAAGAGAATTTTTGAAGACCGCGCTCTACTTTAGTTGCATTTTGTTTCATTGCATTTATTTTTGTAATTTAAGTGAGTGAGAGACCCATATTATTGTAATAATACAGGTACCCTCGGACACTTGGACTTTCGAGCCTAATTTCCAAGTGATTGTTCACTTGGGGGCTCACCGTAGTTTTGACGGTTTTCATCGCATTTTTTTACTTTGTTTTTCGATTTTCGATTTTCTTTATTTTGTGTGATTGAGCCCTTAGCTCTTAGGATTGCTTGCGATAGATTAGGCCCAAACACATTAATCACCCTTGCATGTGCCTATAGTTTTGTTTTGGACTTAGTCAAATTTTAAACAGTTGATCATCACCTTCAATCCATCGCGCCGCGAGCTCTCCCCGCAAAGCGCTTTCTCCTACCCTCAATTTGTTGAGCAGAGGAGGGGTGAGCCTAGACCGGACTCTAGGGTTGAGGATTGACGGTCAACTTGTGGTTCTTCCCGCTAATAGCAATTTTCAAAACTTAGGGCGATTTCATCGGCTTGCATTTGCATATAGATAGGTTTCAATTCTGCTGAGCATCTTTGCATGTAGAGTGCTGGAGGCAAGGTGAGCATTTCTCTTTAGCATTCATCATCGATTGCCGCTTGCATTGCTTTTCCGCCTCTCCCTCTGATTTTGCCAACCTAGGTGCTTAAAGGAATTGAATCCTCGTTAGGCTCGTGCATTTCTAACTAAAAATCCAAAAAAAGTGATAACCAATAAAATCGGGACTGCTAACATTACTCGACCCTAAAATCAATCAAAAAGAAAATATTGTCTTGGGGCGAGTAATCCCCTCATTGTCTTCGCTTCTACTTGCTCGCGCACACACTAAGGATTAGTGCCCAAATCCCATATTCAGCCCCCTAAGTGTTTGTGCAAATATTTTGACTTCTCACCTAAATCTAAAACAGACAAGATAAAAAGACCGCTCTTTGCGGTCTCTACCGAGTTGAGTAGGTGAATTGAGGGTTGTCTTATTTTCATTTTTGTTTGTGATTGTTTTGAGTGTGTCCTAGATCATCCCCGCGCATTTGCGCCTTCTTCTCCACTCTCTTGTCTTGACCGTCGTGCTCTCCCGATCATTTTCCTTTTGTTTTCGAGATGGCTAACTGGAGCATATTTTATCCAGATTTTGCGGATCATTCGCTCACTCCAGCTGGTCCACCTCCCTTTTTCCAGGAGGACTTTGCTCCTGACTTTTGTACATATCTACCTCAACCACAGTATCAGACCTCGGACTTCTATCCACACCCACCCCCACTTCCATATCCTCCACCTTCACATCCACCCGAGGCCGAGCTGTTGGAGTCACCTTTCATGGAGTCCACCCTTGAGCACTTGACCCAGATGATGGATCATATGAGACAGAGGATTGACCACCTCACTAGTACCAATAAGAGCGACCATGATATTCCACCATTTGATGATATGGGTTCATTCGAGGATTTCCATGAGAGCTTGCAATCGCCCAAAATACAAAAAAATGAGAAAAATTTAAAAACCCAAAAAGATTTCGGGAGACACACGATCGAGTCGGACTGTGAGGAGAGCGCCCACTTGCCAGACTTTTTGACCACACATACATTCATACCCGGTCCCACCTTTGACCCCGAGGATGCCGCTGTACAGACTGCTCTTGGCATGCCTCGTGAATATGCTGATTCCGACTTCCTCCCTTGTATGGAGGAGGTCCAAAAATTCAAAAAAATGCTGACTGAACCCGAAGTGGTGGCCACCCTACATGAGATTATCCGTGCCCCACTTCAGCAGGCCATGACCGATTTATCTGCTCCTCTTCCCAAGAAGAGAAAGCGGAGGAGCAGATCTGAGCGTCACATCTTGACCATGGCCACTGCCCACGCCATCACACATCGTCCCATCCCTCGGAAGAGGAACACTGCCACACCTTTCATTAGCTGCACCATCTCTGACCACACATGTGATCACACTCTCCTAGACGGCGGTGCATCGATCAGTATCATACCCTTCTCGCTGGTACAGTCTCTTCACCTAGGGCCTCTCAAGAAAACCAGGATGATCGTTCAGTTTGCTGATGGATCAATAAAGAGGCCGAAGGGTATCCTTGAAAACGCCGTCATTTCGATTCAGGGCACGAGCTACACCGTTGATTTTGTCGTATTGCCCATGGAGAACTCCACAGGGGAGCCATCTCCAATCATCCTGGGACGACCATTCCTCGCCTCTGCGAGGGTCGTTATTGATTATGGATCAGGAGAGGTTCGCTTCCATCCTGTTGACGAGGGCGAAACAGTGATCACCGCACCCACTGCTGACCAGAGACCCGCACCTAATGTGACTTCACCTATCTTGGCTGACCCCGAGGACTATGACCTTTATGAGGATATCAGAGAGACCTTCTTCATGACCGATGATGAGACCCGAGAATTCCTCTCCAAGGAGGAAAGCTCGGAAAGCATAGACCTTGGTGTTTCCGCTTCCTGTGATTGGCGATGTGTTGATGACATCTGCGGGATTTACACGATTGACACCATTGAGCGGAGGGCAGATTTAGAGACTATACAGGACGGACATGCTTTGACTACTTCCACTGATGAGTCCGCTCCTGCCCATGTAGATACTGATGAGCCAAAGGCCGAATTTGATTTAGTTGCTTTTCTTCAGAGATTCGGGCCTTTTGATGAAAAAGATGATCCAGTTGAGATTATAGAGGACGAACAGAGTTCGACTACTTCCACCGATGAGTTCGTGCCTTTTGGTTTTGACCTGGATGACTCCTCGCAGGACGACTCTGAGTACACTACTTCCGATGATGATGAGTTCGTCCCATTCCACTTTGATATCAGCGAGACTCCCAAGGCCGGACCGAGCCGTACTTCTTCCACTACCCAGTCTGTGCCTTCACACCCTAGGGCCCCTGAGGATTTACTTTTTGTCGACCCTGATCGGCTTCCGTCCACTGTGGACCCCGATGTCGACCTGCATCACACCAGATCCATTCCTCCGCGGTCCCGCAAGAAGGTTCGCTTTCTACCTTCTTGACCATCTGTATATCCACCTCTGTTGTACATTCTCCTTTGTTCATCTCTATCTTCCGTATTGCTCGTCCACCCATTATCGTGTCTGCCTTGCTTAGGACGTACTTTGCCCTAAGTATAGGGGGGTGGACGAGCCGAGTGTTCATTCATCGTTCCGTCTAATCACTCCTGTTGTTGCCTATACTTAGGGCTTCTTTCACCCTAAGTATAGGGGGAGTGACGTGTACATCCTCACGATCTCTTCTTCCATCTTCATCTCTTTTCTTCTTTTCTTCTTTTCTTCTTTTCCTCTTCTATCTTCTTCATCTATCAGAAAGGTGCCGCCCTTGTAGACAGTTTTCCATACTTAGGACGTACTTTGTCCTAAGTATAGGGGGGGGGTGCACCTCGAGTTGTTCTATTCTTTTCAATCCTCTCCATTGTCTCCTCTTCTTGTCTATACTTAGGGATATCTTACCCTAAGTATAGGGGGAGACAATCTGAGTACGATCTGTTCATTCCCACCCTTGACCCTCCCCGCGTTGTGTACAGTCTGCTATACTTAGGATTATTTGATCCTAAGTATAGGGGGGACGGTCAACTTCTCATTCGTTTGATTCTTTTGTTCCTTGATTATTTAGACTTGTCTATACTTAGTACGAGTTATGTCTTCTCTTTTCTCTCAGATCTATGAGGACATAGCTCAAGCTAAGTATAGGGGGGTCGTATATACTGTGTATATACTTTAGCCATAACTCGTACTTTCGTATTTTCCTAATAAACATGGCTAATAATTCTTTAAAATTCATTAAAAATCCTTAATAAAAAGATGTGATTATTCCTCAAATTCTTTTTGTAGTTACTGATTAATAAATCAGGTGAAAATGTTTTTTGCAAAATGTTTGAAAAATAGTTTGAAAATCTTTGTGAACATCTATTGAAAACTATTTTGAAAATATTTTGTTTCGTGTTTTCAACCTGGGTGGTTTGTAAAACTTCTTTTCTTTGTGTGAAATAAAATGTTTGAAAAAGGATTTGCAAATGGTTTGAAAAATGGTTGCAAAAATGATTTGAAAAACCTATATATACTGTTTTGAAAACCTTTGCAAAATGATTTTCAAATGTGTGTAAAATGTTTGTAAAAACTATTTTGGACTATAGTTTTCAAAAATTGTGTGAAAATTGTTTTCAAATAAGTTTGAGGAATATACACATCACACCAAAATCCATCTTATGTATAAAATTGACCACTTACCCTTGTAAATTCTTAAAATCCACTTCTTGTAAATATAAGAAGCACTCCCGTGTACATATTTTCACCTAGTTTTTAGCCAAAACTTTTTATTTTCAAAAATTCCCAAAAACATTTGCAAAATTAAAATCCAAAAACATTTGAAAAATCTTTTCGAAAAATACAAAAAAATTGCATCTGCACATGCATGCATCATCATCATTCATCTTTTCAAAAATCCATAAAAAGTTCAAAATCTTGAAAACTGCATCACAAAAATATTTTCTGCATTACATAGCATTCGCATTTCTCGGATTGAGTTTGATAGTTGAACAAGTCTAAGAAAAATCCGGAGATTGGAGCTTGATTGGACCTTAAAATCTACCTAATAACAGGAACCTTATAGGAACTGGGTTTGAGGTACTTCAGGTCTAGTTGACTTAATTCTTTGAGGATCACAGGACTTAGTTCAATGGATTCTTGATTGCCTAAGTAGAGTATTTCGGAGCACACGCACGACTCTTGTTGATAATGACCTAACTTGGACACCTGCACCTTTCACATGGCTCAACTCAGTTGGAGTGGTGAGGGGATTGGATTTGCCGGTATGAGACGCACACAAGTGGAAACATTTGTCCTCCTCTAGGGAGGGAAGTGCACCCCAACCCGTCCAGTGATTAGGAAGTCTAAAGACAGGAGGCTGTGGGTTGCGATAAAGCTTCAAAAGAGGGATAGTCTACTAGCTCAAGAGGAAAAACTCCTTATGTAAATGCTGCTGTGAATAGTATTCAAAAAAAAAAGTTCAGGCATGTACAAAAATAAAAAGCCTGCAAGTATGTATTGAGTTCCAAAGTCATATCATGTGAGCCTGCAGCAAGATGACTTGACTACACTGGTCTTGCATCCAAGGATAGGTAGCTACACTGGCTACCGTCCATTCTTCTCTTCACCCCCTCCTCTTGAGCTGGTTGCCACTTGAACTTAGAAGGGAATACCCCGCTCCTCGAGGATGGAGTTGCTGGATTGGGGAATCATTGGGTTGTCATATTGGAGAAGTCAGTTTCTTTGTCATTCTAGTTGGGGAGAGCCACCATCACTTACACTGTACGAGTCAGATTCATAATCGTAAGGGTTTGCGTATGAGTTGAGATATTTCTGACCTGGCTATTGAGGAGACTTGGACAGAGTTTTGGGATTCTCAAGGACTGTTGAATTTCAGAACACGGTTCTCACTAAGGTTCCGCCCGCACTAAAATTCCAAAGGTCCGACTTAAGCTCCAAACTTTGATTTTGCGAAGACAAGTTTGATAGTTAAACTTAATCCATCTTTCTTCTTTTTCTTTTCTTTGTTTTTCTTTTCTGCACTTATTACATAAGTGTTTGCTAGGGACTAGCAAAGGCAAGTATAGGGGGATGATGAATCCATGTTTCATCATCTTTATTCTATCATTTTGGCCTTAAAAACCCTAGTAAATGCGTGTAAATAGGCATAATTCAGGCATTTTAGCATTCATGCATCTATGTGTAAATATTGTATAAAATACGGTTTTTAATGCCAAAATAATAGAATAAAGAAAAGAAAAGAAAAGAAAAAGAATAAAATATTGTAAATATTTTATGACCCGAAACCCCGAGACCTAGGCATCTCGATGAATAGGTCGACAAGGAATAAAGTAGGGGGAGATAAGGGCCAAAATACAGTGTAAATACCTATACATTCTATCTATTCTTTATTCATTTTGGGACCTATTTTTGGTTCCACTTTTTATTCATCAAATAAAGAAACTTTGTAAATGAAAGTTGTAGATAAATTAATAAAGAAAAATACAAAATTGATTTCACAGAAAAATAATGTACAGATAAAAAGTTATGGTCTGAATAAAAATCCAGAATGCCAACTTCTCAGACCCGTATCTCACAAATAAAAACTCCGAATGCAGCGTACTCACCTTTAATTGTATATAGAATAAAATAATCTAATTAATGGCGGTGGTTTCGCATTTGGCGGAGCTACGGTTTGAAAGTTGACTTTTGGACCCCTATTGTACCTTGTACATATTAAAATATTCAATTTATTATTTATTTATTATTTTTATAATTTTATATTTTTATAATGTTGTAAATAATACTTATAATAATTATGTATATTAAAATCAGAATAAAAACATCATTAAAATACAAATACAAATACTTGTATATATAGGTATAATATAGGTAGCGATACCTATACAAATAACACTTTCATTTTATTAAGTGTATAAAATATATCAGAAAATTAAAATAGAAATATATTTGTGTCTATAAAAGTATTTTGTAATTTTAGAAAATAAAAACCAAAATAAAATAAATTAAAAATACCTACATAAAAATAGAATACTTAAATATATAGATATAGATACCTATAGGGGCATAAATGCAAACTTGTAAAAATATACCTCATAAAAATAATTAAAAATAAGAATAAAATACTACATAAAATTACAAACACTTTTCATTTTATAATTAAAAATTAATAAAATCATTTCCTATTTTTTATTGAATTTAGAAATCTTTTTTTCCAAGGTTTTTTCTGGTTGGTCCACGTGGACCAACCAGACTTCTCCCTTGGTTGACCTCGGTCAACTCTCTGACCGAGGTCTGATGCCTGTCAGAAATGAGTTTTCTTGATTTTCGTGGATTTTTGGAGGGCGATCCTTTCACCGAATGAGGTCGGTCTCTTCACGAGATTTGTAGTCCTACATGTGATCTTACACGCCCAGGCATTGGCTTGGCGTTTTGATCGAAAACGCGCCCGTGATTCATCCTTGAAAGTCGCCCCTTGGCCATGTTCAAAACCGCCCAGCCATGCCCTTTTCACTTTGAACCCCATTTTGACCAAACCATAGCCTCGCCAAGCCCTGTTCAGGACCGGAGTCGTGACAGGACTCCTCCAGCAGCTTGCGCGGCGCTCCGGTGAAGTCGAGTGGTCGGCTCCACCATCTCCGGCCAACCTCGGCCGTGAGGTTCTTCCTCCTCAGCCCAGGCCGAGTCGAGGTCAATTTTTGTTCGTTTTTCTCCACCTTTTAGCTAGCTGTAGTACCAGGTTGTATCTCCATGAACTAGATGCTTGTTTTATCAATGATCGGAGCCTCGATTTCATCCTAATCTCCGCCGGAGCGTGACTCGAACCACCACCATTCCTCACGCGAACATCCACCCGTCTCCACCCATACGGCCCCAGGTTCTCTTTTTTTCGTATGTGCTAACGCCTTGTGCAGATCCTGGTGGTCGAGATCCCAGGAGGGGTCGAATTTTGCTCATCCCGGAAGCACCTGGAGCGCGGTCTGCTCTGTGCTCGCCGGCCGATACCGCTGCTCCGCCACGCACGTTGAAGCCTTCATCCGTCGGGGAGCAGCTTCGGGGGTCTTCCAGCAGTGTCGGAGAAGTCGCAGGCGCGGGGTAACTCGAGCTCTGGCCGATTAAAGCTCGCCAAGCTCGAGTTCGTCGCTGTTCTTGCCGGCTACCCTGCGTCCGTTGGATCGGCCCTCCATTCCAGTTCTTTTATCAGCCGTTGGATGGACCCAGCTTCCCAGCCGTGGATCCCCGCGAGGATCTGATCGTCACCGTAGAATACGAAGCGGCATCGTGGAACCGTGCGCAGACACGTGTAGGAGTGATTCATTATCAGCCGTCCGCCAGCGCCCTTTTGTGGGGTTTTTGCGGTATTACCCCCGCATGTTTCGTTCTTAGTTTATAGATATTTGAACTTTCTGGGCATGTTTTAATTATTGGTGACTTTTGCGTAATAGCCCCCTCTGTTTTGAAATACCTCATATCCGTCCTCCCCAGGCGCGTGCATCGCACGCGCGTGGGTGGTCTTTTGCAGGAGAGGGCTCAAAAGTTTTACATATGCATTTCAGTGCACTAATGTTATAATGCAACTGTTAGTTTTTGGCTAAATTGCAATTACGCCCTCGCAAGTTTTGATAACTACGGATTCACCCCCGCCAGGCGCGCGTGTAACGCACGTGCGCCTTGGAGATTTTGTGAGTAAGCCCTTGCAACTTTCTGGTTTGTTATTTGGCCCAAAAGTATTTATTTCAGTAGTAATTTTGTGAGAAAATTGCAGTCAGGCCCCTGGATATTTTGCATATTGCGTATGTGCCCCTGCCAGTTCCTTTAATTTGTGCTTGTTTTGTCAATTTATTTGAGGCATCATTTCTACTCCGAGAATTCTAAAATTTTGGACTTAGGCTCCTGTGCACCTGTGCTTCCACGCCATCCATTTAGATTTTGATTTTATTTTATTTTTATATTTATTAAAAATCAAAAACATCCCTTTTTAGCACTGTTAGCATTAGAAAATCACTAAAAAATATAAAAAACATTCCAGAAAAATCCCAAAAAAATATAGTTTGTGTCTTTTAGTTTGTTTTAACTCCCAGCCAAAAATCATTAAAAAATACAAAACCAAACTCCTAAAAATTGCAAAACTCTAAAAACCTTCATAAAAATTTATAAAATTCACAAAAAATCCAAAAATAGTGTTTTCTTTTCCTGAATTTTCTTTGTTTTATTATCTTTAAGTGAAAATTAATTTGGAGAATTTTTGTTACTGTTTGCTATTTTATTTCTCCATTTTAGTTTCAGACTTGTATTTTCTTCACTGTTTTCTTTATTTTGATAATTAAAAATACCAAAAACATTCTAAAAATTACCCAAAAATCACAAAAACAGTAAAAAAGTATAAAAAGACTAAAAAGACTTTATTTGCTAATTTTTGGATATTTTTATCTATTTTTATAAATATCTCTTTCTCCTTTTTATTACATTGTCCTTATTTTCCAATATTGAAAAAGAATATAAAAAAATATAAAATATAAAAAGAAAATATAAAAATCAGTAAATTAAAAATCAAAATACAAAAATATAAAATTAAAAAAAATTAAAATATATATATATATAAAATTAAAAACCCACAAAAAATTAGCATAATAGGCAACTTGATCACAAATCACACATTTTGAGCACTTGTGCCCCGTTCTACCTGTCTGCTCCCTGTGTTCGACCTCTACACATACTTGCACTATACACATCTTGTTGTAGAGTTATAATAAATTTTAACTCCGCACATTTACTTTCATTGCTTGATTTACTTGTTGTGGGTTAATTGTTGATTAATTCGGGTTTCGTGAGCGGTCGCTCAGCGACACTGTAGTCCCGCCTTGTGTGGACTATTTTGACCCTCGCAAAATCCGAGTTTTCAATGGGGTTCCTCCCTTTGACTCACCTAGCATCTCTTTGGCTACCTTTCGGATACAAGATGCTACTGCCTCCCACATCTCGTTTGCACTTCCACTACAATCCCAAGATAAATCTTCTAAAACCTTCTCCCTGAAGCTCGATTGCTTCAGTGGAATATTCCACCATCTAGTTCTAGTGATATTAAGAACTCTCCTTTTCTTTACCGGCCCTTTTATTTGTACATTCAAGACTAACAAGCGATGTTGGGTTGTCAAACTCTCTCCTGGGATTACTTTGCAGTCTTTACAACACAACTGATCTCTTCTCCTCAATGCAAAGTAATCTATCTGTATTGTCGTTGGCCCACTCTTATAAGTAATTAAATGCTCCCCCCTCTTCTTGAAGAGAGTGTTTGCTATGAAAAGATCATATGTCGTTACAAAATCCAGGATGACTTTTCCCTCTTCATTTCTATCCCCAAAACCATATACTCCATGAACACTAGCATACTTTGAAGCATCTTTTCCCACGTGTCCATTAAGATCTCCACCTATGCAAATCATCTCTATTTGTGGGATTCCTTGCAAAATTTTATCTAGATCCTCCCCAAAAAAGCTTGTTTAGTCCTTTTATCTAAACCAATTTGCGGTGCATAAACTGAGATTATATTTAGAATTTCTTCTTCAAGCACCAATTTTAGCAAAATAATCCGATCGTTGCATCTTTGCACCTCAACCACACAATCCTTCAAATCCTTATGAACAACCACTCCAACACGGTTTCTACCCTTATCTTTACATGAATACCAAAGTTTAAAGCATGTCTTCTCGATCTCCCCTTGCTTTCTCTCCAATCCATTTAGTCTCTTAAAGACATATTATACGAATCTTCCTTCTTTCCATTGTATCCACTATCTCCATCGATTTTCCAGTCAAAGTGCCAATATTTCAACTACCAATCCGCAACTTCCGTTGCAATCTCTTTTAGACTAACTTCTTTACTCACATGCGTCCATTATGCGAGAACCCTTGTAATTTTTATATTTTTATATAAAAATTAAATGCATGAAAAAATATAAAAATAAAATTTTATTATTTCTAAGTATACTTTTAAAGTTTATACTGGGAAATGACATTAGTCGAAGTACTCTTTTTGATAGTGTCTCGAGGTTTCATCTCTATCTGATGTAAAATTATTTTTTAAATTCTTATGAAATTTCATTTTTATTGTACAAATTAACTGATAGTGTAAGCGTAATCTGCCAACTATATAATTAAAAAGATTACTAATATTATGTATTATGTAAATTTGGATAATGAATATAATATCACATCTCTATAGAATGTATAATAATATGGTGTTTTATATCTAAATACGTAAAATTATATAAGATTGACAAAAGGGAAAGAAATATATAGCTTTTCCTCTATTTTATCATTATTCTCACCTAAAAAATAATGGTATCAATGTTTTTTTTTATTTTAATGTTAGGAGAAATAATTATGTATCTTTTGCACATATATACTTTGTTAATAAAAATAATTGAAATATATCATTTTGTTCCGCATCAGCATATCTTATTACCCAAAGTTGTTTTGTCCATTAGAAAAGCAAGCATGGATTCAATTAATTAATAAAAAAATATTCATTGAGAATGAAATTAATTATATATGACTTTTTAATGTCGATTTTATGTAAGTAATTATTTTCTCCATTAAGATTAAATTTGTAAAGTTAGATGCCATTTTTTAAAAAAGTAATATTTATATGGCAAGCATGTGTGTCATAAATTACTATTTTCTTAGATAAGAATCCATATAATAGTTTATTTACTACACTAATTAAATATAGTACGGAATTTATCTATAGTTATTACAAATAAATATTCAAACATAAAATGAAACTTAATATATATGTCATTCTTTTTGTAGAATTCAACTGATAATTATGAATCATTGTATGCATTATAAGAATAAATATTTTATTTTAAAATATACTCTTATATATTAAAATAATTATAATGGATGGATAAATGTGTTTTATGGTGAATATTGGATTTATTTTTTTTAACTTTTTGAATAGTAGTAAAGAAATTTAAATAGTATATTGAGATAATATTTAAAATTCGATTTGCATTTTAGATGAACAAATTATTTCTTTGTAAAAATTACAATTTTGTATAAGTAATTATTTAGTTGTTGAATATGAGGAAAAGATACCATTTTTGCTTTTTTGAAAGTAATAAAAAAATATTATATAAGATCCATTGACACCCATAGGAGCAACACCACTATACGCACTGATCTAAACATATTCACTTGAACTACAACAGAACAACACCATCACCATCATTTTGACAACATGCACAAATCATTCATATGCATTCATTTGTTCCTCGATTTAGACTCAATCCCAGGCATACGTTTCTCATTCTCTGTTATATGTTGTTTGTGGTATGAGTAGGTTGATTTTCCCAAAATATGTATTTCTTTGTTGATCGTCATGTTTCCCAATTTGTTCCTATTCAACCATCGTTTTAATCCATTTGTATTGCCTATTTCACAACCTATTCACAATCCATCCAAGAGATTGCATCGACTCATGTCGTAAATCCTCCCTCACTCCACTTGATCAATGATCACACTCCTCCTTTCCCACATTTGTCTGGACTGGTCAAAGAATGAGAGACTTGATTTCTGTCCAACTATAGTAACTTGGCAAAGATCTAGAGAACTTTAACTAATTTCATATTAAACTCTTCTCATGTAACTAAATGATCCCATCTATTCACAAAATGGCAGTGGGCATTTGTACTTGAGAAAAAAAATTAAAAAGGAGTACTATTCTCATTCTGGAGACCTGAAAACATGGGATTATTCTTGATAGGTGTTCATATTAGGGATAGTTGTTGATAATTTTAGATATATTAGATGGACAAGTAATGCTTCAATTACTCCCACGTCCTTTTCGAGCCATTCAAACGCTAGTGATCGAGCTTTGGATTGATGAGACGAAGACTATAGTGTTTATCCCCGGAGCTTGTGTCCTCTCCTTATTCAATTGCCATGAAGATCCAAGGAGCTGTGGTGAAGAGTGATCCCAGTCGGTACACGACCAAGTTCACTGTAAGATGATGATATTCTGGTCCCTAGTGACGGGGTCTTTTTGAGGAATGATGGTTGAACACATCTGCAGAAGGTGTTTACAACACTCCATGAGATGACCAAGATAAAGGGGTGAAAGCTTCATATGGTCTCACATCCGTGGTTGTCGCCCCTGATCGAGAAATCTGTTGATTGATTCTCGGTCTCCGATGATGATTACGGACTTCATTGATGTTGGTGCAGTGAAACTGCAAAAGGAGGGGTAGGAGACTTAAGGATAAGCCTCTACTAAGAGGGTTAGAAGGGATAAATAATGGGCGGATGTTCCCTCATGCGTGGCATATCATAGCTCGTAGCTTTGGTCACGACTTGGCCGAAGATGAAAAAGTGTTAATGTAAGCAAGAGAAGCCAGAAGAACACGTCGATCCACTGTGCACCGGGCGGCACCTCCTCCGGGTCCTTAGTCATCATCAATTTTGGCGCTTTCGAGTGGTCGAATTCCATCAACAAAGGAGGGATTATGGGTAGGGCTGCTAATCGAACCGAACTATAACGAACGGACCTATGTTCGAGTTCGGTTCGATAAGGAAGTTCGAAAGTTCAAGTTCAAATTCAGTTCGATAAATGTTTGATAGGATATGTTCGAGTTCGAGTTTATTTAGAAAACGAACGTTCGAGTTCGGTTCAATAACAGTTCGTTAACTATTTAACTTAACTAAACTTGTTTATATGAACAAGTTCGAAACTGGAGTTTGATAAAAGGTTCGATAAGCAGTAAAAATAAGAAATTATTCAAATAAGTGGTACAAAGCTCAATAAATATCACAATTTCTTTAACTTTGAAATTTATTAAGTGTATAAATACTAAGTTACACAATACAAATACACACATATACATATATCGAACTCAAGCTTTTATCGAACGAGCATATGTTATGTTAATGTTCGGTTCATTAAGCTATCGAACTAAAATGTGAAGTTCATGTTCAGCTTCTTTAGAAATGAATGAACATTTTTCGAACTATTATCGAACGAACTCTAATCGAATACGAACATGTTCAGTTCGATTAGCAGCCTTAATTATGGGTATAGCTGTGGAGAGTTAAGGTGTTTTCGGGAGTGGCTTCTCCGACAAGGCAAAATATGTTGGATAGAATAAAGCTAAGCGTTTGCCTGCAATTAGACCATCCAGTTGGCAATATCCAGGCAAAAATCCAGCTTTAAAATAGTTAATAGACTAGAATCGATAATTGTTCTATGGTGTTTAGATAAATATATACATGGAAAAATGGGACTGCTCTCTTGAGCAGCTAACGGTTGCTGCCGGCCCATTTTTGTTGATCGAGGAGCTATCTTGATGGGTGATTTAACCTATTGGACTTGAGTTGAAAAGTTACTTTTATTGTTGTTTTCAACCGTATAAGATTGGTCATATTTTAAAATTTATAGTTATACTGATCGGGACCTATATCTTCCATGTTTTTTTATTTTTTTGGAAAATATCACCATGTATATTCATCTACATATCCGTCTATTATGCCCCTCGAATTTCGTCAGAAACAGAGACTCACATGCTTTCCATCTACAATGGGTAATTTTAACGGTCTTAGAATTGTTGTAATCGACCCGTTCTAGATGGAGGACATAGGAGTCTCTGTTTCTTATGAATTTCGAATGGCATAATGGAGGGATATATAGATAATATTCATGGTGTTATTTTCCAAAAAAAGTAAAAAAACGTGGAAGATATAGGTTCCAGTGCATGTAAAATTACATGCACCTGGGTTCATACTCACCAACCCATATATATAGGAAAAATGGGGCTGCCCCCGCCCCATTTTTATCATTTTTTTATTTTTTGGAAATATCACCATGTATATTCATCCCTATATCCCTCTTATATGCCGTTCGAATTTCGTCAGAAACAGAGACTCCTACGGCCTCCATCGAGATGGTGTCGATTTAAAAAATCCTGTTACCGTTAAAAATAGCTGTCTGGATGGAGGCCGTATGAGTCTCTGTTTCTGACGAATTCGAATGGTATACAAGAGGGATATAAGAATGAATATACATGGTGATATTTTTCAAAAAAAATAAAAAAATACCAAAATAAGGTGGGGGCAGCCATGTTGGCTGCCCCTAGGGGGCAACCACATATAACCCATATATATATATATATATATATATATATATATATATATAAAGAGAGAGAGATGGGGGGAGGGAGAAAGAGAAAAGAGTGATATGAGAGCCAAAACTTGTGAGAGCATGAGAGCGTGCATTCTGGACCATTAGATTCAACCAGGAGAGAGAAGACAGAATCTAATGATCAAGAATGCATGCTCTTATGCTCTCACATTTTCTTACTCTCATAGGATCGCTTTTACACACAGAGAGAGAGAGGGAGGGAGAGAGAGAGTGGATAAGTTTAGGATTGTTGATTTTAGGGAGGTCAAAAGTTAGGTTGAAAATACAGAGAGGTACATGCGTAAATTTTCTTGAAATCGGGAAGTTTCCTTTTGATGTTGGAATTTTTATGTTGTCTTGAGTATATCGGTAAGGAGTAAATTATTTGTATCAGTTTTTAGTTATTTTTTCCATTTTTGTTTTTATTTTCAAGTTTTAAATTTTTTATTTGATTTTTAGAGGGAATTTTTTAAGTTTATTAAGGTAGAAAATAGTTGTGCCTAATATTTATGTATATAAGTATGTTTATAAAGATACATAAGTAAGAGTAAATGATATAGGGTTTTGTTATATTTTGACGTATTTTTATGTTTTTCTCTTTTTTAGTGGTTTATGTTTTTAGAGTTCAAACATAATTGGTTTATCTCAGATTTACTTTGTAACTAAGAAGTACTAAATTATAGGTACTATAAATTTGGGGTAATTTGTAAAATAGGTAAGAAATAAAAAATATTTTTTATGTTTTATACTTTTTATTGGTTTTGAATCTACAAAAATAGAAAATTATATATTTTTTAAAACAAACAAATTACACTAATTATATATACACTAAGGTTTCTATATTTTTATATTTTTGTGAATTTTGTATATTTTGGGTCACTTGTGCTATCACATCCCACATATCATGATACTCAGCAACCATCCCTTAGTGGCATCTACTCCTCTACCAAGATGACACGAAAAATTGCACCATGCGCATAACAACCCTCAACACGGGAGAACTCCTCAATCGTGGAGACCACCAAAGTACATGGCACACTGTGCAAGAGCTCCAACCGCGCTACAACCAGATGTCATACATGTTCAAAATACTCAAATTGGAAAAGATTTGACATTGATAAAGGTTTTCACTTGTTACTCGATTTCATCTATACCATGATTCCCCGTTTAATACACTTATAATTTAGTTGTAAAAGGTTTCACTATAGTAACTTATTAAACTATTAATATTTGCTAAGGTAATGACTCATGACATCGATCCAACCACGTCTATGATCGATCAAAGCGTAGACCGTGAGTTGGTGCTACGATTTGGTGCCTAACTTTTTATTTCAAATTTTAAAATAAATTATAGGCGTGGATAGAGCATTCAACAAGGAGAAATGTGACTTATATTTCACATTTTTCGATTATAGAAACTATCGGAAAACGCAGTTGAATGCGATGAATGATCTGGTTTCGAATCTGATTATTCATCTTTGATTTTGAAACAAATTACATGTTTGTATAGATCATGCGTAACACCCATACCCCCGAACATAGTGTCACATCTAAAACTCACGAAGTGTGGGTGTGGTTTATAAGTGGTGGGGATTACTACTTGACAACTCGGACTTAAGCATTTTAGGTGGTTGCCAACGGATCCATTTGGGCCCGTACCCAACAAGTTGTTAGGGCCAATTTTCCTCGATAACGGATTGAGGACCTAAGCCTAGGACGTTACAAACGGTATCAGAGCGGGTTCCCTCTGATAGTGGAAAGGGTTACCCGAGAGGTGGAGCCACCCCTACAAAGAGATAGGAGGAAATGGCTACCCGGAGCATGCGACCGCCATTGTCACTGGGAATAAGTGATGGGTCATGTCGCAATGGGGACGTTCCGAATATAAGTGGTGGAGGTTGTAACACCCATACCCCCAAACATAGTGCCACATCTAAAACTCACGAAGTGTGGGTGTGGATTATAAGTGGTGGGGATTACTACCTGACAACTTGGGCTTAAGCATTTTGGGTGGTTGCCAACGGATCCATTTGGGCCCGTACCCAATAAGTTGTCAGGGCCAGTTTTCCTCGATAACGGACCGGGGACCTAAGCCCAGGACGTTACATCATGAAACAATGATAAATCTGACCTAAGTTACATATTTTTCAGATCATCGGATATCTCATAAATCACAGTTGAATACGATGGGTGATCTGATTTCCTGTCTGGTTTTTCATCCCCAATTTCGAAGCAAATTACATGTATGTATAGATCATGGAACAATGATAAATTTGATCTAAGTTTCATATTTTTTGGATCACTGAATCTCTTGAAAATCATGACAGAAGTGGACGATACGATCTAAAACCTGACTTTGCATGCACGGATGATCCGGATATCAAATCGACGTGAAAACTACGAATACATGGTGTACGAAAGACGTGCAACCCAATAGCAAGGCAGAAAATCAAAATCTTTACCTTTGGAGGCTGTTCCCTGAAAATCTCCTCTACCCTGAAATCTACGATTTTGAGGTGCTTAGCGTGAAATGCATGCTAGCACGATATGGACCCTGTCGTCTTCTTTAAAACAATGCCTTCGGATCGCTTATCGAAGGTTGAAAAAGTCACCGGTGGAAGGGCTCTGACGATGGGCTTGGATATAATGGCTAAGTGGTTGAATCACTTAGCCTTATATAGGCTCGGGTTCACAGCTCAAAAAGTTGTAAACCGATGTATTTTCGTGCATATCTTTTGCATACGATGTTTATTTTTTATGTTCTTAAGCTCATTGGAAATATCTAAAAAAGTACTACAATATAGAGTTCTTATTTGTCCATTTGGATATTGGATCAGATCAATAACTAAGTTTTAGTATTTTTAACATTGTGAGGTTTCACATTATAAAAATCTCAAAGGAAGTCTTGTCCTCAAGACTCAAGTATAAGATACACCCCATCCTTGATCTCTATAGATCGTGTATTTCTATTATACGAACCCATAAAAATCTCAAAGAAAGTAAATCTATAAAAAATCTCAAAGAGGAACGGGCTAGGGTTTCGATTTAATATCTGCAATAGGTGATGGTACTTCTCCCTCATGTATGCTTCAGGCTCCCATGTAGCCTCCTCCACATTTTGCTTTCTCCAGAGGAACTTAACCAGGAAAATCTCCTTCTTTCGTGTCCACTTAACTGCTCGATCTAATATATGCACTGGAGCCTTGAAAATGGAAAGATTTGACTCGATGGCCAAGCCCTCGTGTGATATCACATGTCTGGGGGTTCTGACATACTTGCACAGGTTTAACACATGAAATACATCGTTAATACCCTCAAAATGTGGAGGAAGTGCCACTCTATAAGATACCTTCCTCACATGAGCCAGAATCTCAAATGGGCCATGAACGTCGGTGCCAACTTGCCTCGAGTACCGAATCTCTATACTCCCTTCGTTGGAGATACTCTAAAAAAATCTCCAACCTAAAACTCAAGGTCACATCATCGATGGTCCGCATAACTCCTCTACCAACTCTGAGGTGTCAGAAACTTCTGTCTTGCCGTCTCAACAACTCTACCAGTCTCCTCGATGATCTCAGTGGTGTAAAGAGTACTATCTCCCACCTGTTGCCAACTTGATGGTGTAGTGCATCGGTGTTCATATAGTGCTTCAGATGGTGCCATGCCGATGCTGGAATGAAAGTTGTTGTTGTATGTGAATTCTGCCAAAGGGAGATGATCCTTCTAGAATCTCTTCCACTCCACTACACAAGCACAAAGTAAATCCTCAAGTGTCTGAATGGTCTTCTTGGATTGTCCATCTTTCTAGGGGTGATATGCAGTACTGAATGCAACTCGGTACTCAAAGCCCTCATGAACTTTCTCAAGAATTGTGAGGTGAAATATGAATCTTTATATGAAATCGCCTATTTGAGAATCCCATGCAATCTGACTGCATGTTAAAAGTAGAGTTTGGCAAGCTGTACCGGTGCGTAAGTCATGCTAACCGGAATGAAGTGGGCTAATGGTCAATCGATCAACAATCACCCGAACTGCATCCTGACCACCTGTAGTGTGCTGTAATGCCATAATGAAATCCATAAAAATGTTTTCCCATTTCTATAAAGGAATGGGAAGATGCTCAAGTAAACTATGAGGGTGTTGGTGCTCTGCTTTCACCATCTGACAATGGAGGCATTGCCTAACATGTGAAGCTACATCCCCCTTCATGTGTTCCTACCAAAAGTGATGTCAAATGTCTCTGTACATCTTTGTGCTACCTCAATGAATGGAAAGTCTGGAACTGTGTGCCTCATCCAGGATGTCTCTCCTCATCTCCTCATCGTTTGGGACACAAATGTGGTCACCCGTCCACATGATAGACTCACGAACTCTAAACCCATCATAATCATCCTTGAGACATTGATGGTAGATGTCCCGTAATCTCTGGTTTGTCTGTTGAACACATCTAATGTGGCCCTATGAGCTATTGTACTTTACTGGTTAAATCACTGCATCTATTATGCTCTCAGATGTATGCCAATAATTAAGCATAGAAAGCATATTCCAACTCTATAACCATGCTATTGCTCCCACCGTATGTGTCCATCTACTCAAGGCATTTGCTACAACATTTCCCTTACCGAGATGGTAAGAGATGGTACAATCATAGTCCTTCAGTAGCTCCACCCAATGCCTTCGCTTCGTATTTAATTCTCGATGATTGAAGATGTAGGTGAGGATATTGTGATATGTGAATATCTCAAATGTAACCCTGTATAAATAGTAACATAATATATTCAATGCGAAGACAATTTCCTCCAACTCCAAATCGTGTGTGGAGTAGTTGCACTCATGAGTCTCCAACTACTACGACACATATGCTGCAACTTGCCCTCGCTGCATCAATACGATGCCAATCCTTCCTTGGATGCATATGTGTAAACTGTGGAGTCCAACATGCAAGAAGGAAGGGTCAGAATAGGTGCAGAAGTCGATCGCTCCTTGAGCATACAAAAGCTCTGCTTACATTTGTCGCTGCAGACAAATGGCGCATTCTATGTCAACCGAATAAGGGGAAGGGCTAAGTGAGAAAACCCTTGAATGAAATATCAGTAGTACTCAGAAGGCCAAGGAAACTATGAACCTCAGTGACTGTCTTAGGTTGCTCCCAAGATACAACTGCCTCGATCTTCATGGGATCAATAGAAAACCCTACATTAAAAATCACGTGGCCAAGAAATGCCACCTTAGATAACCAAAAATCGTATTTGTTGTATTTCACATATAGTTGATGTTCTCTCAGTGTCTGTAGAATGGTGCGAAGATGCAACTCATGCTCGTACTTATCATAAGAATAGATCAACACATCATCTATGAATACTACGACAAATATGTCCAAATATGGACGAAAGATCCTATTCATCGGGTGCATAAAAAGCAACATGTGCGTTTGTGAGCCCAAATGACATCACGATGAACTCGTAGTATCTGTATCTCGTACAAAATGCGGACTTTGGTACATTTGAATACTTTATCCTCAACTGATGATATCCAGATCCATGTAGAACTTGGAGAACACTACTACTCCCCGCAACGGATCAAAGAGATGATCAATATGTGGGAGTGGATAACGATTCTTGACCGTTCACTTGTTGAGCTGTCTATAGTCCATGCACAGCCTCATGGATCTTTTCTTCTTCTTTGCAAAGAGGACTAGTTTTGCCCATGGTGATGTGGACAAATCCCTTCTCAATTAAATCCTATAGCTGCACCTTGAGCTCCTTGAGCTCAACCGGTGCCATCCGGTATGGGGGAATAGAGATCGCTTGAGTGTCAGGTAGCAACACAGTCTCGAACTCTATCTCCCGCTTTGGTGGTAATCCAAAAAGAACATCGAGAAACTCATAAGGGAACTCTCTAATGACCCTGACATCCTTAACCATCCTATCCTAGGTGGATGCGTCAACTATGCAGGCAAGATATCCCACACATCTCTTGATAAGGTATTGCTGCACTCTTAAATCGGATATGTACTCAACATCTGTATCTGATGTACGATCATCGAATTGGAAGGCTAGTATTTTAGGTAGATGGAAGACAACTATTTCCCAAAGCAGTTTAAGCATGTATGTTGCTTCTCTAACCAATCTATGCACAGAATAATATTGAAATCATCTAATTGTACCAACAATAGAAAAGCTGGCATGAGATTCCTACCGATCTGTAATGATATGTCCTCGATGACCTGTCCGATGACGAACAACTAGCCCATGGGCCCTTGATGTAGTATGGTATCGGGACACTCGTGGTTGGCTTGCCCAAAGTGAGCACTAAATGGTATGCACAGAATGAATGCGTATTACCATAGTCAAATATAGCACATAATGCAAATCCATCTATAGAAATCGTACCTCCGACGAGTAAAACAGAGGCATGGGCATGCTCCTTAGTGGTGTACCATGATCACTCGGCATATCCAATAATGAATACTCTACAAATGTCAGCCATGTATCATCTAGCGCATGAGTAATCCCAAGCACTTTAGACACATGATCCATTCATAACTTTGTTTCGTTTGGTGTAGAGTTCTAGAACTATGACACATGGGGTCTATAGTATGTAGCCTATTTCCTCTAGTTCTTTTGTAAAACATTAAAATTCTCAGCCCCTATACTTAAACTTTTTTAATCCCTTAGTAAACTCTTATTTGAAGAATAAGGAAAAAGAAAGTTAGAATGAATTTGTTTTCAGTTCATGAAAATAGACAAAGGATAGAGTATGATCGGGTCTTAAAATAAGCATTTTGTCGGAGCCTTATCTAGGATTAGGACTTAGTCTTAACAGTCCTCAAGTTCCACAAATCCTTATCCAGGTTCACCTCAACAACCAACTCAGATCCACTCATCCATCACGCTAATTCTTTCAACCTTAAAGTCAATTTATATTGTGTGTGAAATGTGTTAGCTCTTTCTACTTAAGGAGGTGAAGAAACCGACCACCCAGTAATTCACTCCCATGGCCTCCTCATCCAGCTTCTCGATCCTCAAAGAGGGAGATATTTCCTTATAAGTTCATGTATGTGCTAGTTCGCAATGAATGTGGCAAGAATTTTGAAGAATGGGAAGAGAACTGGGGTGTGACCAGTGTAGTCACATTTCCTTGTGAAGCTTGGCCAGTGTAGCCAAGTCTCCACCAAGATATGCATGCTCTGTCAAGTTTAGATCATTTTTATCAACAATATACTTCACGAATTTCCCCCCGACGGTTATGGAATCTTTTTTCCGCCCACATTTTGGGATCATGGAAACAATTACATGGCATTATTGTGTGCTCCAACTGATATAGAGTCTTTTGTTTCTCCCATGTTATGGGGTCTCAGAAAAAATACACTAGCAGACCTTCCCTCGTTCGAAGCTTTATTTCAACCCCACAACTCTCGTATTTAGAAGTATGCACCACTAGAAAAGAATGACAATGCATCACTAAAAATGAATTGCCCTTCACAACCACATGAAAGTTGAGCTAAGTACAGAGTGCATGAGTTCAAAATAGATCCATTGTTGAAGAGTTAAACGGATGATATCAAGTGTCTTACTTAGGCAAGTTTATGTTGAATTCTGAACATGGTCCTATGGAACCCAAAGATTAATGTCAAAAAATACGAAGTCCTAAAATTCATAAAAATAGCGAAATCCTTAAAACACATAAAAATGAGTAAAATTCAGAAAATTTATCTCACAAAAACATGGTTGCATTTGCATTTTTAAGAATAAGTTTGATTTCTTAAACTAAGGAATGGAAATAGTTTAAAGAGTGGAGCTTGATTATATCATTTGATCCTAATTCAAAGAAGCTTAATTAGGAACTATAATTTAGAATTTTAGGTTTTTTTTGACTTTAATCTTTGGGCTCCATAGGATCATGTTCGGAACTCAACTTAAACTTGCCTAAGTAGGACACTTGGTGCCATCCGTTTAACTCTTCAATAGTAGACCAATTTTGAACTCATGCACTTAGCTCGACTTGCATGGGATTGTGAAGGAAAGTTCATTGCCGTTGTGCATTTTCATCCTTGTCTAGTGGTGCAAACGTCTAAAGACGGGAGTCGTGGGCTTGAAATAAAGCTTCAAATGAGGAAAGTCTGCTAGCATAATTTTTCTAAGACCCCAAAACATGGACGAAACAAAGATTTTGTATCCGTCAGGGCATACAAGAATGTAATGCAATTATTTTCATGACCCAAAAGTATGGGTGGAAAAAGATTCTATATCCAGTGGGTGAAAATTCATAAAGTATATTTTTTGATCAAAAATGGTCTAAGCTTGATAGAGCCTGCATATCTTGGTGAAGACTTGGCTACACTGGCCACGCTTTACAAGGAAATGTGACTACATTGGTCACACTTCAGTTATTTTCTCAACCTTCTAACTTCTTTCCCCATTCATTACAAACTAGCACATACCTGAAATTAGAAGGAAATACCTCCCTCCTTGAGGATCCAATAGCTGGATGATGAAACCATGAATAAGGGTTTGTGGAACTTAAGGATTGTTAAGTCTAAAATACTAATCCTAGTTAAGGCTCTTACAAAGTGCTTATTCTAAGGCATGATCATGCTCTGTCCTTTGTTTTTTTTATGATTGGTTTAGGAAAATAAATTCATTCTAACTTTCTTATTCCGTTTTCTTCAAATAAGAGTTTGCTAAGGGACTAGCAAAGTTTATGTATGGGGGGGGAGTTGATGGATATGTGATTCATTAATGTTTCTATCGTATTTTGTATTAAAATCCTTAACAAATACATGTAAATATGCACTAATATTCACTTTTTTTTATCAAAAAGCACAATCAGGAATAAAAACTCATTTTTATGCATAAAAAAGACATAAATAAAATAATAAACAATAAAAAAATAAAGAAATCAAGGTATGCTGCAAATATGCATATAATGTACATAATGACTTACAAATATAAATATAGCTATAAGATATATTTATATCCCGAAACTAAGTCAGCTTGACTTGGTCAACAGACAATAAAGTAGGCGGAGATAAGGAAGAAAACTAAAAAAGAACTAACTTTATTTATTAAATATTAATCCATTTATTTATTGTATATAAACAATTTTCATCTAATTATATTTAATTCATATGTATATATTTTTCATCAAACTTTTCACCATTGTGTATATAAAAATATGTACAAAATATAAAAATAAAAAAATCTAGCGTGTATATATGCCAAACAGTCATGATTTCAAATTATCAATTTCCCAACTTCCAAACCTCATAACTTTATCCATACAAACTCAAATTTCACTCTAACTCACCTTTAAGTTCAAGACATAAAATTCTCTAATTAATGAAGGTCATTTCATCGAAAACGGAGTTTGTTTGCAAAAATTGGGTTTTTAGGTTGTTTAATTTATTTTGCACATACTATTTATAATACAACTGATTTAATAACTTTTAATTATTTTCTTGATCTTGTAGTTTATTTATATAATAAAATCCAAAATTAAAAATCTTATATGATATTTTAAATAAATCAAAAACCTCTAAAAATATACAAAATTGAGCAACATTGTATATACATGTATTTATTAAGCTATATAAAAGAACTTATTAAAATCCATAAAAATTCATAAGTCCTATTTTTTATTCTATAAATTAATGAAATATAAAACAATTCTTTATTTATTAAACTATTCAATTTAAAATATAAGTTCTATTTATAAAATAGATTATATGTTTATTTATCGATATTTTATTTATATATCATAAAATATATTAGTATTTATATATGTAAAATATACCATAATTTAGATAATTTGATTATTTATTTTTTTCATTTTTACATCTTTTTTAATAACCTTATTTAATATTTATTATATAATTTATAAGCATTTTTATTCTCAGAGTTTTGTGGTGCTAACACGTGTCAGCACCACCTTCATCTTCCTCGAGAAGACGTTCTGTTCATTAATGTAACGACCTAACTTCACTAATTTTTATACCCTTCAATCCTCCATCAACTCCCAGTCTAACCGTCAATCTTCTAGCCTGATTAAGATTCATCCACTCCATCCATTCGATTCTACCCAACTACTTCTCATCTTCTCTATTTAAGTCACCAAAGTTGGCGCAAAAGAACATCTCCCTCCCGATCCATTTCCAACTAACCATTCTCCCAACTTTCCAAGCCTAGATTCCTCAGGCGAGAGACGAGGGAGGATGACCACCGCGAGGAAGATAGGAGACGAAGATCCAAGGCTCCATTTAGCCTTGCATCGCGTGGATTCACGCGTAGAGCTCGATTTGGTTCTGGAGCAAAGATCTGGAAGTTCTTACAATTTCCAATTCCTAGGTGAATTTCATCCTTTAAATTCCATCGATTTAATCCATTTTTAGGCAACATAATTAGTGTATTAGATACTACAATTACCCATTCTTTGATTGTACCCAAAAGCCTCATTCCATTTGGTTTGATTCAAGAGAAATTTGAGTTAAAAAGATTGAAGTTCTGAACAATATGTTGTGTAAGAAATTGTTCTTTCCCTAGGTCGATTCTTTCCAGAATTGAACTATTCCTTACAGGTGTTCCATAGGCTAAAGCTAATCCTTGAGAGCATCTAGAGGGAGGAGCAAGGGTTCTTCATTACTACATTTGAAGGAATTTCTTGATTGAACTTGCGCAAGATCAGGAAGCCATATTAGAACTTAGAGCTCTAAAGGATCGATTCTTCCATCTTCGATGCTACCTCTTACAACAGGAGTGCTCGAAAGGGAAGGAGGTCCCTTTTCGGCCATACCTCCTCCGCATCAACCTCCACCATCACTACCCAGAGCATAAATCACGTCAGAGAATCAAATTGCCGCTGCTTCCTTCCAAATTTGGGGAAGAACACCCAAGAATTCGCGGGCTACAGTTACGCGACGTGTGTCTTGCACCAATGATCCAGATCTCGCCCTCACCATCTAATCTGTTCCATCCAAAGCAAGCCGGCGGAATATTTACACAATAAGCCCACTGTCTTCTAGATATTTTCACACACCACAGAAACTTTCTGAAACTTCATGTAGGTTCCTATGTAGGGACCTAAACGTAAAACTCTTTTATTTTTCTAGTGTACTTTTATTACAGTTGTACCCTTGTACTATGTGAGATATTTGGACACTATAAGGATTTTATTTTCCTCTGATTTTCTAAGGTAGTTACACAATTACTCTAGCGAGGTTTTTGTTGTATTTTCGAGGTTTTTCACCATTTCCTTAATTTGTTTTGATAGTCTGAAGTTCATTTACATTTTGAGTTTCTTTGTGTGTATCTTCAAGTCTGTTGCTCGGTTTTATCCGTCGTTTCTACCTTTATAGTATCATATGTATACCATATTATCCACTATATACTATATATTAGATCATTTTGTAAAATATATTCTCCTTTTGAAAATAAAAAAATCAATTTCTTTTTCTCATAACTCTAACCACTATATTAGAATAGTATATTACGCTTTATTCCATCTACTATATAATATCACCCATTTTCCGAATTAATCATTTTTGAAAATCAAATAAAAATTACAAATTAAACAAATACAAGTTTACAAAATAAAAAACCCACAAAAATAAAAAAAACTAAAAACCACATAAAGATTTCATGAAGAAGAAATCAATCACAAAACCGATCTCAAATTCCGAGTATACTTCCTGCCTCCTTGTGTTCGATCTAGAGACACTTACTTGGTAAATCTCAAATGAAAGAGAGAGAGAGTTATTCTCTTGTATTAATTCATTTGCACACACACACACACACACACACACACACACACACACACACACACACACACACACTCTCTCTCTCTCTCTTATATTATTTCTTTTGATAAACGTGCTTTCTCTTTGTGGGTTACTACATCCGACGACACTTTCTCTTTCTCAAAAGCCATGAGAGGGAGCACGCTAATCAAAATGGATAATATGCCCATTCTTGCGTAAATTCAGATTCAATTTTCCTTCCCAAGAATGCCACAAATCCAGTTGCATATGATGCAGTGAATGAGATCCCGTTGACCTGCATTTGGACATGCGAGCCCACAACGAGCCATTATGTAATAAATGTTATTACGAATATCATTCCATGATCTAAAATGAAGAACAACTAATTTACATAATAGGTCCCTTAGTACAATTAGAGCTATGTACCATGGCCATCTTGATGATCATACAATTGTTGATTCAATTGTTAAATCATAGAGGCTGGTGCTTGGACGAATATCTAAAGAGTTAGCAATGAATCATCAAGCACCGTCAAATGATTGTTAAGAGAGGATCTCTAACCTAAGAAGGAGATGACAATCCTTTCTCTAAAGGCTGATATCTAACCGACCTCTTGATGCAGGTCCTTTGCATAGGAATAGAGATTCGAAGGTGTTTGATAAGTTAGGTCAAAAGAGTTGACTTAGCGAGTTCGAGATAACCAAAGACCTATGTCATATACTGTCACGATATAGGCACGTATCCTCTGATCGGAGATAGATGTGTTACTATGTGTCTGAGTATGTACATTTGGCAGACCAATACGTTGATGACCTAACCAAGGTCTATACATCGACGTGCTGGTATGCATAAAAGGGCATATAAGTAATACGATCTCTCAAAGGGATCATACATGTTCATTTACTGATCCAGAAGACATGAGCTCAGTCATGAGATATTGGGATTCAAATTCCGTACACGGTCGTCTCGCTTTGGAAGCTTAACTGAATTTGTAAGGTTTGATATATACTTTTGGAAAGTATATGATCAACATCTAGGTATGATACATGCTTTTGGAAAGTATATAATCGATACCGACTCCCAATGATCGAACGAGAAACTTAATGATAAATCATGAAGTAGACAGTGTAAAATTGATCTAAAACTTCGAGTTTATTTTTGGTCTTCCAGTATGCAGGATGTACATGTATTAGGAATACTTGAGGGTGATGTGATCATAAACGATATAACCATGACACTTCCATTCCTAGGGAATGATGAAATGGGTCTGGATTTTATTGACTCCTCTCAGTAGATAAGTGATCTGATCTTGATCCAAATGTTGGACATTGATCTGGATGTGATTCAGATGCAATGAAAAGATTAGATTTGTGGTCTTGATATAATCAAGCATCTATGAGAGGTCCGTAGGATATGGATTTGAGATGTTATCTCAATATTCAAGTCACTATACATGGAACAATACAATCATACTGTCCTTATCTCCAAGTATCCGCGGAGAAAGTGCATTATCCTTGAAAGAGTTCAAGGATAATTTCATTGTTGATATAAGTATACGAGCATTGAGAAAATAGATAATTAAATGTGATTTAATTATCATGAATAATATGAATTTGATTCATATTATAAGGAGAGTTATCTAAGATAATTAAATGTGATTTAATTATCAAAGATGTGAATAACATGAACGTGATTCCTATTATTTGGACACATGAGAATAGAGATCTAAGACAACTAAATGTGATTTTATTGTCATGGATATGAATAATGTGGATAACATTATCTATATTAATCATATATATTGTAAATGTGATTTATAATATATAAGAGAGAGATAATTGTAAATAACAGTTGATGTGAATTAGATTCACATTGGACAATTAATTGAAAATGTAATTTAGATTTTATTTTAGGTTGTGAATGTGATTCACAATTTTCTAATGGCAAGATTGCAATATTCACAAAATAATTATGAATTATTTTTGTAGCATAATTTATAACATATGTTGTTGTAAACATTGGAGATTTTCATGTAATAATGTAATCTCATGGATTACATGAGATTGCCTCTTTCCTAGTTGGGAGGGTGGACGACCACCAACTCCCATTAAGAAAGGGTGGCCGTCCATCCTCTTTGGAAGGAGACAATCTCCATTTCATAATCTCCATACTTGATTGATTTAATTTGGGTTAATTATATTGATATATATATATATATATATATATATTTAATCTAAATTAATTAATTGTTGTTGTGTTTTTACAACAAAATCTTGGCCATTTAAAGAAGCACAACTCAATCCCATCCATTGATTTTGTGTAGTCCATGTATTGTGATCCATGGATTCCCAAAATACTATATAAGAAGAGGCACCCCTTGCTCTTCAAAGTTAGAACAACAACGACACACACACACACACACACACACACACACACACACACACACACACACACACACACACACACACACACACACACACACACACACACACTCTCTCTCTCTCTCTCTCTCACTCTCTCTCTCATTCTCTACAAGCCCTCTCTCTCATTGTGGCCGTCCACCATGGAGCCCTAGAGAGAGTCATCATCGTCGTAGCATCGCTGTTGTACTGTCGGATTATTTACTTGTGGATCTCTGTCTCCTTAGGTGTGTCTCGCTTGTGAAGAAGACGTCGGATCTCAGGTGTCGAGATCATGATATTCGCCTCTTGGATCATCAACACGGATTACGAGAAGCACGCGTTTCATCAACGCACCCGCAAGCATCTCCTCCGTCAGATTAGACTTGAGATAGGATGTCTCTTCATTTAGAGTTTCGATCGCAACCATGCTTCAAGAGGTAAACCTGATACTTGTTTGTGGTTTAGATGAAATGATATGAGAAGTGTTCTTGGATCATGTGGTTTCATCGATTGAAAATTTTTAAATTCCGCTGCCTCGAGCGACTAGTACGACTAGTCGCTCCTGAACGCATATGATGCGATCCTCACGCTTCCGTGATTCGCTTAAGGATCTTACCATATCCTTCACTGCACACATGTAAGAATATTACATGTTCGATTCGATGCATGGTGTGGTGTTGTACAACAGAACTGCCAAAAGACTTGAGTTTTAGATGGGACGTGGGTTTTGGATGTACTCTAAAAAAGGGTGGTTAAGATATCTAAAACAAAGTTTAATTGGCTTAAAAATGGATTAAAAATCTCGAATTGGGTAGATGAACTTCACCTGGGAATATGAAGTTGTAAGAACTTCCAGGTCTTCACTTCAGAACCTGGTGTTGGTTTGAGCTCTACGGTGAATCCACACGATGCAAGGCCAAATGGAGCCTTGGAACTTCATCTCCTATCTTCATTATTCCTCGGGGTGGTCATCCTCTCTCGTATGTCACTCGAGGAAATAGTTCCAGGCTTGGAAAGTTGGGAGAATGGTCAGTTGGAAATGGAACAGGAGGGAGTTTTTGTTTTGCGCCAACTTTGGAGACTTAAATAAAGAAGATGAGAAGTAGTTAGGTAGAATCGAATGGATGGAGTGGATGAAGCTTAGTCAGGATAGAAGATTGACGGTTAGATTGGAGGTTGATGGAGGATTGAAGGGTTTAAAAATTGGTGAAGTTAGATCATTACATCAATGAACAAAACATCTTCTTGGGGAAGATGAAGGTGGTGCTGACACGTATCAGCACCACAAAACTCTGAGAATTAAAATGCTTATAAACTATATAATGAATATTACATAACCATGGTCAATATTGAACCAAAATTTTTGTCTAATTAAATAAATGAGCAACACTTAGGACAATCTCCGTCTAAACCCATGATCCAAATAAGGTCTCAATAAAACAACCACAAAACTACCCATAATCCTGTATAATTATATTTCGATTCAAAGATTTCCACCCAATGCATACTTCTCATATGTCGAATTAAATTCCACATTTTTCTTTTACAATAAACTTATGGTAAGTATCTCTCTGTTTCATCCTCATTGCTTCATTACTATTCATGCTATATAAAACTATCACTCTCCTTATTCCTCTTATGTGACAAATGCATAATATTTTTTTATTAACGAATCATTAAATTCAAATATCTGCTTCCCATACTCATAACCCTCGTGAAATCTATAAGTCCACCTTTAATTACATTTGTTTCTTCTCCTGTTCACATCCTAAGAAAATATTAAATGGATCAGCTCGACCGAACTGCTTCTATTTTAACTAGGTTGGGCGGAGTCATAGGATAGCTATATCAAAAAGTAATAGACTGACATATAAAATTAAATGGGCCTTGGGACAGGTCACGTCCAACCTGAGGGGGTCAGCCTGATGTTCATCCCTAACCACAAGGTGGCATTCCTTTGATTTAGATGAAACTGCCCTAAAAGTTGGTTGTACTTGATCAATTCTTTGTAGAAATTCTTTTTTATATATGGGACATGATATCTCACTCAGAATTCTTCTTCGTTCCTTATTCGATAATAATCCACTCTTAGAGGACGTTCGGTTTGGGAATAAGTAGGAATAATGATGTAGAATAATGGTCCATTCTCTATTCGACTGGAAAGATAGGAATAAGGAGACTGAGGTGGAATAAGGGCAGGTAATGTGGAATAAATATAGGAATAAGGGTAGAATAACATGAAATAATGAGATGTAGATGAGAATATCCGTACTGTTGGAAACTGCGTTGGGCGGAAAATTGACCCCTTATTCTAGTGCTTATTCTTCAAACGAACATGGCATTACTAAAAGTCCAGATCTTGAAATCCCAACCTAGAAGCTTCAAAAGAAAATGGTTCTAGTTTAGAAAAGAGTCTTTTGGGTAGTTGGTTAGAACTTAGAAGTACGTGGTCAGTGCCAGCCTATTCTGATAACATTTTCTCTTGCGCTTAAAGCAAAGTCCATTTGAAGGGCTATTTTACTTTGAAAGTAAAATTATGCACTACAGGTGAAGAAAAAAAACTGAATTATAGGGACAAATATCCCATTATAAGTTTTTATTGGTACATTGAAATTAACATATATGGATAAAGAATTCCATTATGGAACCATTCGAAGCCCATATCATTATCTTTAAACTTATTAAAGAAAGTTTTCTTTTTTACGAGAAAATGAATCCGAGCTAGGTGGAAGAGAGATGAAAATTTTGAGGATTTTCTACTTTGGCTCCACAAGAAACTACAAATGACGAAGTCAAAAAATGAAATCATAGAGCTAAGATTGTAGGTGAAATAATAAGATAAAAGTATAAATATAAATATATAAGGATTAGATAATACCGAATTTGAAGAGATACCAAAATGATGACGAGATGGACCAACTTGCCGAGGCGTGCGAAATGCACTGACCTTAAGAATAGATTCGTACCCCTACGGAGATTCCGATGATGCAATCGGTATTGGTACGACTACTCTCCAGGATACAACGACGAGATCTCAATGGGTGTGCACGCGCCAACATCGAGATCTATTGAGCAACAATAGATCGTTCCTTCGTAATAGACCCACTCAAATAAGAGAAGAAACATAGATAGAAAAAATTATGTGTTGTGTGTTGTCAAAGCAATGCTATAGCCCCTTTATATAGATACACAATAAGAGAACGTTACACATTCAAAACAATCAATTAAATCCTCCATTCAATTTGAATATTAATCATTCATAAAGTAACATATTAAAAATACAATAAAGAAGATTCAATATTCTCATAATGCGCACAACATCCATCATTAATATTATAAGGTAATATGTGTAACATGCAACATGCATGCGTTACACAAAAGATTTAAGTAATATATTAATGATATTATTATGAATATATTGACAATAAATCATATCCATGTAAAGACGTTAGAAACATGATGGTGATATAACATCACTAATAAATTATCATGCAAAAAACGTATGTTATAAATCACATGCTCATTGATGCTAACCAAATAAAGTTCATGCACCACTAAATATAAAATAAATACACCTTTATGTTTTTAACAAAGTAATAAAAGTATTTGAAATATAATAAAATACCAACAATCCCCTACTATTTCAAATATTTTTTTGAACTATCTCTTTTCATCCCCCACAATTTCAAAAAAGAAATTAAGGATAATAAATATTAAAAGATAGATGAGAAACTCAAAGACGACACTTAAAGGAGCTCAAAAATATAACACATTAAACTTGGTGTCTTATCGACTATGAACCAAGACTTAGAGAGTATGAATGTGATTTCTAGAGGTTGGTGGAATTAAAATTCCTGTGAACCAATCCTCTATTTGTGAAACAATTGACTCATATCTCACATTACATTTTTTTTATATCTATGTTGCTCATGCGGGTTGACACATTTCAGTCATGCGTCTACCTGGATTTTCATGAGTGCTCTAGAGATTTTACCCAAAAATCTCATAGGAAGCGGCCTCACCTCCACACCCATATAGGTGGATCATCATCAAGTGTATACTGCATTTACACACCACCCAATTTGGGCTATGACGTCCATTAAGAACAAGTATGTTCAACCTCACCACTTATGATACTATCATATTGTACACCATAGGAATAGGGAATAACTGATAGTATCCTCTTAGTCGTCTAGTGAATTGCTTATCCCATATGAACCTTCTTCCCGGGATCTCCGTTCATGAAGGTTGGGTTTCTATTACTTCGACTATTGATTTGGGCAAAATCCCATTCCCCTCGATGTACTCTCCACAAGCTTTTTGCTTAGTGGTTTAGTTAGAGGATCAATCAAATTTAACTCTAACTTCACATAATATATTGATATTATGCCAAGAGATATCTCATAATATTATCTCTCGGACAAATATGCCTTCTTTTTAACATTATAAAATATTTTTAGCAGCATGGAATTCACAGTAGAAATATTGATGACATTGGCTTCATCCAAATGGAAAGATCTGCATAGAAGTTTCTCAAGCACATCACGAGTGCATGCATTCTCTAATGCAATAAGCTCATGTATATCGAGCAAAGAATGCTTGCTAGATTAATTTCAAAAAATATCTCCTCTTCCAGGATAAGAATATGCCCAGTAGTAATTTTCGACTCATCTGAATAATGGAGTCAATTTGCACCATAATATCCTTCAAGAACTGTAGGATCTCTATAAAATATTAAATAATAATATATCACTTCTTTGAGATATTAAAGCATTCAAAACAGAGCATTTCATTGCTCTCTTCCAGATTTGGAGTATACCTGCATAACTTTCAACAACATATGCAATATCTTGTCTAATGTATAAGACAATCAATAATTTATGCATATCTAGTTTGAAGCATACGATCACTTTTACTCTCTTTTTTCTTAAAAACTTATGCAGTAAAACGAATGCTAACTTGCTTGCATTCAAAAGAAGAAAAGTTTTTGCAATACTCTTGCGATGGAGAAATAAAATTATTCTTTATGATATATTTATTCTCAAGATTCCCATGTCATTGATATCAAAATGATAAGTCAAACTAAACATTAAGTATCTATTTTTTTCCTTTTTAATAACAACAGATCGACACATATTATAGTGGCCAACATGCATATATTTTGAACATAGAATACCTTGTTTAAATACCATCCCAATAAAAAGAACATCATTTTTTTTAAAATGTGACGTTGGAATAATCCACTATCAATTTAATGACTATAATTGAACTCCATGTTGCATGTAACATACAAAGGCATAAATAGTAACTCTCTTTTTCAAGCTTGAAAATGACATAAATTGAAAGTAAAATAAATAGTAACTCTCTTTTTGGCATAGGATAATCTCTTCACTATATACATCAAAACCAAAATGACATGCTCTTTTATAGATGTGAAATCAAATGAACGTTATACTCTTTATTGATAACGTCTCCAAAAGAAATTAAAAAAGACAATCAATAATTGTTAAATCAATAAATTTCGGCATCCACTGGTAATCAAAAGGGAATGGTGTATTTTTTTTAAAATTAAACTAAATATATTTTAGAGAAGAAATTGTACGAGTCACAAAATCTCCTTGGCATTCAAACTGCCATGCAAGATACAAATAAAGTGCATGCAAATAAATACCAAGCTACGTATAACATCTATAAAATAGTGCATCCGTTGGGATATGGCAACGAAATGTTTAAGTAATGGCAATGCTAAACAATTTTGATATTAAAAGTTGTAAAGATTATCAATATCAGTAACAATCAGACTCAATATTTTGAATTAAATAAAGAAGTTATAATAATCCCCCACACCTTTGGATGTTAATGTTATATGCTTTAAGGATATAGCCACATCAACTCTCACAATATATATATATATATATATTTATTTATTCCATCAACATTGTTTTTACCAACATTATGTGACATCACAAAGTTGCTCAACTACAACAACATCTAATAGAGGGTATTTGAATAAAAGAACCCTCAAGAATCTATTCTTAAGATTGTAGGTGAAATAATAAGATAAAACTATAAATATAAATATATAATGAGGGTTAGATAATACCGAATTTGAAGAGATACCAAAATGATAATGAGATGGACCAACTTGCCGAGGCGTGCCAAATGCACTGACCTTAAGAATAGATTCGTACCCCCACGGAGATTCCGATGGTGCAATCGATATTGGTACGACTACTCTCCAGGATACAACGACGAGATCTCAATGGGTGTGCATGCGTCAACATCGAGATCTATTGAGCAGCAATAGATCATTCCTTCGTAATAGACCCACTCAAATAAGAGAAGAAACATAGATAGAAAAATTGTGTGTTGTGTATTGTCAAAGAAATGCTATAGCCCCTTTATATAGATACACAATAAAAGAACGTTACACATTCAAAATAATCAATTAAATCCTCCATTCAATTAGAATATTAATCATTCATAAAATAACGTATTAAAAATACAATAAAGAAGATTCAATATCCTCATAATGTGCACAACATCCATCATTAGTATTATAAGGTAATATGTGTAACATGCAACATGCATGCGTTGCACAAAATATTTAAGTAATATATTAATGATATTATTATGAATATATTGACAATAAATCATATCCATGTAAAGACGTTAGAAACATGATGGTGATATAACATCACTAATAAATTATCATGCAAAAAACGTATGTTATAAATCACAAGCTCATTGATGCTAACCAAATAAAGTTCATGCACCACTAAATATAAAATAAATACACCTTTATGTTTTTAACAAAGTAATAAAAGTATTTGAAATATAATAAAATACCAACAATCCCCCACTATTTCAAATACTTTTTTTTTGAACTATCTCTTTTCATCCCCCACAATTTCAAAAAAGAAATTAAGGGTAATAAATATTAAAAGATAGATGAGAAACTCAAAGACGACACTTGAAGGAACTCAAAAATATAACGCATTACACTTGGTGTCTTATCGATTATGAACCAAGACTTAGAGAGTATGAATGTGGTTTCTAAAGGTTGGTGGAATTAAAATTCCTATGAACCAATCCTCTATTTGTGAAACCATTGACTCATATCTCACATTACATTTTTTTATATCTATGTTGCTCATGCGGGTTGACACGTTTCAGTCATGCGTCTACCTGGATTTTCATGAGTGCTCTAGAGATTTTACCCAAAAATCTCATAGGAAGCGGCCTCACCTCCACACCCATATAGGTGGATCATCATCAAGTGTATACTGCATTTACACACCACCCAATTTGGGCTATAACGTCCATTAAGAACAAGTATGTTCAACCTCAACACTTATGATACTATTATATTGTACACCATAGGAATAGGGAATAACTGATAGTATTCTCTTAGTCGTCTAGTGAATTGTTTATCCCATATGAACCTTCTTCCCTAGATCTCCGTTCATGAAGGTTGGGTTTCCATCACTTCGACTATTGATTTGGGCACAATCCCATTCCCCTCGATGTACTCTCCACAAGCTTTTTGCTTAGTGGTTTAGTTAGAGGATTAATCAAATTTAACTCTAACTTCACATAATACATTGATATTATGCCATGAGATATCTCATAATATTGTCTCTCGGACAAATATGCCAGCCTTTTCACATTATAAAATATTTTTAGCAGCATGGCATTCACAGTAGAAATATTGATGACATAGGCTTCATCCAAATGGAAAGATCTGCACAGAAGTTTCTCAAGCACATCACCAGTGCATGCATTCTCTAATGCAATATGCTCATGTATATCGAGCAAAGAATGCTTGCTAGATTAATTTCAAAAACCATCTCCTCTTTCAGGATAAGAATATGCCCAGTAGTAATTTTCGACTCATCTGAATAATGGAGTCAATTTGCACCATAATATCCTTCAAGAACTGTAGGATCTCTATAAAATATTAAATAATAATATATCTCTTCTTTGAGATATTAAAGCATTCAAAACAGAGCATTTCATTGCTCTCTTCCAGATTTGGAGTATACCTGCATAACTTTCAACGACATATGCAATATCTTCTCTAATGTATAAGACAATCAATAATATGTGCATATGTAGTTTGTAGCATACGATCACTTTTACTCTTTTTTTTCTTAAATACTTATGCAGTAAAACGAATGCTAACTTGCTTGCATTCAAAAGAAGAAAAGTTTTTGCAATACTCTTAAGATGGAGAAATAAAATTATTCTTTATGATATATTTATTCTCAAGATTCCCATGCCATTGATATCAAAATGATAAGTCAAACTAAACATCAAGTATCTATTTTTTCCCTTTTTTAATAACAACAGATCGACACATATTATAGTGGCCAACATGCATATATTTTGAACATAGAATACCTTTTTTAAATACCATCCCAATAAAAAGAACATCATTTTTTTTAAAAATGTGTCGTTGGAATAATCCACTATCAATTTAATGACTATAATTAAACTCCATGTTGCATGTAAAGTACAAAGGCATAAATAGTAGCTCTCTTTTTCAAGCTTGGAAATGACATAAATTCAAAGGATAATACATAGTAACTCTCTTTTTGACATAGGATAATCTCTTCACTATATACATCAAAACCAAAATGACATGCTCTTTTATAGATGTGAAATCAAATGAACGTTATACTCTTTATTGATAACGTCTCCAAAAGAAATTAAAAAAGACAATCAATAATTGTTAAATTAATAAATTTCGGCATCCACTGGTAATCAAAAGGGCATGGTGTATTTTTTTCAAAAAATTAAACTAAATATATTTTAGAGAAGAAACTGTTCGAATCACAAAATCTCCTTGGCATTCAAACTGCCATGCAAGATACAAATAAAGTGCATGAAAATAAATACCAAGCTACATATAACATCTATAAAATAGTGCATGTCCGTTGGGATATGGCAACGAAATGTTTAAGTAATGGCAATGCTAAAAAATTTTGATATTAAAATTTGTAAAGATTATCAATATCAGTAACAATCAGACTCAGTATTTGAATGAAATAATAAAATTCTAATAATCCCCCACACTTTTGGATGTTAAGGTTATATGCTTTAAGGATATAGCCACATCAACTCTCACAATATATATATATATATATATATATTCCATCAACATTGTTTTTACCAACATTATGTGACATCACAAAGTTGCTCAACTACAACAACATCTAATAGAGGGTATTTGAATAAAAGAATCCTCAAGAATCTATTCTTAAGATTGTAGGTGAAATAATAAGATAAAAGTACAAATATAAATATATAAGGAGGGTTAGATAGTACCGAATTTGAAGAGATACCAAAATGATGACGAGATGGACCAACTTGCCGAGGCGTGCGAAATGCACTGACCTTAAGAATAGATTCGTACCCCCACGGAGATTTCGATGAGGCAATCGGTATTGGTACGACTACTCTCCATGATACAACGATGAGATCTCAATGGGTGTGCACGCGCCAACATCGAGATCTATTGAGCAACAATAGATCGTTCCTTCGTAATAGACCCACTCAAATAAGAGAAGAAACATAGATAGAAAAAATTGTGTGTTGTGTGTTGTCAAAGCAATGCTATAGCCCCTTTATATAGATGCACAATAAGATAACGTTACACATTCAAAACAATCAAATAAATCCTCCATTCAATTTGAATATTAATCATTCATAAAATAACGTATTAAAAATACAATAAAGAAGATTCAATATTCTCATAATGTACACAACATCCATCATTAGTATTATAAAGTAATATGTGTAACATGCAACATGCATGCGTTACACAAAAGATTTAAGTAATATATTAATGATATTATTATGAGTATATTGGCAATAAATCATATCCATGTAAAGACATTAGAAACATGATGGTGATATAACATCACTAATAAATTATCATGCAAAAAACGTATGTTATAAATCACATGCTCATTGATGCTAACCAAATAAAGTTCATGCACCACTAAATATAAAATAAATACACCTTTATGTTTTTAACAAAGTAATAAAAGTATTTGAAATATAATAAAATACCAACAATTCCCCACCATTTCAAATACTTTTTTTTGAACTATCTCTTTTCATCCCCCACAATTTCAAAAAAGAAATTAAGGATAATAAATATTAAAGATAGATGAGAAACTCAAAGACGACACTTGAAGGAACTCAAAAATGTAACGCATTACACTTGGTGTCTTATCGACTATGAACCAAGACTTAGAGAGTATGAATGTGGTTTCTAAAGGTTGGTGGAATTAAAATTCCTATGGACCAATCCTCTATTTGTGAAACCATTGACTCATATCTCACATTACATTTTTTTATATCTATGCTGCTCATGCGGGTTGACACGTTTCGGTCATGCGTCTACCTGGATTTTCATGAGTGCTCCAGAGATTTTACCCAAAAATCTCATAGGAAGCAGCCTCGACCCATATAGGTGGATCATCATCAAGTGTATACTGCATTTACACACCACCCAATTTGGGCTATGACGTCCATTAAGAACAAGTATGTTCAACCTCACCACTTATGATACTATCATATTGTACACCATAGGAATAGGGAATAACTGATAGTATCCTCTTAGTCGTCTAGTGAATTGTTTATCCCATATGAACCTTCTTCCTGGGATCTCCGTTCATGAAGGTTGGGTTTCCATCACTTCGACTATTGATTTGGGCACAATCCCATTCCCCTCGATGTACTCTCCACATGCTTAGTTGTTTAGTTAGAGGATCAATCAAATTTAACTCTAACTTCACATAATACATTGATATTATGCCATGAGATATCTCATAATATTGTCTCTCGGACAAATATGCCAGCCTTTTCACATTATAAAATATTTTAATAGCATGGCATTCATAGTAGAAATATTGATGACATTGGCTTCATCCAAATGGAAAGATCTGCACAGAAGTTTCTCAAGCACATCACGAGTGCATGCATTCTCTAATGCAATAAGCTCATGTATATCGAGCAAAGCAGGCTTGCTAGATTAATTTCAAAAAATATCTCCTCTTCCAGGATAAGAATATGCCCAGTAGTAATTTTCGACTCATCTGAATAATGGAGTCAATTTGCACCATAATATCCTTCAAGAACTGTAGGATTTCTATTAAATATTAAATAATAATATATCTCTTCTTTGAGATATTAAAGCATTCTAAACAGAGCATTTCATTGCTCTCTTCCAGATTTGGAGTATACCTGCATAACTTTCAACAACATATGCAATATCTTGTCTAATGTATAAGACAATCAATAATTTGTGCATATCTAGTTTGAAGCATACGATCACTTTTACTCTTTTTTTTCTTAAAAACTTATGCAGTAAAACGAATGCTAACTTGCTTGCATTCAAAAGAAGAAAAGTTTTTGCAATACTCTTGCGATGGAGAAATAAAATTATTCTTTATGATATATTTATTCTCAAGATTTCCACGTCATTGATATCAAAATGATAAGTCAAACTAAACATTAAGTATCTATTTTTTCCTTTTTAATAACAACAGATCGACACATATTATAGTGGCCAACATGCATATATTTTGAACATAGAATACCTTTTTTATATACCATCCCAATAAAAAGAACATCATTTTTTTTAAAAATGTGACGTTGGAATAATCCACTATCTATTTAATGACTATAATTGAACTCCATGTTGCATGTAACATACAAAGGCATAAATAGTAACTCTCTTTTTCAAGCTTGAAATTGACATAAATTCTTAATAAAATAAATAGTAACTCTCTTTTTGGCATAGGATAATCTCTTCACTATATACATCAAAACCAAAATGACATGCTCTTTTATAGATGTGAAATCAAATGAACGTTATACTCTTTATTGATAACGTCTCCAAAAGAAATTAAAAAAGACAATCAATAATTGTTAAATCAATAAATTTCGACATCCACTGGTAATCAAAAGGGCATGGTGTATTTTTTTAAAAAATTTAACCTAAATATATTTTAGAGAAGAAATTATACGAATCACAAAATCTCCTTGGCATTCAAACTGCCATGCAAGATACAAATAAAGTGCATGCAAATAAATACCAAGCTACATATAACATCTATAAAATAGTGCATCCGTTGGGATATGGCAATGAAATGTTTAAGTAATGTAATGCTAAAAAAATTTGATATTAAAAGTTGTAAAGATTATCAATATCAGTAACAATCAGACTCAGTATTTGAATTAAATAAAAAAGTTATAATAATCCCCCACACTTTTGGATGTTAAGGTTATATGCTTTAAGGATATAGCCACATCAACTCTCACAATATATATATATATATATATATTCCATCAACATTGTTTTTACCAACATTATGTGACAGCACAAAGTTGCTCAACTACAACAGCATCTAATAGAGGGTATTTGAATAAAAGAACCCTCAAGAATCTATTCTTAAGATTGTAGGTGAAATAATAAGATAAAAGTATAAATATAAATATATAATGAGGGTTAGATAATACCGAATTTGAAGAGATACCAAAATGATAACGAGATGGACCAACTTGCCGAGGCGTGCGAAATGCACTGACCTTAAGAATAGGTTCGTACCCCCACGGAGATTCCATTGGTGCAATCGATATTGGTACGACTACTCTCCAGGATACAACGGCGAGATCTCAATGGGTGTGCACGCGCCAACATCGAGATCTATTGAGCAACAATAGATCATTCCTTCGTAATAGACCCACTCAAATAAGACAAGAAACATAGATAGAAAAAATTGTGTGTTGTGTGTTGCCAAAGCAATTCTATAGCCCCTTTATATAGATACACAATAAGAGAATGTTACACACTCAAAACAATCAATTAAATCCTCCATTCAATTTGAATATTAATCATTCATAAAATAACGTATTAAAAATACAATAAAGAAGATTCAATATTCTCATAATGTGCACAACATCCATGATTATTATTACAAGGTAATATGTGTAACATGCAACATGCACGCGTTACAAAAAAGATTTAAGTAATGTATTAATGATATTATTATGAATATATTGACAATAAATCATATCCATGTAAAGACGCTAGAAACATGATGGTGAAATAACATCACTAATAAATTATCATGCAAAAAATGTATGTTATAAATCACATGCTCATTGATGCTAACCAAATAAAGTTCATGCACAACTAAATATAATTATGTTTATAACAAAGTAATAAAAGTATTTGAAATATAATAAAATACCAACAATCCCCCACTATTTCAAATACTTTTTTTTGAACTATCTCTTTTCATCCTCACAATTTCAAAAAAGAAATTAAGGATAATAAATATTAAAAGATAGACGAGAAACTCAAAGACGACACTTGAAGGAACTCAAATATGAAATGCATTACACTTGGTGTCTTATCGACTATGAACCAAGACTTAGAGAGTATGAATGTGGTTTCTAAAGGTTGGTGGAATTAAAATTCCTATGAACCAATCATCTATTTGTGAAACCATTGACTCATATCTCACATTACATTTTTTTTATATCTATGTTGCTCATGCGGGTTGACACGTTTCGATCATGCGTCTACCTGGATTTTCATGAGTGCTTGATGAATACCCATTCATCACTCTTTATTCTTATATTTTAGCTACAAAAACCTTTGCAAATGCATGTAGATATCTGTAAATACAAATAATTACCAAAAGCATGCATTGTGTAAAAACCTATAATTAGCATGTTTTTGTGCAAAAATGAAAGAATAAAGATTAAAAAGAAAAAGAGGGAAATATTTAGAATAAATATTGATCAACCTAACTCAAGGGAGGGCTCAGCATGGGTCTGACTGCATAAAAATCAAAGTAGAGGGAGATAGGGGCTCATGTGTAAATATTTATGTAAATAAATAAAAATATTTTCCTCACCAAAAATATGCTTGTAAATACTTGTACATATTTATAAATATAAAATCAAAAGAAAAAGTTAAAAATCAAAAAGAATTAAAACACCCCTTTTACCTTGTACATAAACCACATCTACATATTTATTTAGCCTTGCAAATATATAAAATTAACTTTTATAATTTTTGTAAATAAACTATGTTATATATTGTAAATAGATAAAATAAAAACAATTAAAACAAAAACAAAATAAAAATAGAAAAATTAAAAATACAAAAATACATTGTGCATATACCTTGTATATAGATGCACATATATATTTATTTTACCTATGTAAATAAATAATAAAAATCAAATAAAATACCTTTTTATTCCTTATTTTATAATGAAAATAAATAAAATATAAAATAGGAATAAAATTGCACAAAAATAACATTTAAAAATCAAAAAATCAAAACCCTATATATTGTATATATACCTATATATATTACATACTATGTATATAGCTTATTTTTATTTCGAAAAAAATTATTAAAAATCACTAAAAAATAGAAAAAAAAATAAAAATATTTCATGTTTTAACTTTTTGCAAATTCGGCCATTTGCTACCTTAATTTTGAGCTTCAAAGTCCAGACACGTGGCCCATTCCCATTGGGTCCTGGGGATGTTGACCGCCCGGTCAACTACCCCCCCCAGGACCACCTCCCGCGGGTCTGAGCTCCGGACCCGACTTCCCAAATTTCTACCCGCTTGACCCGATCACCATTTCACCAAACCCCGGCTCCGTTTTGATCCTCCCACATCCGACATCCTCGCCGGGCATCCACCTTGGGATCCGCGCGCCACCACGACTCGCCCGGACCCATCTTTCTCGGACCCCTAGCCGTATAAAGCTGCAGCTCCGCCACCTCCTCTCTCCATCTTTGGCCATTTGCTTTCTTCTCCTGTGAGCTCCAGAGAGTGCGTGAGGTGACAGCTCGCGTCTGAGCCTGTTGCAGCGAGGAAAGGAGGTGAATCCAATGATCCGGCGAGCATAGCCGCCGCAGCTCCGCCACCAGCGTGAGCTCCGAGCCTCGGACCGAGACGATCCTCGAGGCGACGACCAGGAGCTTCCCCAGCTCCTCCCCAGTCTCTCCGACCACCCAGGTAACCCCTTAGCCTTCCCGTTTCCTTCAATTTCCATTTACGCCTAATTCTCTCCGCCGCCGTATTTCTCCGATTCATCCCGGTTCCGACCACTATCCGATCATCGGAATCGACCACCACGTTCACCTCTCCCTGCCGCACCTTCTTCACCCATTCGCCCAACCCAGCTCGCACAGGAGCTGGGAACCGAGCTTCTCCGTCCACCACCTTCACCGGAGCTCGCCGCTTCGACCCACCGTTCACCCCCACCTCGCCTAACCGGGTCGAGGTAGTTTGCCCTCGACCCGTGAGTCTTCTGGTGCACTTTTCAGGTCGAAACGTGGGCCGTCTGAGGCCCTTCGCCATCTAGCCAGGAGGCCCAGCTCTGCCGACCTCGTCCGAGCTCCTCGGAGCTCGGCTCGATCATCGGAGCATCGTAACAGACGCAGGAGCACTCCAGCTTTCTTCTCCAACCATCAGAGTGCTCCAAGGAGGAGCCCAGCGCACGCACGAGCCCGACGAGTCTCGCCGGGGACCTGTTCTTCGAGGACCCTCCTCTGCCGTCGATCGTCCCCTTACGCTCCAGACTCCATCCGGGTCGTCCGTCCCTGGAGCCACCAGCACCGCTCGATCTGAGGAGACGTCATCTGGAGCGCCCACCCGTAGCCGCCGTCCGATCTCCACGTGGCGCGCATCCAGCCCATCCGCTTAATAAAGGGTAATTTACCCTTAGGCCCTGTCTTTGTTTTTATTTAGTTTTAGTCCTGTAAATATCAAAGTCAGTTGTTAAGTTTTAGGTGTATTTGCATAGTGGACCCTTAGCTTTATTCTATTTGCATTTATACCCCTGCCAGTTGTGGACACGTGCATCGACACGTGATATTTTGGTTTATTTGCAGTAGAGACCCCTGTAGTTCTGATGTTATTGAATGAATGAAAACTTTTACTTATTTGCATTTATACCCCTGTGCGTGATTTATTTCCACATGTGCCATATATGTTGGGTTATTTGCAGATAAGCCCTTGGACTTTTGGTACCTGTTACCAATAAGTCCTCGGGACTTATTTTTCTTACATTTGGGTCCCTGAGTGCCCCAGGCACGCGCGTGGCGCGTGTTTTGCTGGGTATTTTGCACCATACCCCCCAGAACTTCGGGTATTTGCACTTTGGTCCCTGTGCACAGTGCCCTTCCTTTATTTTTGAATAAAATATAAAAACACCTCCAAATCTAACGAAAATTTGACACATGGCTCCTGCCATGGTGTAGAATTTTTGTAGATTTTTGAGGACATTTTTGATTTCGTTTGATATTTTTAAAAAATTGAAAACCTTCATTTTTGTCACTGTCCAACTTTAAAAATCACAAAAAAATTATTAAATAGTGTCCAAAAATTACAAAAAAATAGTCTACTGTCTATTTTGCTTAGTTTGATTTTCTAGCCAATTTTGGCTATTTTTCACTACTAAAAATCACTAAAAACTTAAAAACACTCGAAAACCTATAAAAATCCTACTAAATAAATTAAAAATCCAAAATAATAAAATTGGTACCTAAATTTTCCTTGTTTTATCTTCTTTACAGGAAAATTACCTCCAGGCCATTTTATGGCTCTTAGATATTTTATCTAGGGCTTTTTGGCTCGGTTGGACAATACCCTTTATTTTAGGCATTGTTTGATTTTTAGAAAATAAAATAAACATCAGAAAATTCTCAAAAATTCACCAAAAACACTAAAAAATATAAAATACATAAAAATATTTTTGTTTGAATTTTTGGTTGAATTTTAGTGCATTTAATAATTGTTGAAGTGTGTGTTTTCTTTACTTTTCTTGATTTCTTAATCACTTAAAAATCCAAAAAAATATAAAACAAATTAAAAACCACTAAAAATATTTTGTCTTTTTATTTTCTTTCTTTTTACTACTTCGTAGGCCTCTCGGCCAACCCGTGCTCCTTGAGTTCGACCCTGGGTGCTATACCAGGTTAATCCAATAGCAGGACCACTATTCATGTTTTGATCGATTTTATCTCTATTTAGTGGTACATTTTTCTTGATTGACACATCTGAGTGACCGAGGTCGCAACGACCATCTTAGATACACCTGATTGCCTTAGTCGCTCGGAATTTTGTGTCATCAGAATGGCGCTGTTGCCGGGGAGACGACTTAGTAGTTTTCCTTTGATTTTCATTTTTATTTTCGTGACTTTTTGCGGCTCTTTCAGAGCTCGCGGCTTTTTCGCGGCTTTTGTTTTTATTTTATTTTTGTTTTATTTTGTTTCATTTTCTTTTTCTTTTATTTTTATTTTTGTTTTATTTTGTGTGTTTATTTTATTTTGTATTTTTGCACATATACCCTTATTTTCATTTCCATTTATTTCTCTTTTATTATTATTTGATTATCTGGTTATGACCACTCTGTTCTTTCTTGTGAGGGCCCGAGGACCGAGGCGACTGATCTCGAGAAGCCGACGCAACCGCGGGATTCGGAGGCGGCTCCTTTCTTTACGGAGGCGCATGAGAGAGTGAGAGAGAGTTGAGTGGGAGAGGATTTTCATTTTTATTGCATTATTATTGTAATAATACAGGGACTCACTGGACTTGGACATTTGTGGACTCGTGACTTAGCGGGTCTGTTTCGCCGAGCACCGGTGTGCTCGGGGGACCCTTAGGAGTTTTTCACGGCTTTTACGCGGCTTTCTTTTTATTTTCTTTCTGCCTTTTCCGGTGTTTACGCGGTTTTTGCTCGCGCCCCTAGACTTAGGAATTTCGCTTGCTTGTGCCGTAATTAGTAGGATCCCCACACCTAATTGCTTGCCTGTTCCTATAGAACGTTAATTGGACCTACTAAAAATCATTAATAAAAATAACCGAATCATCTCCTTCATAGCCTACGTGCCGCAGCCCGTCCTGTAAAGCGTTTTCTCCTACCCCCGATTTGTCGGACAGAGGAGGGATGGGCCAAGACCGGACTCTTTGGCTTGGAGTTCGGTGACCGGTTAGACGGTTCTTGCGATAGAAATTGCTCATCTAGGACTCGGTTTTTCCCGTTGCATCATTTAGGTAGTTTACTTTCAGTCTTTCACTTCTGCGCGGATCACTTGCATGTAGAGTGCTGGAGACAAGGTACGCATTTCTTACTCAACATGCATCATTGATTTCATCGCGCAATGGCTTTTTCGTCTTCTACCCCCTATTTTGGATTAAATAATCAGGAGAACCGAAAAATTCGTTAGGCCTTTTGTTTTGATTTGAAAAATATTAAAAAGAAAAACCATAAAATTGGGACTGGTTAACTCTATTGATCTTAAAAGACGCTCACCCTAAAAATTTTGTCTTGGGGAGAGCAACCCCCTCATTGTATGGTTTGGATGCGCGAGAGAGTGACCCGCACCCTAGGTAGAGCCCTCCGGTGCTAGTCCCGACTGATTACCGACTTTTCCGTGCGGGCCAGTCGGTTGGGATAGCATCGGGTATCCTAACAGGTCACGTAAGCGCTCTGATATTTTGTGTGTTCACCTAATAAAATTGACAAGATAATTTGACCGAACTTTCACGGTCTTCAGCTCGCGTCGCGTTGGTGAATCGGGGGTTTGTTTTGTGATCATAGTTTCTCCAGATCTCATCCGCCCTACTCGCCAGATCAAGATGATGGGTAGACGCTCCCTTAGGCAGCCTCTGGCTGCACCGCTTCCGAGCACGTCTACCCAATCATCTAGGTTGGCCCGCGAGAGCCGAGACCAGCTCTCCGAGCCCGAGTACGACTCCGCCCTGTTCCCCCTCGACCCCCTTTCTTTCGGACCTGAGAGACATGAGCCCGAGGAGAGATTGATAGATTTGACAGCACCTGAGTTGGGCTCATTTGATTTTGCAGCAGACGTCATGGCCAGCAGTTCCGAGGATCGTTCCCGTCAGACCGAGCACATCGTGATGGATCAGGGAGCGATCAACTCCACCCTGATCGCCTCGCTAGAGACCGTCCAGCAGCAGCTGAGGGATCAGGGAACGTTTATGATTGAGATGAGGAGAGAGTTGGAGCGCCTCAGAGCAGAGAGAGATCAGAGCGAGCCTGAGGACGAACCAGATGTAGAGGCACGAGCAGCAGCAGCAGCAGCCGCAGCCGCCGTCGCAGCGGCAGCCGCCGCGGCAGGAGGACCACCGAGACCGATGCGGGAGTTGCACAACCCCGGATCTACACTGATGCACCATTGGGTGGTGGTACCTGCTATCGTGGGGGACTTCAAGTTCCCCCGAACACCCTGCAGATGCTTCCCCGTTTTCACGGACTTGCCACCGAGGAGCCCCACCTCCACCTCCAGGAGTTTCTGATGATTTGCAGTACTGTCCACGACCGCCATGTGGACCAGGATACGATTCGGATGATTGCCTTCCCCTTCTCACTAGCAGACAGAGCAGCCACCTGGCTGAAGCATCTGGGGAAGTTCGTCTACACCTGGGAGCAGCTCCGCACCGAGTACTTGAACAAGTACTATCCACTCGGGCGGACGAATGCAGCGAGGGCCCTGATCAGCAACTTCTCCATGCTCCCCAATGAGCAATTTCACGAGGCATGGGAGAGGTTTAGAGAGCTCACAGACAGATGCCCGCACCACGACATCTTGAAGCCGAACCTTGTGCAGAGCTTCTTCAGCGGGTTGACACCAGAGCTCCAGGGCCTGGTGAATGCTTCTTGCGGCGGGTCCTACTTTGCCAAGGACCACGACCAGGTCTGGGCCATCTTCGAGGAGATGGCTGAGAATTATATGGTGATGTCCCAGACCCGGTTGTACACACAGAGACCCCAGCAGCAGCTAGGACCCGTGCAGTACCAGCGGATAGCACGCGTCGATGCAGGTCCATCCAGTTCATCCGCAGTTGCAGCAGCGCAGGCAGAGTCGTCCGCTGCGAATATGGGTATTATCAGCGAGAAGTTGGACCGCATGGAGCTGATAGAGAAGAAGCAGTGCCAGAGCATCGCGCAGATGGATCAGATGGCACAGACTCTGAGCGACATGAAGACCCAGCTCATGTGTCTCCAGGAGGCACAGACGGCTTCACAGCCCCGTCTTCAGTCGTGAGGCGACTCAGGCAGCAACAACAGCTCGTCCCAGCGCTCCAGCTCCCTACAGCAGCCTAGACAGGTTCATCTTGTACAGGCGGAGCCGTATCAGCAACCGCAGCCCACCTACCAGTCCCCACCATCTCCAGACATGCAGATGGTGGTCTACCAGCCGGATCAGCCTCTGGCAGTACTCCCGCCAGCCCCCTACGATGCAGAGCCGATGATGGATGTCAACGGGATTTGGTATGACCGCCCCCAGCCTGGGATCTGACGAGACCATCCCGGATTCAGGTGGGGGAGTGGAGGTACCCAGCCCCAGCAGCAGCCAGCCGGTCAGGGAGGGCAGTACTCCCAGCAGAGAGATCACCAGCCGCAGCAGCAGCCCCCAGTTTATCAGTCACACCAGCCATCATCCTTCGTCCCTCGTCCTTATCAGCAGCAGGGACAGTCGTGGAGACGTAAGCAGCAGGCTCACCCAGCATACCAGCAGCATCCCTCTTCCTACCCCTCTCAGCAGCACCACCAGCAGTTCCAGCAGCCTCAGCACCAGAGAGGCTACCCGTCGGGTTCCCAGGAGAGCCCCGCCTTGGATGACATCGCCCGCCTCCTCACGGATCAGCATGCCACATTTAGACGGGAGATGGACGAGTTCCGCCAGGAGATGCGGGACCTGGTGAGAGGGAAGGCCGCCATTCCTGCACAGATCGAGCCGAACCCGAACAACCTCAAGAGGAAGTCTGAGCAGGTAGTTTCTACTGAGCATGCCACTCCTAGTGACCCATTTGATGATACATCTTCGGATCTATTTGATGCTGATTTTGTTACACTTAGGAGCGGTAGGACCCCAGCAGGCGGCGGCGCCTCGTCTGAGCTACACCACGAGGATACTTCCGAGGCGCCACATGAGGAGGAGGAGAGCGGTACTGAGGCCGCTCTAGATGACGATGGTGGTACTGATGCCACCAAGGATGCTGATTCCACCGACGGTACTGAGGCCGCCGCGTCACCAGTTTGAGGAGGTGGTATTGACGCCATCAACATAGCCGAGCCAGCCCGCGGTACTGAGGCCGTGAGACATCCAGCAGCAGAGCCAGCCAGAGGTGGTACTGAGACCACCAGTGTTCGTTTTGATAGAGATGTTGTCTTTCCTCATGTTACTGTATCTCAGAACTCTATTTTGAATAAAGGAAAAGGTTTAGTTTCTTCTGGTCCCACTGTGGTGAGTGATGTATGTGTGGATCCGGCCGTCGAGCCGTCTAGGCCTTTTCCTAGTCCTTCATCTGCGAAGGACCCTGTGATCCCCTTCCCTAGAGCCCTTCAGATGGGGAAGAGGAAGAAAAAAGAAAATGATCCAAAAAAGAGAGAGCAGGAGAAATTCAGCCAGAGTGTGATTGACAGATTTCACATCCAGCTGACCCTCCAGGAGGCTTTGCAGCACATCCCCCTTCTTCAGCGATCTTTGAGAGATAGGACCATAGTCAGGAGGAGGAGGAGGAACCACACTTCAGAGATTCATGTGCTGACGGAAAGCCACGTGTTTTGCGATCCAGAACCGTCTGCCAGCCAAGAGGCCAGATTCAGGGGCACCGTATGTCAGATGCCAGATTAGTGAGCAGAGGTTCGACCGTACCTTATTAGATAGCGGATCGTCGATCAACCTTCTTCCGGCAGCCCTTCTCGACCGCTTCGAGTTGGGCACTCTTAGACAGAGCAGGACAGTCCTTCAGTTCGCTGATCGATCTGTCAAGAGGCCGAAGGGGTTGTTGCGAGATGTTATCGTCACGATTCAGGGCCTGCAATTCCCCGTGGACTTCGTAGTGTTGGACATGGAGATCCCTGATTCAGTGACCGATACCCCCATCATCCTCGGTCATCCGTTCTTGGCCACAGCCAAGGCGGTGACTGATCATGATAGCGGGAAGGTATACTTTCGCGTCGAGGGCGAGAGTATACAAATCGAGACGGTCGAGGACTACAGAGCTAGAGAGAGAGCACGCTCAGAGGCCAGCACCGATTCAGAGCAGCTGACAGGCGCAGAGCCAGACATCCACCAGGACTGTGATTTTGTGATCACAGACGACGAGGCAGCATGGGCAGATCCTGCAGCACAGGCCATCCTCTTCATTTTCAGATACAGCTGATGCCGAGATGATAGCGGAGGAGAGTCTGGAGAGCACAGCCCTGGTTCAGGATACCACAGAGGCAGCAGAGCCGGTCCTCGATCGCGACACGACTATCAGTGATGGTAGTGTTGAGGCCACCTTGTGTTACGGTGATACTGATGCCACCGCGGTTGATACAGATCCCTCGAATTCAGAGTCTGATTGGGCAGATTGTGATGATCAGATGCCAGACTTGAGTCCACTTGAGCCGACAGATGAGGAGGAGGTAGAGGCAGAGCAGATCAGAGACAACACAGTTGAGAAGCCTTCTCCAGATCCAGTTTGCGAGAGTTCGCTTTCTTTCTCCCAGGCAGATTTGGCAGACTTAGCAGCATTCACTCATTTTCTTCCGCAGCCAGATTTGCCAGCACCCAGCCTTCCAGAGCTGAAGCCGCTCCCTACTTCGCTGAAGTATCGGTTCCTTGCGGGCGAGCCAGAAATGTACCCAGTCATCATCTCCGCCGATTTGACTGGAGAACAAGAATCCCGTTTGATGGGGGTTCTTAAAAAGAACCGCAAGGCAATAGGATGGAGCGTAGCAGATCTCCATGGGATTAGTCCATCATTGTGCTCCCACCATATCTATCTCGAGGAGGGGGCGAAGCTGTCGCGTGAGTTCCAGCGGCGACTGAACCCCAACCTGAGAGAGGTCGTGATGAAGGAAATATCAAAATGGTTGAGTGCAGATTTTATTTATCCCATTTCCGACTCCAAGTGGGTCAGCCCCTTGCATGTGGTGCCCAAGAAGACGGGCATCACGACTGTGATCAGTGAGTCGGGAGAGGAGATCGCTACACGAGTACCCACCTCTTGGAGGGTCTGCGTTGACTACAGGAGACTCAACCAGGCCACCAAGAAGGACCATTTCCCCTGCCTTTTATTGACCAGATCATTGAGAGACTGGCAGGGAAGAGCCATTATTGCTTCCTGGATGGGTACTCGGGCTACAACCAGGTGGCCATCGCTCCTGAGGATCAGGAGAAGACCACCTTTACCTGTCCCTTTGGTACATATGCCTTTCGACGCATGCCATTTGGGCTATGCAACGCCCCTGCGACTTTTCAGAGGTGCATGCTGTCGATATTTTTGGACATGGTAGGGGAGTGTTTGGAGGTCTTCATGGACGATTTCTCGGTCTACGGCGACGGATTCGACTCCTGTCTTGACTGCCTAGACCGAGTACTCCAGCGATGTATTGAGTATCAGTTGGTTCTATCTTGGGAAAAGAGTCACTTCATGGTGACTCAAGGGACGGTGCTTGGCCACATCATCTCCATCAGGGGCATGGAGGTTGATCCGACCAAGGTTGATGTCATTAGGAAACTCGCACCACCGTCCAATCTGAGACAGCTACGGTCATTCCTGGGGCACGTTGGATTTTATAGGAGATTTATTCAGGATTTCAACAGGATTGCCCGACCGTTGACTGACCTCTTGACGAAAGACACCGAGTTCCTTGTCGATGACAAGTGTCTTTCGTCCTTCGCGACTCTCCAGCAGTGTGTGATAGAGGCTCCTGTCTTCCAGCCGCCTGATTGGTCTCTCCCATTCGAGATCATGACGGATGCCTCCGATTTTGCCGTAGGGGCAGTGCTGGGACAGAGGAGGGATGGAGTTCCATTTGCTATCCACTACGCTAGCCGCACATTGGATTCCGCCCAGCGGAATTACACGGTCACAGAGAAGGAGATGCTAGCCGTAGTGTTCGCCCTAGATAAGTTCAGATCGTATATCATTGGATCTAGAGTGACTTTGTTTACAGATCACACCGCCATCAGGTACCTCATGGCAAAGAAGGATGCCAAGGCCAGACTGACTAGATGGATCCTTCTACTCCAGGAGTTCGACATTGAGATCAAGGATAAGCCTGGAGTCAAGAATGTGGTGGCGGATCATCTCTCCCGTTTAGAGCAGCCTGAGGAGTCTGAGCAGATTGACCCCATTCGAGATACCTTCCCAGATGAGGTGATCCTTGCTATCGCCTCGCTCCCATGGTATGCCGATATTGTGAACTTTCTCGTTGCTGGGAAAGTCCCACAAGATTGGCCAAGGCAGAGGCTTGAGACATTCCTTGCGAAGGCCAAGTCCTACCATTGGGAGGATCCCATCCTTTACCATGAAGGAGGGGATAGCGTCTGGCGTCGGTGTATTCCTCAAGAGGAACACCATAGCGTCCTCACTTACTGCCACAAGCTTGAGGCAGGAGGACATCATTCTGGGAGGAGAACGGCACAGAAAGTGCTCCAATCCGGCTTGTGGTGGCCTACTCTCTTCAAGGACTCAGATGAGTTCGTGAAGAGGTGTACTGACTGTCAGAGGATGGGCACTTGTGGACAGCGTGATATGATGCCGATGCAACCCATTCACTTCTGTGAGGTTTTTGACGCATGGGGCATCGATTTCATGGGGTCCATTCCCTAAGAGTCAGGGATTCGAGTACATTCTGTTGGCCGTTGATTATGTTAGTCGTTGGGTGGAGGATATCCCCGCCCGAGCTGCTGATGGCGAGGACAGTTTGCAGATTTTTGAGGAAGCATATCATCACGCGGTTCGGGGTTCCACGAGTTCTGATTTCTGATGGGGGATCTCACTTCATCAACGACCAGGTGGAGGCCCTTGCTAGAGAGTTCGGCATAGACCATCGTGTTGCTACACCTTATCATCCACAGACGAATGGTCTAGCCGAAGTGTCGAACAGGGAGATCAAGACTATATTGCAGAAAGTCGTCCGCCCTGACCGAAAGGATTGGTCACAGCTATTGGACTCGGTCTTGTGGGCATATAGGACGTCTTTCAAGACACCTTTGGGCACATCTCCCTTTCGCCTCGTATATGGCAAGCCGTGCCATTTACCTGTTGAGCTGAGGCACAAGTCACTTTGGGCAGTCACAGATATTCTTATGGATCCAGATGGTATGGGAGACCAGAGAAGGGCAGAGTTAGCTGCCCTGGAGGAGCTTAGAGATACAACATTCTCAAATAGCCTACATTATAAGGAGAAAGTGAAGGAGTGGCATGATTCTCATATCAACCACAAGCATTTTGAGATTGGCCAGAGAGTATGGCTGTTTGATGCGAGGCTACGATTATTTCCAGGGAAGCTACAGAGCAAATGGAAGGGACCCTACTTGGTCAGAAAGGTACACGACAATGGCAGCATTGATATATCTGAGTTGTCTTCTGAGAGTACCTTTCGAGTGAACGGCCAGCGGCTCAAACCATTTCTAGATCATGAGCCACGGGTCGCAGATCTTGCCCCTATTCATTTTGCGTGAGATGTGGTTTTTGACTCACATCTAATGCATCTCGCGCCTGAGTTTCACTGATCTCCACCTTGTATAGATCCAGATGTCCATATCATCACATTCTTTAATCCCACATCCCTTTCTTCATCCTGTGATTATGCTATACTCAGGGTGTACTTTACCCTAAGTATAGGGGGGATGTGAGACCTTTTGGGTATTTCTTTTGTTTCCGTCTACCCCTGTTTTGCTGCCTATACTTAGGGATCTTTCACCCTAAGTATAGGGGGGGTAGACCCTGTACATTCTTCATTTGGTTTTCCCTTAGTATACAGTCTGCTATACTTAGGATTATTTAATCCTAAGTATAGGGGGAAGACCCGAGGCTTCTTTTGACTTTTTTATTTTCACTTCTTCTTCTTTGTATATAGCCCTTCTTTTCACTTCTCTATACCTAGCACGAGTTATGTCTTCTTCATCGCTCTTGACTCTGAGGACATCGTTCGAGCTAAGTATAGGGGGGTGTGTTTATATTTCATATATACTTTAGCCATAACTCGTACTTTGTGTGAGTGTGTTAATAAATAAAATGGCTAAAAATCACAAAAATTAAAAATTTTTTCATGTACATAAACTTCTTTTATTTGCACATAAATAGCTAGTGTACAAATTATTTTTGTAAAAATGATTTCAAAAATCTTTTGTGTAAAGCTTGTGTAAATATTTTTGTATCAAAATTATGTATATAGTACAAAATTTTTCCAAAATGTTTTGAAAATTAAAAGTTTGCAAAAATCTTGTGTAAATGTGTGTAAATATCTTTTTGCAAAACTTGCACTTCATGCATCATTCATTCATGATTTCAAAACATTTTTCAAAAATTTTGCATGATTGTAAAATTTGTGTAAATAAGCATCTTTTGTACATATGTATATAGTTTTTCTGGATGATAGTTGACATTTAAACTAGCCTGGAATCAAATTGAGAAATGGAGCTTGATTAAGATCTTAATCCACCTAATTTCTAAGAGGAACCTTATAGGACTTAGGTTTAAGGCTTTTCAGGTCCATGGTGACTTAATTCTTTGAGTCCACTAGGCTATGAGCACATGTCATCTCAATGAGCCTAAGTAGAGCACTTAACAACAACACATGACTCATATAGACAATGGATTTACTTGGACACCAGCACTATGCACCGAGCTCTCTACGGATGAGGTGGTGAGGAGGCAGTCTTCCTTGACTTGGGGTAGCATATGAGGGTAGTACTTTTAGGCAGAACCTCTCTTCTTCTTTTAGTGAAGGAAGTGCGTCTCAACTTGGTCTGGTTGCCATGAGGTCTAACGACGGGAGTTGTGGGTTGCAATAAAGCTTCAAAAGAGGGATAGTCTACTGGCTCAAGAGGAAAAACTCCTTGTATATATGCTGCACATGTATATGTTGTACATATGCACTTGAAAAAAAAAAGTGCAAAAAGAAAAGAATTCCAAAAAAGTGGTGGGTCTGAGAGAAAATGATAATCCCACCGGAGTATGTATATAGAGTGAAATAAGCAAAGCTTGGTTTCATGATCCACCTGATGTAGCTTGCAGCAGGGAGACTTGGCTACACTGGTCAAGCTCCCAAGGGTACTTGGCTACACTGGCCTTGACCCATTCTCTTCTTCCCCCTCTTCTTGAGCCAGTTGAACTTGAACTTAGAAGGGAATACCCCGTTCCTCGAGGAATGAGTGGCCAGATTGAGGTCATAGAGTTACCTTGTTGGGGAGGGTTGTCAAGTTGCCATTTCTGAGGTGGAGAGCTTAGACCTCACTTTCACAGGACAAGAAAAGATTCATGGTCTTCAGGGTTTGTGATTGATGACTTGTTCTGATCTGGAGCATTGAGGAGTCTTGGTTATAGATTAGTGGAACTTAGAGGCTGTTGAGTTTTAAGCTTAAGTCTAAATAAGGTTCCGACACATTAATAATCCAAAGATCTGATCGAGCTCCATACCCCAATTTAATGAAGGCAAGTTTAATAATCAACCTTGATCCATGTACATCCTCTTTTTCTTTTTCTTTCTTTCTTTTTCACTTCTTTTTCAAATAAGTGTTTGCTAAGGGACTAGCAAAGTTAAGTATAGGGGGGTGATGAATACCCATTCATCACTCTTTATTCTTATATTTTAGCTACAAAAACCTTTGCAAATGCATGTAGATATCTGTAAATACAAATAATTACCAAAAGCATGCATTGTGTAAAAACCTATAATTAGCATGTTTTTGTGCAAAAATAAAAGAATAAAGATTAAAAAGAAAAAGAGGGAAACATTTAGAATAAATATTGAGCAACCTAACTCAAGGGAGGGCTCAGCATGGGCCTGACCGCATAAAAATCAAAGTAGAGGGAAATAGGGGCTCATGTGTAAATATTTATGTAAATAAATAAAAATATTTTCCTCACCAAAAATATGCTTGTAAATACTTGTACATATTTATAAATATAAAATCAAAAGAAAAAGTTAAAAATCAAAAAGAATTAAAACACCCCTTTTACCTTATACATAAACCACATCTACATATTTATTTAGCCTTGCAAATATATAAAATTAACTTTTATAATTTTTGTAAATAAACTATGTTATATATTGTAAATAGATAAAATAAAAACAATTAAAACAAAAACAAAATAAAAATAGAAAAATTAAAAATACAAAAATACATTGTGCATATACCTTGTATATAGATGCACATATATATTTATTTTACCTATGTAAATAAATAATAAAAATCAAATAAAAATACCTTTTTATTCCTTATTTTATAATGAAAATAAATAAAATATAAAATAGGAATAAAATTTCACAAAAATAACATTTAAAAATCAAAAAATCAAAACCCTATATATTGTATATATACCTATATATAGTACATACTATGTATATAGCTTATTTTTATTTCGAAAAAAATTATTAAAAATCACTAAAAAATAGAAAAAAAAAATAAAAATATTTCATGTTTTAACTTTTTGCAAATTCGGCCATTTGCTACCTTAATTTTGAGCTTCAAAGTCCAGACACGTGGCCCATTCCCATTGGGTCCTGGGGATGTTGACCGCCCGGTCAACTACCCCCCCCCCAGGACCACCTCCCGCGGGTCTGAGCTCCGGACCCGACTTCCCAAATTTCTACCCGCTCGACCCGATCACCATTTCACCAAACCCCGGCTCCGTTTTGATCCTCCCACATCCGACATCCTCGCCGGGCATCCACCTTGGGATCCGCGCGCCACTACGACTCGCCCGGACCCATCTTTCTCGGACCCCTAGCCGTATAAAGCTGCAGCTCCGCCACCTCCTCTCTCCATCTTTGGCCATTTGCTTTCTTCTCCTGTGAGCTCCAGAGAGTGCGTGAGGTGACAGCTCGCGTCTGAGCCTGTTGCAGCGAGGAAAGGAGGTGAATCCATCGATTCGGCGAGCATAGCCGCCGCAGCTCCGCCACCAGCGTGAGCTCCGAGCCTCGGACCGAGACGATCCTCGAGGCGACGACCAGGAGCTTCCCCAGCTCCTCCCCAGTCTCTCCGACCACCCAGGTAACCCCTTAGCCTTCCCGTTTCCTTCAATTTCCATTTACGCCTAATTCGCTCCGCCGCCGTATTTCTCCGATTCATCCCGGTTCCGACCACTATCCGATCATCGGAATCGACCATCACGTTCACCTCTCCCCGCCGCACCTTATTCACCCATTCGCCCAACCCAGCTCGCACAGGAGCTGGGAACCGAGCTTCTCCGTCCACCACCTTCACCGGAGCTCGCCGCTTCGACCCACCGTTCACCCCCACCTCGCCTAACCGGGTCGAGGCAGTTTGCTCTCGACCCGTGAGTCTTCTGGTGCACTTTTCAGGTCGAAACGAGGGCCGTCTGAGGCCCTTCGCCATCTAGCCAGGAGGCCCAGCTCTGCCGACCTCGCTCGAGCTCCTCGGAGCTTGGCTCGATCATCGGAGCATCGTAACAGACGCATGAGCACTCCAGCTTTCTTCTCCGACCATCAGAGTGCTCCAAGGAGGAGCCCAGCGCACGCACGAGCCCGGCGAGTCTCGCCGGGGACCTGTTCTTCAAGGACCCTCCTCTACCGTCGATCGTCCCCTTACGCTCCAGATTCCATCCGGGTCGTCCGTCCCTGGAGCCACCAGCACCGCTCGATCTGAGGAGACGTCATCTGGAGCGCCCACCCGTAGCCGCCGTCCGATCTCCACGTGGCGCGCATCCAGCCCATCCGCTTAATAAAGGGTAATTTACCCTTAGGCCCTGTCTTTGTTTTTATTTAGTTTTAGTCCTGTAAATATCAAAGTCAGTTGTTAAGTTTTAGGTGTATTTGCATAGTGGACCCTTAGATTTATTCTATTTGCATTTATACCCCTGCCAGTTGTGGACACGTGCATCGACACATGATATTTTGGTTTATTTGCAGTAGAGACCCCTGTAGTTCTGATGTTATTGAATGAATGAAAACTTTTACTTATTTGCATTTATACCCCTGTGCGTGATTTATTTCCACATGTGCCATATATGTTGGGTTATTTGCAGATAAGCCCTTGGACTTTTGGTACCTGTTACCAATAGGTCCTCGGGACTTATTTTTCTTACATTTGGGTCCCTGAGTGCCCCAGGCACGTGCGTGGCGCGTGTTTTGCTGGGTATTTTGCACCATACCCCCCAGAACTTCGGGTATTTGCACTTTGGTCCCTGTGCACAGTGCCCTTCCTTTATTTTTGAATAAAATATCAAAACACCTCCAAATCCAACGAAAATTTGACACATGGCTCCTGCCATGGTGTAGAATTTTTGTAGATTTTTGAGGACATTTTTAATTTCGTTTGATATTTTTAAAAATCGAAAACCTTCATTTTTGTCACTGTCCAACTTTAAAAATCACAAAAAATTATTAAATAGTGTCCAAAAATTACAAAAAATAGTCTACAGTCTATTTTGCTTAGTTTGATTTTCTAGCCAATTTTAGCTATTTTCCACTACTAAAAATCACTAAAAACTTAAAAACACTCGAAAACCTATAAAAATCCTAATAAATAAATTAAAAATCCAAAAATAATAAAATTGGTACCTAAATTTTCCTTGTTTTATCTTCTTTACAGGAAAATTACCTCCAGGCCATTTTAAGGCTCTTAGATATTTTATCTAGGGCTTTTTGGCTCGGCTGGACAATACCCTTTATTTTAGGCATTGTTTGATTTTTAGAAAATAAAATAAACATCAGAAAATTCTCAAAAATTCACCAAAAACACTAAAAAATATAAAATACATAAAAATATTTTTGTTTGAATTTTTGGTTGAATTTTAGTGCATTTAATAATTGTTGAAGTGTGTGTTTTCTTTACTTTTCTTGATTTCTTAATCACTTAAAAATCCAAAAAAATATAAAACAAATTAGAAACCACTAAAAATATTTTGTCTTTTTATTTTCTTTCTTTTTACTTCTCTACTTCGTAGGCCTCTCGGCCAACCCGTGCTCCTTGAGTTCGACCCTGGGTGCTATACCAGGTTAATCCAATAGCAGGACCGCTATTCGTGTTTTGATCGATTTTATCTCTATTTAGTGGTTCATTTTTCTTGATTGACACATCTGAGTGACCGAGGTCGCAACGACCATCTTAGATACACCTGATTGCCTTAGTCGCTCGGAATTTTGTGTCATCAGTGCTCTAGAGATTTTACCCAAAAATCTCATAGGAAGCAGCCTCACCTCCACACCCATATAGGTGGATCATCATCAAGTGTATACTGCATTTACACGCCACCCAATTTGGGCTATAACGTCCATTAAGAACAAGTATGTTCAACCTCACCACTTATGATACTATCATATTGTACACCATAGGAATAGGGAATAACTGAGTATCCTCTTAGTCGTCTAGTGAATTGTTTATCCCATATGAACCTTCTTCCCGGGATCTCCGTTCATGAAGGTTGGGTTTCCATCACTTCGACTATTGATTTGGGCACAATCCCATTTCCCTCGATGCACTCTCCACAAGCTTTTTGCTTAGTGGTTTAGTTAGAGGATCAATCAAATTTAACTCTAACTTCACATAATACATTGATATTATGCCATGAGATATCTCATAATATTGTCTCTCGGACAAATATGCCTACTTTTTCACATTATAAAATATTTTTAGCAGCATGGCATTCACAGTAGAAATATTGATGACATTGGCTTCATCCAAATGGAAAGATCTGCACAGAAGTTTCTCAAGCACATCATGAGTGCATGCATTCTCTAATGCAATATGCTCATGTATATTGAGCAAAGAATGCTTGCTAGATTAATTTCAAAAAATATCTCCTCTTCTAGGATAAGAATATGCCCAGTAGTAATTTTCGACTCATATGAATAATGGAGTCAATTTGCACCATAATATCCTTCAAGAACTGTAGGATCGCTATAAAATATTAAATAATAATATACCTCTTCTTTGAGATATTAAAGCATTCAAAACAGAGCATTTCATTGCTCTCTTCCAGATTTGGAGTATACCTGCATAACTTTCAACAACATATGCAATATCTTCTCTAATGTATAAGACAATCAATAATTTGTGCGTATGTAGTTTGAAGCATACGATCACTTTTACTCTTTTTTTTCTTAAATACTTATGCAATAAAATGAATGCTAACTTGCTTGCATTCAAAAGAAGAAAAGTTTTTGCAATACTCTTGCGATGGAGAAATAAAATTATTCTTTATGATATATTTATTCTCAAGATTCCCATGTCATTGATATCAAAATGATAAGTCAAACTAAACATTAAGTATTTATTTTTTTAAATTTTAAGAACAACAGATCAGCACATATTATAGTGGCCAACATGCATATATTTTGAACATAGAATACCTTTTTTAAATACCATCCCAATAAAAAGAACATCATTTTTTTTAAAAACGTGTCGTTGGAATAATCCACTATCAATTTAATGACTATAATTGAACTCCATGTTGCATGTAACATACAAAGGCATAAATAGTAACTCTCTTTTTCAAGCTTGGAAATGACATAAATTCAAAGGAAAATAAATAGTAACTCTCTTTTTGGCATAGGATAATCTCTTCACTATATACATCAAAACCAAAATGACATGCTCTTTTATAGATGTGAAATCAAATGAACGTTATACTCTTTATTGATAACGTCTTCAAAAGAGATTAAAAAAGACAATCAATAATTGTTAAATTAATAAATTTCGGCATCCACTGGTAATCAAAAGGGCATGGTGTATTTTTTTTCAAAAAATTAAACTAAATATATTTTAGAGAAGAAACTATACGAATCACAAAATCTCCTTGGCATTCAAACTGCCATGCAAGATACAAATAAATTGCATGCAAATAAATACCAAGCTACATATACCATCTATAAAATAGTGCATGTCCGTTGGGATATGGCAACGAAATGTTTAAGTAATGGCAATGCTAAAAAAAATTGATATTAAAAGTTGTAAAGATTATAAATATCAGTAACAATCAGACTCAGTATTTGAATTAAATAATAAAGTTCTAATAATCCCCCACACTTTTGGATGTTAAGGTTATATGCTTTAAGGATATAGCCACATCAACTCTCACAATATATATATATATATATTCCATCAACATTTTTTTACCAACATTATGTGACATCACAAAGTTGCTCAACTACAACAACATCTAATAGAGGGTATTTGAATAAAAGAACCCTCAAGAATCTATTCTTAAGATTGTAGGTGAAATAATAAGATAAAACTATAAATATAAATATATAAGGAGGGTTAGATAATACCGAATTTGAAGAGATACCAAAATGATGACGAGATGGACCAACTTGCTGAGGCGTGCGAAATGCACTGACCTTAAGAATAGATTCGTACCCCCACGGAGATTTCGATGGTGCAATCGGTATTGGTACGACTACTCTCCAAGATACAACGACGAGATCTCAATGGGTGTGCACGCACCAACATCGAGATCTATTGAGCAACAATAGATCGTTCCTTCGTAATAGACCCACTCAAATAAGAGAAGAAACATAGATAGAAAAAATTGTGTGTTGTGTGTTGTCAAAGCAATGCTATAGCCCCTTTATATAGATACACAATAAGAGAACGTTACACATTCAAAACAATCAATTAAATCCTCCATTCAATTTGAATATTAATCATTCATAAAATAACGTATTAAAAATACAATAAAGAAGATTCAATATTCTCATAATGTGCACAACATCCATCATTAGTATTATAAGGTAATATGTGTAACATGCAACATGCATGCGTTACACAAAAGATTTAAGTAATATATACATATATGATATTATTATGGATATATTGACAATAAATCATATCCATGTAAAGATGTTAGAAACATGATGGTGATATAACGTCACTAATAAATTATCATGCAAAAAAACGTATGTTATAAATCACATGCTCATTGATGCTAACCAAATAAGTTCATGCACCACTAAATATAAAATAAATACACCTTTATGTTTTTAACAAAGTAATAAAAGTATTTGAAATATAATAAAATACCAACAATCCCCCACTATTTCAAATACTTTTTTTGAACTATCTCTTTTCATCCCCCACAATTTCAAAAAAGAAATTAAGGATAATAAATATTAAAAGATAGATGAGAAACTCAAAGACGACACTTGAAGGAACTCAAAAATGTAACGCATTACACTTGGTGTCTTATCGACTATGAACCAAGACTTAGAGAGTATGAATGTGGTTTCTAAAGGTTGGTGGAATTAAAATTCCTATGAACCAATCCTCTATTTGTGAAACCATTGACTCGTATCTCACATTACATTTTTTTATATCTATATTGCTCATGCGGGTTGACACGTTCCGTCATGCGTCTACCTGGATTTTCATGAGTGCTCTAGAGATTTTACCCAAAAATCTCATAGGAAGCGGCCTCACCTCCACACCCATATAGGTGGATCATCATCAAGTGTATATTGCATTTACACACCACCCAATTTGGGTTATGACGTCCATTAAGAACAAGTATGTTCAACCTCACCACTTATGATACTATCATATTGTACACCATAGGAATAGGGAATAACTGATAGTATCCTCTTAGTCGTCTAGTGAATTGTTTATCCCATATGAACCTTCTTCCCGGGATCTCCGTTCATGAAGGTTGGGTTTCCATTACTCCAACTATTGATTTGGGCACAATCCCATTCCCCTCGATGTACTCTCCACAAGCTTTTTGCTTAGTGGTTTAGTTAGAGGATCAATCAAATTTAACTCTAACTTCACATAATACATTGATATTATGCCATGAGATATCTCATAATATTGTCTTTCGGACAAATATGCATGCTTTTTCACATTACAAAATATTTTTAGCAGCATGGCATTCACAGTAGAAATATTGATGACATTGGCTTCATCCAAATGGAAAGATCTGCACAGAAGTTTCTCAAGCACATCACGAGTGCATGCATTCTCTAATGCAATAAGCTCATGTATATCGAGCAAAGAATGCTTGCTAGATTAATTTCAAAAATATCTCCTCTTCCAGGATAAGAATATGCCCAGTAGTAATTTTCGACTCATCTGAATAATGGTGTCAATTTGCACCATAATATCCTTCAAGAACTGTAGGATCTCTATAAAATATTAAATAATAATATATATCTTCTTTGAGATATTAAAGCATTCAAAACAGAGCATTTCATTGCTCTCTTCCAGATTTGGAGTATACCTTCATAACTTTCAACAACATATGCAATATCTTGTCTAATGTATAAGACAATCAATAATTTGTGCATATCTAGTTTGAAGCATACAATCACTTTTACTCTCTTTTTTCTTAAAAACTTATGCAGTAAAACGAATGCTAACTTGCTTGCATTCAAAAGAAGAAAAGTTTTTGCAATACTCTTGCGATGGAGAAATAAAATTATTCTTTATGATATATTTATTCTCAAGATTCTCATGTCATTGATATCAAAATGATAAGTCAAACTAAACATTAAGTATCTATTTTTTTCCTTTTTAATAATAACAGATCGACACATATTATAGTGGCCAACATGCATATATTTTGAACATAGAATACCTTTTTTAAATACCATTCCAATAAAAAGAACATCATTTTTTTAAAAATATGATGTTGGAATAATCCACTATCAATTTAATGACTATAATTGAACTCCATGTTGCATGTAACATACAAAGGCATAAATAGTAACTCTCTTTTTCAAGCTTGAAAATGACATAAATTCAAAGGAAAATAAATAGTAAATCTCTTTTTCGCATAGGATAATCTCTTCACTATATACATCAAAACCAAAATGACATGCTCTTTTATAGATGTGAAATCAAATGAACGTTATACTCTTTATTGATAACGTCTCCAAACGAAATTAAAAAAGACAATCAATAATTGTTAAATCAATAAATTTCGGCATCCACTGGTAATCAAAAGGGCATGGTGTATTTTTTTTTCAAAAAATTAAACTAAATATATTTTAGAGAAGAAATTATACGAATCACAAAATCTCCTTGGCATTCAAACTGCCATGCAAGATACAAATAAAGTGCATGCAAATAAAAACCAAGCTACATATAACATCTATAAAATAATGCATCCGTTGGGATATGGCAACGAAATGTTTAAGTAATGGCAATGCTAAAAAAATTTGATATTAAAAGTTGTAAAGATTATCAATATCAGTAACAATCAGGCTCAGTATTTGAATTAAAAAAAAAGTTATAATAACCCCCACACTTTTGGATGTTAAGGTTATATGCTTTAAGGATATAGCCACATCAACTCTCACAATATATATATATATCTATATATATTCCATCAACATTGTTTTTACCAACATTATGTGACATCACAAAGTTGCTCAACTTCAACAACATCTAATAGAGGGTATTTGAATAAAAGAACCCTCAAGAATCTATTCTTAAGATTGTAGGTGAAATAATAAGATAAAAGTATAAATATAACTATATAATGGGGGTTAGATAATACCGAATTTGAAGAGATACCAAAATGATAACGAGATGGACCAACTTATCGAGGCGTGCGAAATGCACTGACCTTAAGAATAGATTCGTACCCCCACGGAGATTCCGATGGTGCAATCGATATTGGTACGATTACTCTCCAGGATACAACGGCGAGATCTCAATGGGTATGCACGCGCCAACATCGAGATCTATTGAGCAACAATAGATCATTCCTTCGTAATAGACCCACTCAAATAAGAGAAGAGACATAGATAGAAAAAATTGTGTGTTGTGTGTTGTCAAAGCAATGCTATAGCCCCTTTATATAGATACACAATAAGAGAACGTTACACATTCAAAACAATCAATTAAATCCTCCATTCAATTTGAATATTAATCATTCATAAAATAACGTATTAAAAATACAATAAAGAAGATTTAATATTCTCATAATGTGCACAACATCCATCATTAGTATTATAAGGTAATATGTGTAACATGCAACATGCATGCGTTACACAAAAGATATAAGTAATATATTAATGATATTATTATGAATATATTGACAATAAATCATATCCATGTAAAGACGTTAGAAACATGATGGTGATATAACATCACTAATAAATTATCATGCAAAAAACTTATGTTATAAATCACATGCTCATTGATGCTAACCAAATAAAGTTCATGCACCACTAAATATAAAATAAATACACCTTTATGTTTTTAACAAAGTAATAAAAGTATTTGAAATATAATAAAATACCAACAATCCCCCACTATTTCAAATACTTTTTTTGAACTATCTCTTTTCATCCCCCACAATTTCAAAAAAGAAATTAAGGATAATAAATATTAAAAGATAGATGAGAAACTCAAAGACGACACTTGAAGGAACTCAAAAATGTAACGCATTACACTTGGTGTCTTATCGACTATGAACCAAGACTTAGAGAGTATGAATGTGGTTTCTAAAGGTTGGTGGAATTAAAATTCCTATGAACCAATCCTCTATTTGTGAAACCATTGACTCATATCTCACATTACATTTTTTTTATATCTATGTTGCTCATGCGGCTTGACACGTTTCGGTCATGCGTCTACCTGGATTTTCTTGAGTGCTCCAGAGATTTTACCCAAAAATCTCATAGGAAGCGGCCTCACCTCCACACCCATATAGGTGGATCATCATCAAGTGTATACTGCATTTACACACCACCCAATTTGGGCTATGACGTCCATTAAGAACATATATGTTCAACCTCACCACTTATGATACTATCATATTGTACACCATAGGAATAGGGAATAACTGATAGTATCCTCTTAGTCGTCTAGTGAATTGTTTATCCCATATGAACCTTCTTCCCGGGATCTCCGTTCATGAAGGTTGGGTTTCCATCACTTCGACTATTGATTTGGGTACAATCCCATTCCCCTCGATGTACTCTCCACAAGCTTTTTGCTTAGTGGTTTAGTTAGAGGATCAATCAAATTTATCTCTAACTTCACATAATACATTGATATTATGCCATGAGATATTTCATAATATTGTCTCTCGGACAAACATGCCTACTTTTTCACATTATAAAATATTTTTAGCAGCATGGCATTCGCAGTAGAAATATTGATGACATTGGCTTCATCCAAATGGAAAGATCTGCACAAAAGTTTCTCAAGCACATCACGAGTGCATGTATTCTCTAATGCAATATGCTCATGTATATCGAGCAAAGAATGCTTGCTAGATTAATTTCAAAAAAATCTCCTCTTCCAGGATAAGAATATGCCCAGTAGTAATTTTCGACTCATCTGAATAATGGAGTCAATTTGCACCATAATATCCTTCTAGAACTGTAGGATCTCTATAAAATATTAAATAATAATATATCTCTTCTTTGAGATATTAAAGTATTCAAAACAAAGCATTTCATTGCTCTCTTCCAGATTTGGAGTATACCTACATAACTTTCAACAACATATGCAATATCTTGTCTAATGTATAAGACAATCAATAATTTGTGCATATGTAGTTTGAAGCATACGATCACTTTTACTCTTTTTTTTCTTAAATACTTATGCAGTAAAACGAATGCTAACTTGCTTGCATTCAAAAGAAGAAAAGTTTTTGCAATACTCTTGCGATGGAGAAATAAAATTATTCTTTATGATATATTTATTCTTAAGATTCCCATGTCATTGATATTAAAATGATAAGTTAAACTAAACATTAAGTATCTATTTTTTTCCTTTTTAATAACAACAGATCGACACATATTATAGTGGCCAACATGCATATATTTTGAACATAGAATACCTTTTTTAAATACCATCCCAATAAAAAGAACATCATTTTTTTTAAAAATGTGTTGTTGGAATAATCCACTATCAATTTAATGACTATAATTGAACTCCAAGTTGCATGTAACGTACAAAGGCATGAATAGTAACTCTATTTTTCAAGCTTGGAAATGACATAAATTCAAAGGAAAATAAATAGTAACTCTCTTTTTGGCATAGGATAATCTCATCACTATATACATCAAAACCAAAATGACATGCTCTTTTATAGATGTGAAATCAAATGAACGTTATACTCTTTATTGATAACGTCTCCAAAAGAAATTAAAAAAGACAATCAATATTTGTTAAATTAATAAATTTCGGCATCCACTGGTAATCAAAAGGGTATGGTGTATTTTTTTTCAAAAAATTAAACTAAATATATTTTAGAGAAGAAACTACACGAATCACAAAATCTCCTTGGCATTCAAACTGCCATGCAAGATACAAATAAAGTGCATGCAAATAAATATCAAGCTACATATAACATCTATAAAATAGTGCATGTCCGTTGGGATATGGCAACGAAATGTTTAAGTAATGGCGATGCTAAAAAATTTTGATATTAAAAGTTGTAAAGATTATCAATATCAGTAACAATCAGACTCAGTATTTGAATTAAATAATAAAGTTCTAATAGTCCCCCACACTTTTGGATGTTAAGGTTATATGCTTTAAGAATATAGCCACATCAACTCTAACTATATATATATTCCATCAACATTGTTTTTACCAACATTATGTGACATCACAAAGTTGCTCAACTACAACAACATCTAATAGAGGGTATTTGAATAAAAGAACCCTCAAGAATCTATTCTTGAGATTGTAGGTGAAATAATAAGATAAAAGTATAAATATAAATATATATGGAGGGTTAGATAATACCGAAGAGATATCAAAATGATGATGAGATGGACCAACTTGCCGAGACGTGCGAACTGCACTGACCTTTAGAATAGATTCGTACCCCCACGGAGATTTCGATGGTGCAATCAGTATTGGTACGACTACTCTCCGGGATACAACAACGAGATCTCAATGGGTGTGCACGCGCCAACATCGAGATCTATTGAGCAACAATGGATCGTTCCTTCGTAATAGACCCTCTCAAATAAGAGAAGAAACATAGACAGAAAAAATTGTGTGTTGTGTGTTGTCAAAGCAATGCTATAGCCCCTTTATATAGATACACAATAAGAGAACACTACACATTCAAAATAACCAATTAAATCCTCCATTCAATTTGAATATTAATCATTCATAATATAACGTATTAAAAATACAATAAAGAAGATTCAATATTCTCATAATGTGCACAACATCCATCATTAGTATTATAAGGTAATATGTGTAACATGCAGCATGCATGCGTTACACAAAAGATTTAAGTAATATAAATATGATATTATTATGAATATATTGACAATAAATCATATCCATGTAAAGACGTTAGAAACATGATGGTGATATAACATCACTAATAAATTATCATGCAAAAAACGTATGTTATAAATCACATGCTCATTGATGCTAACCAAATAAAGTTCATGCACCAATAAATATAAAATAAATACACATTTATGTTTTTAACAAAGTAATAAAAGTATTTGAAATATAATAAAATACCAACAATTCCCCACTATTTCAAATACTTTTTTTTGAACTATCTCTTTTCATCCCCCATAATTTCAAAAAAGAAATTAAGGATAATAAATATTAAAAGATAGATGAGAAACTCAAAGACGACACTTGAAGGAACTCAAAAATGTAACGCATTACACTTGGAGTCTTATCGACTATGAACCAAGACTTATAGAGTATGAATGTGGTTTCTAAAGGTTGGTGGAATTAAAATTCCTATGAACCAATCCTCTATTTATGAAACCATTGACTCATATCTCACATTACATTTTTTATATCTATGTTGCTCATGCGAGTTGACACGTTTCGGTCATGCGTCTATCTGGATTTTCATGAGTGCTCTAGAGATTTTACCCAAAAATCTCATAGGAAGCGGCCTCACCTTCACACCCATATAGGTGGATCATCATCAAGTGTATACTGCATTTACACACCACCCAATTTGGGCTATGACGTCCATTAAGAACAAATATGTTCAACCTCACCACTTATGATACTATCATATTGTACACCATAGGAATTGGGAATAATTGATAGTATCCTCCTAGTCGTCTAGTGAATTGTTTATCCCATATGAACCTTCTTCCCGGGATCTCCGTTCATGAAGGTTGGGTTTCCATCACTTCGACTATTGATTTGGGCACAATCCCATTCCCCTCGATATACTCTCCACAAGCTTTTTGCTTAGTGGTTTAGTTAGAGGATCAATCAAATTTAACTCTAACTTCACATAATACATTGATATTATGCCATGAGATATCTCATAATATTGTCTTTCGGACAAATATGCCTGCTTTTTCACATTATAAAATATTTTTAGCAGCATGGCATTCACAGTAGAAATATTGATGACATTGGCTTCATCCAAATGGAAAGATCTGCACAAAAGTTTCTCAAGCACATCACGAGTGCATGTATTCTCTAATGCAATATGCTCATGTATATCGAGCAAAGAATGCTTGCTAGATTAATTTCAAAAAAATCTCCTCTTCCAGGATAAGAATATGCCCAGTAGTAATTTTCGACTCATCTGAATAATGGAGTCAATTTGCACCATAATATCCTTCTAGAACTGTAGGATCTCTATAAAATATTAAATAATAATATATCTCTTCTTTGAGATATTAAAGTATTCAAAACAAAGCATTTCATTGCTCTCTTCCAGATTTGGAGTATACCTACATAACTTTCAACAACATATGCAATATCTTGTCTAATGTATAAGACAATCAATAATTTGTGCATATGTAGTTTGAAGCATACGATCACTTTTACTCTTTTTTTTCTTAAATACTTATGCAGTAAAACGAATGCTAACTTGCTTGCATTCAAAAGAAGAAAAGTTTTTGCAATACTCTTGCGATGGAGAAATAAAATTATTCTTTATGATATATTTATTCTTAAGATTCCCATGTCATTGATATTAAAATGATAAGTTAAACTAAACATTAAGTATCTATTTTTTTCCTTTTTAATAACAACAGATCGACACATATTATAGTGGCCAACATGCATATATTTTGAACATAGAATACCTTTTTTAAATACCATCCCAATAAAAAGAACATCATTTTTTTTAAAAATGTGTTGTTGGAATAATCCACTATCAATTTAATGACTATAATTGAACTCCAAGTTGCATGTAACGTACAAAGGCATGAATAGTAACTCTATTTTTCAAGCTTGGAAATGACATAAATTCAAAGGAAAATAAATAGTAACTCTCTTTTTGGCATAGGATAATCTCATCACTATATACATCAAAACCAAAATGACATGCTCTTTTATAGATGTGAAATCAAATGAACGTTATACTCTTTATTGATAACGTCTCCAAAAGAAATTAAAAAAGACAATCAATATTTGTTAAATTAATAAATTTCGGCATCCACTGGTAATCAAAAGGGTATGGTGTATTTTTTTTCAAAAAATTAAACTAAATATATTTTAGAGAAGAAACTACACGAATCACAAAATCTCCTTGGCATTCAAACTGCCATGCAAGATACAAATAAAGTGCATGCAAATAAATATCAAGCTACATATAACATCTATAAAATAGTGCATGTCCGTTGGGATATGGCAACGAAATGTTTAAGTAATGGCGATGCTAAAAAATTTTGATATTAAAAGTTGTAAAGATTATCAATATCAGTAACAATCAGACTCAGTATTTGAATTAAATAATAAAGTTCTAATAGTCCCCCACACTTTTGGATGTTAAGGTTATATGCTTTAAGAATATAGCCACATCAACTCTAACTATATATATATTCCATCAACATTGTTTTTACCAACATTATGTGACATCACAAAGTTGCTCAACTACAACAACATCTAATAGAGGGTATTTGAATAAAAGAACCCTCAAGAATCTATTCTTGAGATTGTAGGTGAAATAATAAGATAAAAGTATAAATATAAATATATATGGAGGGTTAGATAATACCGAAGAGATATCAAAATGATGATGAGATGGACCAACTTGCCGAGACGTGCGAACTGCACTGACCTTTAGAATAGATTCGTACCCCCACGGAGATTTCGATGGTGCAATCAGTATTGGTACGACTACTCTCCGGGATACAACAACGAGATCTCAATGGGTGTGCACGCGCCAACATCGAGATCTATTGAGCAACAATGGATCGTTCCTTCGTAATAGACCCTCTCAAATAAGAGAAGAAACATAGACAGAAAAAATTGTGTGTTGTGTGTTGTCAAAGCAATGCTATAGCCCCTTTATATAGATACACAATAAGAGAACACTACACATTCAAAATAACCAATTAAATCCTCCATTCAATTTGAATATTAATCATTCATAATATAACGTATTAAAAATACAATAAAGAAGATTCAATATTCTCATAATGTGCACAACATCCATCATTAGTATTATAAGGTAATATGTGTAACATGCAGCATGCATGCGTTACACAAAAGATTTAAGTAATATAAATATGATATTATTATGAATATATTGACAATAAATCATATCCATGTAAAGACGTTAGAAACATGATGGTGATATAACATCACTAATAAATTATCATGCAAAAAACGTATGTTATAAATCACATGCTCATTGATGCTAACCAAATAAAGTTCATGCACCAATAAATATAAAATAAATACACATTTATGTTTTTAACAAAGTAATAAAAGTATTTGAAATATAATAAAATACCAACAATTCCCCACTATTTCAAATACTTTTTTTTGAACTATCTCTTTTCATCCCCCATAATTTCAAAAAAGAAATTAAGGATAATAAATATTAAAAGATAGATGAGAAACTCAAAGACGACACTTGAAGGAACTCAAAAATGTAACGCATTACACTTGGAGTCTTATCGACTATGAACCAAGACTTATAGAGTATGAATGTGGTTTCTAAAGGTTGGTGGAATTAAAATTCCTATGAACCAATCCTCTATTTATGAAACCATTGACTCATATCTCACATTACATTTTTTATATCTATGTTGCTCATGCGAGTTGACACGTTTCGGTCATGCGTCTATCTGGATTTTCATGAGTGCTCTAGAGATTTTACCCAAAAATCTCATAGGAAGCGGCCTCACCTTCACACCCATATAGGTGGATCATCATCAAGTGTATACTGCATTTACACACCACCCAATTTGGGCTATGACGTCCATTAAGAACAAATATGTTCAACCTCACCACTTATGATACTATCATATTGTACACCATAGGAATTGGGAATAATTGATAGTATCCTCCTAGTCGTCTAGTGAATTGTTTATCCCATATGAACCTTCTTCCCGGGATCTCCGTTCATGAAGGTTGGGTTTCCATCACTTCGACTATTGATTTGGGCACAATCCCATTCCCCTCGATATACTCTCCACAAGCTTTTTGCTTAGTGGTTTAGTTAGAGGATCAATCAAATTTAACTCTAACTTCACATAATACATTGATATTATGCCATGAGATATCTCATAATATTGTCTTTCGGACAAATATGCCTGCTTTTTCACATTATAAAATATTTTTAGCAGCATGGCATTCACAGTAGAAATATTGATGACATTGGCTTCATCCAAATGGAAATATCTGCACAGAAGTTTCTCAAGCACATCACGAGTGCATGTATTCTCTAATGCAATATGCTCATGTATATCGAGCAAAGAATGCTTGCTAGATTAATTTCAAAAAATATCTCCTCTTCCAGGATAAGAATATGCCCAGTAGTAATTTTCGACTCATCTGAATAATGGAGTCAATTTGCACCATAATATCCTTCAAGAACTGTAGGATCTCTATAAAATATTAAATAATAATATATCTCTTCTTTGAGATATTAAAGTATTCAAAACAGAGCGTTTCATTGCTCTCTTCCAGATTTGGAGTATACCTGCATAACTTTCAACAACATATGCAATATCTTGTCTAATGTATAAGACAATCAATAATTTGTGCATATGTAGTTTGAAGCATACGTGAAGAAGAAAAGGAAGGGCGTGAAGGCTGCCCCTGATGACCATAAGACTGTCGTTGTTGCCTTGGTGCATGATAAGGAACTGCTCTAGAGCTTTGTGGTGCTGGAAGAGGTGTAGGAGTATGTCTGGGGATGCTGGTATGAGAAATGGTCCCTAGAACTCCCCTATCTAGCAAGATCATGCGTGTACAACACATCATTAAATTCCCACACTTTGGAAGGCTCCTCGATGATTGTTTCTACAAATGGTGGCTGCTTCCGACAAGAATGGGCTGAAGGTTGATCCTTGACCCATGGTTGTGGTGGCCCTGACATCTGTTGCTCCTGAATATGATGAACAAGGTAAACTAGAGTAGCAGATGTAGTCACAGCAAGTACCCTCATATTGGATACCTTCTCAGAAAGCTCTGCCATCTATTTAGGCAGTTTGGATAAGTTGTTGTCCAACTCATTCATACGCCTATCGATCCTCTCAACTACTGTGAGTTTATCTGCTATAAGGCCCATGTCAAAAGGATCCACTATAGCCTTCATTCCCCCACTGGATTGGAATGGATTAGGGGTTTCTAATTGAGCTCGACTAGCAGTTTGTGTCGTACTTGTTTTGGCCATTCATTCGAACACTTTTCAGACAATGCCCGCACCTCTTGATGTATAGTTGCCTCAACAAGTAGCACTAACCAGACCCTGCACCGCAGGGTGTAAACCACTATATAAGGACGGAACCAGGATGTAGGGTCTAAATCGTGGCAAGGACATTTCTATAATAGGTCCTTGAATCTCTCCCATGAGCCATAAAAAGCTTCATTGGGAAGTTGGAAGAAACTCGTGATGTGTGAACACATCAAGTTGGTTCTTCTCAAAGGGTAGAGCTTCTTTAGGAAGAGGTCCTTAAATTGCACAAAGGTAGTTACGATTACCCCTAGGTTCTTCATCCAGTAATCTGCCTTATCCTTCAAGGCAAAAGGAAGTTCTTTGAACCTAATGTTGTCTTGACTAACTCTAGGATGTCTAAGATTAGAACAGACCAACTCAAAGTCCATAAGGAATGCATATGGTTCCTCATGCGTATTCCCATGAAAATGTGGCTACAAGCTAAGGAACTGTGGCTTCAACTCATATTCAACTTCAGGTTCGGCAGGACTCAACCAATTAGTCATCTGAAATCGCCCAGGGTTATATGCCGCGTCCATTGGTGCAACTCTACCCAACTGTAAATTGGCTATTTTTGTTCATATAAGTGCTTGATTCTGTTCGCATTCGACCAACCTAGCCAATACAACCGGTAATGGATCTTCTCGCTCTTCCTCCTCTCCATTACCATTCTTCCTTTTAGGAGAAATCTTGAATGTGTTTTTGCCTTCTGTAATGCATCAATGACTCCTCGGTGTGTTTTCCTAAGAGCTCAGTCAGGGGCCGAGCAATCTTTGAAAAATCATGAATAAATCGTCTATAGAATCTGACATGCCCCAAAAACGACCTTACTGACTTGATGTTGGTTGGTGGATCAAGTTTCTTGATCACATCCACCTTGCTAGGGTCAACCTCCATTCCCTTCTTGGAGATGACGTGCCCCAACACAATACCCTCCTTAACCATGAAATGATTTTTTTTCCAGGAAAGTACCCGATTCACTTCTCTATACCTCTGAAGTACTCGATCCAAGTGAGCTAAACAAGAATCAAATGAATCACCATGGATTGAGAAATCATCCATGAAGACCTCTTGGAAATCCCCAACCATTTCATCAAACACGGCAATCACGCATCTCTAAAATATACCTGGGGCATTGCACATCCTGAAAGGCATGCATCTAGAAGCGTATGTGTCGAAGGGACATGTAAAAGTGTTCTTTCCTGGTCCTCAGGGGCGATGGCTACTTGATTGTATCCAGAGCACCTGTCAAGAAAATAGAAGAACTTTTTTCCCGCTAGTCTCTCCCGAATCTGATCAATAAAAGGTAGGGGAAAGTGATTTTTCTTAGCCCAGCAATGGCGCCATCTGATGAAGTGCTAAATGCATAAGTTAATATCGATCTGCTGTAGCACATGCACTTAGCATGTCATACAGAACCGAATGAATAATCTCCACAAGGAGAATTCGGCTTTATATTTTAACCTGGGAAGTCCAGGGTCGAACACTAGGACGCGAGCAATTTCATAATTAAATTTAAGTGTCAAATATTTATTGTAGTGATTTCTAGGACAAAAAAGTGAGCGGATGAACAAATCACAACAAGACGACTTTTTAACACATTTTTATGTTATCAAATTAAATGAAGGTAATAATGCACAATAAATACTATTTTGACAAACACACTATGATTAGACACACACAAGATAACTTGGATTAAGCACAAAACGACCCTGAATCTATTTAATATTAATGAAAGCATTAATTAAGCAATATGTGGGTTAAGTCTCAAAAGCTATTCAACATGATTCAAACTCTTAATTTTACTTTGTTGCTTAATAGTTCAGCAAGCAATTAAATTGTTTAATGACTCAATGATAATGGTTAAAAATAACTAATAATTGGTCATTAAAGATCAATGTGACAAACAGAATTCAACTGCTCACAAAAAGTACATTTCGATGATTTTTAAATATTTAAATGAGCACTCAAAATATAGAATAATCCATGTGTTATTTTCAAATCAAAATAGCAATAAAATATGCCAAACAGATAGGGCATCAAATGAGCTTTCAAACAAGAACAAAAATCACATCCTTTAGATATATAGATGAAAAGATATTCACTATTTCATACAGGGGCATGAATGCAAATAATGCTCTAAGTTTTCTTACAATTAAGAACAAACAAGGACTAAAATGCAAATAAAATAACCCGCAAGGGGTGTTCTGTAATTTATATAATGCAGAAGGACTTAACTGCAAATAATATAAATAGAGGACTACAACTGAAATTTTTCCAAATCACGTGTGTGAAACACATGACCTGTCTAGGCTTGGCATTAGCGGCTCGGTCCATGTGTCGTCCCCTGATGGTTTGCAAGAAGCTTGGGTGTAGGCTCGGATGCCAAGCCATAGGCTTGAAACGCTGCTTTGGCAAGCGATACGTGGCTCGATTGGAACAGTCAGATCTCACCTAAAATGGTGAGATCTATGGCATCTGATCATCGTGACTTCATCAACACCTCCATGAAGCAGAGCACGGGCGAATTTCTAGCGAATAGGTATTAGCTCCTCCTTGCTCTCTGTCACCGCTTAAGGTCTGATGACCTTTATGAAGGCTTCGTGAACTCAGGGATGAGCAGAAGATGAAGAGGAGAACCTCGCAAACACCGGATGATTAAGCTCTGTGTTTCAATTTTGGACCATTGAACTCCAGTACCTTGCAATATTAGTGCAAAGACTAAACAAAGCCAAATACAATAAATTTGAATGATTTGTGGGCTGAAACGGGGGTTCACGTGTAGTGGAGGAGAAGAACCCTAGTTGGGCTCTAGGCTAATGAGAAGCCTAGAAAGAATTGAGGTGGATAATTTCTTGAAGAAATGAGGAGATTTACTGGAGAAACCACGTGGACAAGTGATTAGAGGTGAAGAAATTCAGATGAATAGATCTTGTAATCTTTAACTGTAAAGGATGATAAAATATAATGAAAACTCAAGTAAAATACAATACAGATCTGACTTAGATGAGAAGCATAAATCAAGCAGAATTGAAGGCAATTCTCTAGACTAATCGAAGCTTGATAACTTTACGTCGTAGCATCAAAATCTGGGCCATAGATTCGAGCTCAAGTAGGAGAAAAGAAGCTCTGCAACTTGGTGTAAACCAAGGATCTCACCAGAGGCTTTCACTCAGTCTCCGCTCTCTATCTCACCTACTTTCTATCACAGAAAGCTAGAAGGTCTAGGAGGTTCCTCACATGAAGGCGAACAACTGTCGCACAAGGCGACGTAGGGGTATTTGAAGAGGAAAAGGCAAAGGTTGGAGGAGACTTGGCGAAAGATTCTGATAGATTTCAACATCCTGAAATTGCAATAAGGTTAGGTTTGAAGAAGTGATGGAGTTTAACGTGAGTTAGGATGGTTAGGAGAATGCGAAGGTGGTGGCAGTTGGTCCAAAGGGTACTGGAGGTAGTTGTGTAATAGGTTGAAGATGGATTGGTTGGTGAAGGGTGTAACTGGATGGAGAAAGACAATGAAATCATCATCGTCAGATCGTTTGATCAGATAGTTGGAAATTAAGCGCGGATATAAGGTTGTGATCTGATCTTGAGATCAGATCAAAGGGCTGAGAAAAGAGCACCAATGGACGGGCGCTGATCAGTCTGATAAGATCAAGGCGGGTGGTGATACAAGATAGGACCACGTTTTTCCAAAGCAGATGGCACCACATGGCCCAATCAAAATTGAAGAAATTTGAAAATTGTAATTAATTAAAAAAGAATTAGTTAGAGAAGGATTTAGGAAAAGTTATGAACATGAAAGTTGTAGATCTCGATGAGATGTACAATTCTTATAGAAATCAAAGAGATCAAAGGTCATCTTTATATGGATAAAATTAATTACGAAATAAAGTCATTTAAATAATTTTCTTTTATTTTGTTTTTTATTATAATTTTTTGGGTTTTTATTTTATTTTATGTTAATTTATTTATGCACATTAATATTCTAATTTTTATTTGATTTTTAATCAGAAATAAATACATAAAATATTAAACCATAATAGGGAAATATTAATATATGATAATTAGTGTTGATTATTACAACACATAAATTAGTAATTAATGTTAATTAGGCAATGATCTTGTGATTTAACTAAGCAAGAGAGATAAATATAGTGTTTAATGATGATAAATATGGGATTTATCAATGATTTGTCGGTTTAATATCTACTAAATTGGATGTGTTTTTACTTGTTTCATGATAGGAAACATTAACCAAAAACTAATTTGTTATATATCTAAGTTTACATGCAAAAACAACAGCACTGAGAGAACTTTTCGAATTTAAATCAGTGCTCTTTCGTCACAAAATTTTGGCAAACTTTTTAGGGACATTGTCCATACCATCTAAATATGCTTAGTATCTCACAATTTCATTCATAACATGGTAAAATAGGTGACATATCAATATGCTCAAAAATGATTTCAAAAATTCATCCATGCAAAAATAATAATTTTAGGCACTTCTGTTAACAAAAACCGTGTTCCCGAAGTATTTAGATCACATACAAGACCTTTGACCAAGATTCTAATTCCACTTTGAAGGCAAGGTGCTAGGCCTCGCACATCATGGAAGTATGAAAATCACATCATATGCGATCCAGGTCAACTAGTCATACTAGTTGGCCTGGCAGCAGAAAAAATAAAAACTTTATGATGAAACCACAGGGCACGGGAATGGTTTTTCATGTAATTTCATCAATCTACATGAGGTTTTGGCTTACCTCTTGAAGCGTGGTTGTGATCCTCAAAGCCTATTGATGAATCTTTGATTCTCACTCTCTATTATTTTATTTTAGCTATTTATCTTGGCAAAATGACATGTAAATATCTGTAAATACAATAACATAGCATTCAACATGCATTGTTAATATTTCATAATTGGCATATTTTTGTGCAAAAATAAAAGAATAAAGGAAAAGAAAAAGGAAGGTGGCATTTAGAATAAATACAGAGTGACCCGAACCCCAAGAGAAGTCAAGCCTTGACCTGATCGCAAAATAAAATAAGTAAGAGATAGGGTTTACTTTGTGTTGTACATACTACCTGTATGTGCATAAATAATTATTTTTGACAAAATTAAAGTTAATTATTATTTTACCTCCTTGTATATATTTCTAAAAATAATATGAAAAAAAAGAAAGATAAAAACCAGAAAAATTAAATAAAAATAGAAATAAAATCTCCCTTTCATTGTACAATTACACATGTACATACATCACATCCTCTAATTATTATATATCATTAAATAATTCATAAAAATAAAAATAAAAACTATTTTGCCATCTTAAAATTAAGTTGAAAATAAATAAAATCCTAAATGGGATTATTTATTAAAAATAACAAAATAAAATTAATTGTACATAATACATAGGTATATTATACATGTATAAGATACTATATATTGTATATACACTAATTTAATTTTCATAAAAATAATTAAAATCATAGAAAATTCCTTGAAAAATAATAAACATTTTTCATTTTATTTATTTTTAAATTTAAATTCATTTGTTATTTTTTATTTAATCTCTTTTATTTTTCTCTTCTATTTTGTTCTGTAGCGACTTTTGTCTTATTCCAGCCCCCTTCTGATTGGGCCACCTTGGATTGTTGACCGAGGTCAACTGGTCCCCCCCTTCTCCTTTTCGTCGAATCGGGTTTTGCACCGATTTCTCCAAATTTTAGTCGCCGGATCCGATCCTCCTTCTTACCTGAACTCTTGCTCCGAATCAAGGGTGTCAGATCCCTAACTCTCGCCAGTTATTCTCCTTCTTGATTCATACCTCATTTCACGGCCAGCGCCTCCCTCTTTGTCGGATTTGGAACTCTATATAGCAAGAACCCCTCGTCCTTTTCCGCCATCTTTGGGCTGCGCCACCACCTCCTGTGTACCCGTCCACCTTTCCCAGAGTTACATCGAGCGAGGGGGAGGGCGAGGGCACCATTCTGGAGCGTGAAGCCCTAGGTCCGGCAAGGATTCTTCCTCAGCTCCATCGCAAGGAGCCCAACCTCTAGCAATCGTCGGCTATCGAGGCCACTATCCCATGGATCGTCATCCGCATCCCCAGGCGTGTTCATCCATCTTCAGGTACTCCCTTTACTTCCTATTTCCCATCAAATTCATCATCTCTCCACGAAACATAGCATCTCCAACAACTAGCTTCCATACCCTATTTAGTCGTTCCCTGACTTTTGTACGCCTCGCATTGATCTCCCCTCGCTTCTACATCACGCTCGCACCCCCTCTCTCTATTCCAATCCTCAGATTGGAGTAGAGCTACAAATCCTTTCCTTCGCACACGCACAACCTGAACCATCCATCCTCTGGCCTTCTTTCTGATCGTGGTGCGCTCTAACCTTCGCTAGAGCCCCTTCTCCGAGAAAGAATCTTTCTCCTGCAAGGTAGAGGCGCATCAAGACTTCATCTGGAGGTCTTGAGTAATTCCAGGAAGCTCAAGGTTGACCGTTCGTCCACAGGACCCTCTACGTGGTCCTGGGACCTTCTAAGCCTCCCTACAGCTGCGGAGCGCCATCGTCGACCTCTTCCATATTTCAGTAGCTTGTGACGACGTCGGAGTCACGCGCTAGAGCCGATTGAAACTCGTCGGAAGTGAGTTCTTCCCAGATATTCCAGATGTCACCTCTACAGTCTGATCGAGGCCAGCTCCAGTTCTAATCGTGACCATTCATCTACAGGAATACCTCGACCGTCATATCCTTCTGAGGATCTCATCTCCGCCATCCATCGTCGAAGGGGTATCCACCCATCCTGATCGTCCGATCATAAGTGGAGTGCCATCGGCCGTTGGATCATGCATAATAAAGGGTATAGATCACTTAGGCCCTTTATGTTTTTATTTTTATTATTTAGTCATGTAAATATTTGTCGTAGTTTAAAATACTTTGGTTAATTTACAAGTGGACCCTTGTTTCTTTTAGTATTTGCACTTAGGTATTGTTTGTGTGAACTCACGTGTTGTTCCATGCGCTTGTCTGGTGTATTTGCACATTTTGCCCTGGATTTTATATATGTTATGATATAAATGGCAACTTTCTGAAATTTACACTTATACCCTTGTGCATGGTTTAATTAGCATGTGTGCTTATTCACTGGTCTTTTGCATTTTTGGCCCAAACTTTTTCAAGCGTGTTATCTTTTGGTCTGGAACATTGTTATAATTGAACCTAGGTCCTAAGAATCTGTGTGTTTTGTTTGAATTAAATAATTATCAAATTAATTCCAAAAATTTTATAACTATTATGATTATCTCCTCCTAACATGTATTATTTATTGTGATTTTTGGGATTAATTTCGTTGAGTATTTTATTTTATAAAATTCAAAAACCCATAAAAAGATTATTGTCTATTTTATACAATACGTAAAAATTCAAAAAACTTATCTGAAAAATCCATAAAAATTCTTGGTTGTGTATTTTTGTGTGTTTTACCTTCAGTACATTTTTGTTTTGAAAATCATTATAAAAACCCTAAAAATCACAAAACTCTTAAAAACTTATAAAAAATTCATAAATAATTCTAGAAAAATAAAAAAATCCAGTTTCTATTTGTCACATTTTCTTTCTAATTTACCATAAAATTTCCCTCTAGGCATTAGGACACTTTAAATATTTTTAATTTGTCATTTTGTCCTGGCTGTGCACTGTTTCCCTGTTTAGCTCTTGTTTTATTTTTATAAAATCCCATAAAACTTAGAAAATCCTCTGAAAATTGCCAAAAACACTTTAATATCAGAAAACACAAAAATATTTTTATTCTAGATTTTTGAGCATTTAGTTTTGAATAAAAAATGAATAAGCTTACTTGTGTGCGTAGCATCCTTATTTGCTTGTTTTTGTTCATTAATTAAAACTCCTATAAAATTTCAAAATTAAAAATTAATAAAAATATGCAGTTTAGTTTCTCAAATTTTGACTACTTCAAAGGTTTTCTCGTGCTCCTTGAGTTCGACCCTGGTCGCTATACCAGGTTAAAATAAATAGCGGAAACCGCTTACATTGTTTTGATTGCTTTATCTCTTTTGATTGTGTGGTTCTATATTTTTTTTTGATTTAGCTTTGGCCTGCTAATTAGGGTCGCAACGAACCTTTGATTATCTGATTCCCTAACCCTAGTTGGCGGGCCACTCAACAGAATGGCACTGTTGCCAGGGAGCACAACTTAGTAGTCGTTTTTTCAACTTTTTGTTCATTTTTTATCTCTATCTGTTATAATTCTTTTCTAACATGTTTTTTTCACTTTTTGTACGAGGAACTACCCGAGGATGCTTTGGAGGAGACTCGCATTCGAGTAGGAGTAGAGGAGGGAATAGATTAGTTATATTAGATAGAGTAGAAGTAGAGTAGTTAGTTTTCATTTTAGCAAACTTCTTGTTATTATTGTAATAATTCTAGACTCTGGACACTCTTCTTGGACTTGACCTTATCGAGGTCTATTTCGTCGAGCACCGATGTGCTCGGGGGACCACATCGAATTTTTCGTGAATTAGTTTTTATCGCATTTTTTATTCTATTAGATTCTCGTAGATTTGACCCTTAGACTTAAGATTTTTTATTGATTGTCACACAAATAATTTAAGGCCCAATCCCTAATAGATTTCTTGCACCTATAGAGCGTAATTGTACCTTATTAATAATTCAAAATACAAAAGTTAACTTGATCAATTGAGAGGTTACGTGCCACTAGAGGTCGTGTACAACGCGTGCAGGATCCGTTGTGGCAGACACCGATCGACATTCGAGACTGGACGTCGACCTCTCTCTCTGATCAGTTAGCTATTGTTCTTCACGATCATTAGAAATTGCTTGTCTTAAGGCCGTTTTCTTCGTGCATCATTTAGATTAGTTTTGATTCAGTCTTTTAATTTATGCACGGATCACCCTTTATATAGAGTGCTAGAGTCAGGTACGCATCTCTATCTTTGCATGCATCATTGTGTTTGATCACGCATCGGCTTTTTCAACTTTTCCCTCTGTTTTTGGACATAAAATAAATCAGGAGATCGAAAAATTCGTTAGGCATTTTTTGTCTTTGAAAAATACCTAAAAAGAGAAAATAATAAAATCGGGACTGCTAATGCAAACTTGACCCTAAAACCCACCTCACTTAAAAATATCTGTTTTGGGGAGAGTCACCCCCTCATTGGTTGGATTGCTTGACTGAGAGAGTGACCCACACACTAGGGTAGAGCCACATCTGAACTTCCATTAGACTACTGCTCTCATGGTTAGTCGTTCTCCAGTGAGGATTTCACCGAGTAGCCAGTAATCGGTCTGGGACTTCATTAGGAGATTGGGCAGATCGGGTAGCCGGTAAACGATCCGCACCCATATTGGCTGGGAAAGATCTAACTGCAGGATTGGGCCAGTCTCTTGGGAGCATCGGTTTCCTACCAGCTCGCTTAATCGCTCTACTAGACTGATTGATCACCAAATAAAATTGACAAGATTAACGATCGAACCTTTACGGTCATCAGCTCAATGTCGCATAGGTGAATTGGGGATTTGATTGTTGATCTTGTTTGCATTCCAGATCTCATCGTAACATCCCTACATCACGATGATGGGAAGGAGGTCCCTTAGGCTGCCTTTGATAGCAATACTCTTGAGCGCTCCTCCCCACTCATCTAGGGCAGTTTTGGAGATCCCAGACCCACTCTCCAAACCTAAGTTCACCACCACCCTATTCCCCCTCGACCACCCTTCTTCCACCAGTCCTAAGGTGCTCGAGCAGAGGCCAGCACAGATTCATGTTCATTTGATGACACCTGAGTTCGGGTCTTTTGCCTTTGCAGAGACCCACAAGATGGCCAGTAGTGACGGGCGCATCGATTAGCAGCCCCAGGGTTCTACTTACATTCTAGATCAGGGCACCATCAACAACACACTTCTAGCCTCCCTGGAGACCATGCAGAGACAGATTTGTGACCAGGGAGACTTCATGGAAGAGGTGTGTTATGAGTTAGCACAGATGCGAGTCGATAGAGGAGAGCAGCGGCGACGACCTACCGATGGAGAGATACCCGCATGAGCAGCTGGAGGAGTAGTGTTGAACGCGAATTCGTGGGATTTTTGAATTTTTTCTTTTTATCCCCGGCAACGGCAAAATTTTGTTGAGCAATGAATTTATTGCCGGAAATTAATTGATGAATAGGTCGTTGTTTTTATCCCTAAAACCCGCGTCAACAAAAGATTATTTTTTTTAATTTTGCTGTTTTAAATTTTTGCTACTTATTAACCTGTATAGCGGACATGGTCGAACTCAGGGAGGCTACAATTCCCGAGGGTTATTCAAGTAATCAGGAACTAATTAAAAGAAAACAGGAATCTCAAAGGACAACTATCCTTGGTTTTTTGTGATTTTTTTATCTTTTTATTTTTTTATTTTTTTATTTCTAATTTTTTTTATATTTTCTGATTTTCAAATTTTTAATAATTTTGATTTTGTAATTTTTTATTTTCAAAAATACTGCTAAGCAATGTGATTAAACTCAGAAAATATGCACACCAACTCTTTTTGCAATTTTTTAATTATGCCAAAAATGATCAGAAAAATTCAAAAAAAAATATTTTTGTGTTTTAAAAGTTTTGAAATATTTTTGGTAATTTTTGTGGAATTTTCAGATGTTTTTTTATTTTTCTAAAAATCAAACAGTGAGGAAATAAGAAAATGTGGACAGCCTGAAGTAATTTGCAATTTAAAAATCTTTTAAATATTAAAACTCCTGGTAATTATTTTTAAGATAAACTAGAAGTAAATATCTACAAACAGGAACTGAAATCACAATTTTTGGATTTTTGTAGATTTTTTTATGATTTTTATAAGATTTTGGATATTTTTCAATTTTTTTGGATTTTATAAAGAATTAATGCATGAAAATTGGTCTGAAATTAAAAGACAATGAAATACAATTACTCTAATTTTTTTAGAATTTTTGGAGCTATTTTAGAATTTTTATGAATTTTCGAATTTCAAACAATGAAAAAGACACTGTTTTTGATTTTTTAATAATATCGAATGAAGTCAAAATGCAATGAAAATTTTATGCTAGATGGACAATCACATCAGGAGCATGGCACAATTTTTGCAAAATTTTCGGATCATGAATAACATTTATTTCAATAAAAGATCATGCAAGTTCAATGTTTTGCAGTTCAGGGGCTAAAATGTAAATACTGTGAATGTTTTGGACTGAAATGTAAAGATTCAAAGTTTTTGTCTCAATAAATAATAAAAGTAAACAGAGAAAAAAATATGCAAATTTACCACAGAAACATGTGCATATCATGTGCTAGAGGCTTCTGGCAGGGATATTCTTGTAAATATGAGATCTTCTGGGGGCTGATCTGCAAATTTCCCAATAAAATAATCCAAGCCCTAGGGGGCTTTCGTTTCTTGCAAGGGGGAAAGTGGGGTGCCGCACAAGGGGAGAGAACCCGCCGCCCGCCTTCTTCTTCGGTGGTCTGGGCGGCGCGGAGGCGCTATGGAGCGGAGGCGGTGCTGGCGGCTGATGGCGGCGGAGCACCGCGCAGAGATGCGCAAGACGGCCGGTTTGTGGGTTTCAACGCCGCCTCGCGGCGCTGGAAGCGGAGAGGCGCGGGACCAGAGGTGGAGCGGCCCGGGGCGGTGGCGCGTTGGCGGCGTGGGTCGGTGGGATCTGCTGGAGGGGGGATCGGAGCGGCGATGGAAGGGGGGGATTGAATCCGATTCTCCGGCCACCGAACGCGGCCGAAGTTGATAGATCGTGGGAGGTAGAAAATAGAACGTGGAGAGATTGCGAAGATGAGATGGAAAAATCGAGTCGGTGGCGAAAAAATCGTGGTGGATTTTCTTAAGATCTGAAAAAAAATGACAACGAGACGGAAATACGAAAAATAAAACTACGATTAAACTAAGATAAAAATGCGAAGAAAAATACGGATCTCACCTTAGGAGCGGAAAATGGACCGTGATCGCCTCGACAAGGCCGACTCGCTGTCATCGGACGGCTTGGAGGCTAGGCAACTTCCTCGACGAAATTTCTCTCGGAGATCGGGCTCCTCTCTCTAAAGATTGATCAAGTTGGAATGAGGGAGAAGGAGCCATATAAATAGAAGAGATGAAATTTGAAAATTTTTTTGAAGAGATAATGAAGATGAAAATTAAAATGATTTTTTTAATTTTTTTGGTGGGAGGGAGATGAAATTTGAAAAAGAAAATAAAAGAGAGATAAAACTAATTACAAAATTATCTTTTTTTTGAATTTTCGTCACTTATTTAATTTGAATTAAAAAAATGTTATTTTTTTATTTTTTTATGAAGGTTAATTAAAAATAGCAACTATATACATATACTATATACATATGTGACACTATATACAAGGATAAATGACGAAATTGGCCTTTTTTTGTGTTTTAAAAATTTATTATTTTTTTAATTTTTATTTTTATTAAAAAGAAATTAGTGGGATTAATTTACAATATATACAAATACAATATACACAAAATACATGGGAAAATTGCACAAACCACCCCAGAAAACCGACTTTTCAACCGTAACTCCAAAAATTATGAAAATACAACCATTTTAAAGATAATCTAATTTCGAGTTCAATGGAACTGAGATTGATTCAATTTGAGCTCATATGGAGCCGGAATTGGTCTTTCAATTAGTGCTTAGTGGCTTTTTCCAAGTGTGGCTACTTTTATTCTGTACAAAATTTAATTGTGCAATCAATTTTAGTAATTATAACACATTTTTATTTACAACTTTGGTTTTGAATGTTATTTGATTTGAAGTCAATTAAGGTACAAATAAATTAGTGTCAGTTTATACAGATTTATACAAAATGAGTGAGGACACATTTTTTTTGGATTTTCTGGTTGAAGACCCTATCTCCCCCTACTTTATTCCTGGTCGATCAGGTCACGTCTTGACCTTCTCTCGGGGTTCGGGTCATCCTGTACACAGTCTTCTTTTTTTATTTTCTTTTCTTTATTTATTTTTTTATTTTCTTTTCTTTATTTTTCCTTTCTTTCTTTCATTCTTTATTTATTTTAGGTTAAAATTAGTCAGAAATGTACAATATTTACACAGATGCAAGTTAGTAAGAATATGGAGTTAGCGTTATATGCAGGTGTTTTATAAGGGATTTTAAGCTAAAATAAATGAATAAAGATGACGAATCGCAGATTCATCATCCCCCTATGCTTTACCTTTGCTAGTCCCTTAGCAAACACTTATTTGGAAGAATAAGTGAAGAAAAAGAAAGGGAAAATAAAGAAAGTTGGACAACATTGAGTATTAAACTTATCTTCATAAAATTGTAGTTTGGAGCTCTGTCGGACCTTTGGATTATTTGTGTGTCGGAACTTCTGTGAGACTTAGAATTTTGAAAACAACAGCCTTCAAGTTCTACACATCATTGTCACAGTTTCGGCTCAGAAGTCATCTTAGATCAATCCTCTTCCTAAAGCACACCCTATGAACATTGAACAATCGACTCATGTGTGTGAAAGGTTTTAGCTCTTCCCATCCAGAATACCAGACTACCATGCAAATCTCCTCTCCAGTAACTCGTCCTCGGGGAGTCAGGTATTTCCTTCTAAGGTCTGTCGCGCTGTATTCACAATCGAATAGGGGGAGAAGTTAGAAGAAAGAGAAAAGAACTGGAGGGTGGCCAGTGTAGTCACCTCTCCTTGTGGAGATGGCCAGTGTAGCCGAGTCTCCACCAAGATCTGCAGGTTTCTTGAAGCTTGGACCTTTTTGGTCAGATATTTATTTGGTAGTGGCTTCTTTGTATTTGTATTTTTGGTGGTTCTGCTTGGATCTTGTTTGCCCCTACGGATATAGAATCTTTTGTTTCCGTACATTTTTTGGGGTCTTAGAAAAAATTGTGCCCAGCCATCCATCCCTTTTCCGAAGCTTTATTTCGACCCGTACTCCAGTCTTTAGATTTCCACGCTACCAAAAAAGAAACTCACACAGTCTTCCCACATCCCGTCTGAGTTGAGCTAAGTGCATAGTGCGAGAGTACAAATTGATTCCCTATTCCAGAGTTATACCCAGAATGAAGAGACTAGGTTAGACACTAAGAGTCAAACGATGCACATTGTCATGTGGAACTCAAAGAATTAAGTCAAAGACCTGAAGCTTCTAAAATCCTATTTCTCCATGAAGTTCCTCTAAGAATTAGGTGGATTAAGGTCCATCTAAGCTCCATTCTTCAATTTATTCCAGACATAGTTTAAATGTCAATACTATCCTGAAAAATGCACATGCAAATGCAACATATGAACAATGCAAGGTTTTTTTTTTGAAAAAGGAATGATGCACATGTGAAGAGAACGTACTTTTTTTTTGAACAATTTTCTAGTTTTGGACTTTTATGGCTTTTTTTTCCTGAAGGAGAACTGCAAATGTGAAAGAAAGTTTTTTTTAAGGAAAGATGCAAATGTGAAAAAAGTTTTTTTTTTGAAATTTGCAAATTTTTATAGATTTTTGATTTTGTATTTTTTTGTTGTTTTTGTTTGTTTTAAAAAGGGTTAGTAAAATATACGAGTATATACAATGTTTTTTTGTGTTTTGATATTTTTTTTGTTTTTTTTTAAATTTTTTTGGTTTTTTATGCATGTGGATTTTACAAACTATACACGCATAACCCCCCAAATAAACGTATTTAAAAGTACGAGTTATGTCTAAAGTATATATACAATATATACGACACCCCCTATACTTAGCTCGAACTATGTCCTCATAGTGATCAGAGAGCGAAAAAGGAAGACATAACTCGTGCTAAGTATAGAAAAGTGAAAAGAAAAGATAAAAAGAAGAGAAGATGGTGATCCCCCCTATACTTAGGATCAAGTAATCCTAAGTATAGTAGAGTGTACAAAAGGGGAAAACCGATGACGAGAATGTACAGACTCAAAAATAAAAAGACACGATATGAACCACATCACTCCCCTATACTTAGGGTAGAGTATCCCTAAGTATAGGCAACAACAAGAGTGATGAACAGAATGAAAATGAACAACACGAATCATTCACCTCCCCTATACTTAGGATAAAGCACATCCTAAGTATAGCATACACACACACACACGAAAAAGGGGTGAATGATAAAACGGGAGAGGACAGAGTAAAACGAAAGGATATACAAGAGGAGTGGATGTACAAAGGTCAAGAAGGTCGAAAGCGAACCTTCTTGCGGGACCGCTGAGGTATGGATTTGACAAGGTGTAGGTCGATATTGGGATCATCATTAGATATAAACTGAGTAGAATCGACCAAGAATATATCCTCAGCGGTTTCAGATTGTGCAGGCCTAAACCTGTTATTGGAAGTAGTATGGTCATTTCTGGCCTGAGAAGTCTCGCAAACATCAAAGTAAAATGGCTCGAAATCATTATCCGAAAAAGTAGGATCATTTTCAGCCTGGCGAGCCTCTATTGGATCATCATCTTCCTCAAAAGGCCCAAATTCTTTTATAAAAGCAATCAAATCAAATTGAGCATGATCGGTCTCATCTGAATCAGGGTGAATAGGAACGGACTCATCAGTGGAAGTAGTCAAATCATGTCCGTCCTGTCTAGTATCAGAATCTGCCTTCCGCTCTAGGGTGTCTATCGTGTAAAGCCCACGAATATCATCAATGCATCTCCACATTCCAGAAGGGGGAACTCCAAGGTCTATGCTTTCCGAGTCTTCCTCCTTCAAGAGGAATTCTTGGGTTTCACTATCATCCAACATATAACAAGAATCTCTGATATTATCGTCGATGTCAAATTCCTTGGGGTTGGCTAACACGGGCGGGTTCTCATGAGATGCAGGTTTCTGGGCAGTGATGGGTGTAGTGATCAACAAATCGCTCCCTACATCAGAACGTAAGCGAATCTCTCCTGAACCATAGTCAATAACGGCTCCCGCAGAGGCGAGGAAAGGCCGTCCCATGATGATTGGAGGGTGCTCCACAGGGGTGGAGGTCTCCATGGGCATTACAATAAAATCCGAAGTAAAATTCAGGCCCTGAATAGAAATGACAACATTTTCTAGAATACCCTTCGGCCTCTTGATAGATCCATCAGCAAATTGAACTATCATCCTGGTTTTCTTAAGAGGCCTAAGATGAAGAGACTGTACCATAGAGAAGGGTATTACATTAATTGATGAACCATCGTCAAGGAGAGCGTTATCACAAGAATAGTCAGATATGGAGCAACTCACAAGAGGTGTGGCAGTGTTCCCTTTCTTAAAATATGGACGGTGAGAGATGGTGTAGGCAGTGGCCATGGTCAAGATGTGACGCTCAGATCTTCTCCTTCGCTTTCTCTTTTTGTGTTGAGGAGTAGATAAATCTGTCATGGCCTGTTGAAGTGGAGCTTTAATGATCTCATTAAGGGTGGCTACCACTTCGGGTTCAGTCAACATTTTTTTGAATTTTTGGACCGCATCCATACAAGGGAGGAGGTCGGAATCATCGTTTACATGAGGATTACCAAGAGCAGTCTGTACAGTGGAATCCTCGGGGTCAAGATTGGGACATGTGGTGGATGATTGTGTGGGTAAATGATTGGGCATTTGGATCCTCTCCTCACAAAATGAATGGATAATGTGTCTCCCAGAATCTTTTTGATTTTTTAAATTTTTCTCATTTTTTTGTAATTTGGGTGATTGCAAGCTCTCATGATTATCCTCAAATGAATCCATATCCTCAAAAAGTGGAGCAGCGTTCTGGCTCGTATTTATGTTAAAGAGATTGTTAATCCTCGAATTCATATGCTCCACCATCTGGTTCAGTGTCTCAAGTGTGGAAATCATGAAAGGTGACTCCAAAATCTCAGGACCGGGTGGGCTGAATGAGGGTGGGTGAAAATCAAAGTCCTCCGTTTCCTGAAATAATGGATTAGGCGGATATGCAAAAACATCAGGAGGAAGATCCTCCTGGAAAAAGGAAGGTGGATCGTCTGGAGAGTACGAGGTATCTTCGAAGATCAGATTAAAATAACTCCAGTCGGCCATCTTCGAAACAAAAGATGAGAGAGCACGAGGGTCAAGCCAAAAGATATGGAGAAAAAGGCGCAAATGCACAGAAGGATCTAGCAAGCACACAAACAATCAAACACAATACAAACCCCCAATTCACCAACTCAACTCAATTGTGAAGACCGTGAAGGCTCGGTCAATTATCTTGTCTGTTTTAGAGTTAGGTGATAATCACAGAAGTTGTACAAACACTTAGGCTGAATTATGGGATTTGGGCACTAACCTTAGTGTGTACGCGAGCAAGTTAAAACGAATACAATGAGTGGGTTACTCTCCCCAAAACAATGATTTTTCCTTATGTTTATTTTAGGGTCGAGTTTTCTTTAGTAGTCCCAAATTTTAGGCAGTTATCACTTGGTTTAAGTATGTTCAACGAATCGTCTACCGAGTGTCCAATTTCCTTTTAATTTATGTGAGTGAAAACAAGGAAGGAGATCGGAAATGCCAATGCGCGATTAAAAACGATGATGCATGAAGGGGTTAGAGATGCGTACCTTGTCGCCAGCACTCTACATGCAAGTGATCCGCGCAGAATTTAAACACAGAAAATAAACTAACCTATATGATGCAAGTGAACCGTCCTGGATGATAACTTCTATTAACGGGCAAGAACGAGTTAATTTGACTAAGTCCAAACTACGATCTACTCTATAGGCACAGAAATGTCTTGTTTATGGTGTTTGGACCTAATTAATTACCTGGCTCAAGAAAATTAATTAAAGCAATCAAGAGGTGGCTTTCGAAATCCGCGGAAAACAAAGAAAAATAAAGGCGATGAAAACAAAACCGGTGAGGTCCCCCCAAGTGCACCGGCACTTGGTGAAACAGACCCCGCAACAAATGAATGTCCTGTTACAAGGTTCAAATGAAAAAGAAAAATCTCTCTCCCTCTCTTTTTAAAAAAATCTCTCTCTCTCTCTCTCTCTTTTTCGTCTCTTTCACGCTTCTTCTCTTTTTCTCACGCTATCCTGCGGCTTGGTGAAGAATCAAGCCGCCTCCACGTCGCTTGGGTGCTTCGGCTCTCCTAGGATTGCCTCCTTCGCTCCGCGGGCCCTCGCAAGAAAAATGGAAGAAAATGTGTAAGAAATACAATTATCAAATATGAGAAAAAGAAAGAAAATGTACGCAGTGGTTATAAACAATGAAGTGAATGACATAAATGTAAACAGATATTTACAACCAAGAATAGCAGGTCAAAAGAGAAACCTAACTACCCTCGCCGTGCCTCCCCGGCAACGGTGCCATTTTGTTGAACGCGAATTCGTGGGATTTTTGAATTTTTCTTTTTATCCCCGGCAACGGCAAAATTTTGTTGAGCAATGAATTTATTGTCCAAAATTAATTGATGAATAGGTCGTTGTTTTTATCCCTAAAACTCGCGTCAACAAAAGATTATTTTTTTTAATTTTGCTGTTTTAAAATTTTGCTACTTATTAACCTATATAGCGGATAGGGTCGAACTTAGGGAGGCTACAATTCCCGAGGGTTATTCAAGTAATCAGGAACTAATTAAAAGAAAACAGGAATCTCAAAGGACAACTATCCTTGGTTTTTGTGATTTTTTTATCTTTTTATTTTTTTATTTTTTTATTTCTATTTTTTTTTATATTTTCTGATTTTCAAATTTTTAATAATTTTGATTTTGTAATTTTTTTATTTTCAAAAATACTGCTAAGCAATGTGATTAAACTCAGAAAATATGCACACCAACTCTTTTTGCAATTTTTAATTATGCCAAAAATGATCAGGAAAATTCAAAAAAAAAATATTTTTGTGTTTTAAAAGTTTTGAAATATTTTTGGTAATTTTTGTGGAATTTTCAGATGTTTTTTTATTTTTCTAAAAATCAAACAGTGAGGAAACAAGAAAATATGGACAGCCTGAAGTAATTTGCAATTTAAAATTTTTTTAAATATCCAAAACTCCTTGTAATTATTTTTAAGATAAACTAGAAGTAAATATCTACAAACAGGAACTGAAATCACAATTTTTGGATTTTTGTAGAATTTTTTATGATTTTTATAAGATTTTGGATATTTTTCAATTTTTTTGGATTTTATAAAGAATTAATGCATGAAAATTGGTCTAAAATTAAAAGACAATGAAATACAATTACTCTAATTTTTTTTAGAATTTTTGGAGCTATTTTCGAATTTTTATGAATTTTCGAATTTCAAATATTGAAAAAGACACTGTTTTTGATTTTTTAATAATATTGAACGAAGTCAAAATGCAATGAAAATTTTATGCTAGATGGACAATCACATCAGGAGCATGGCACAATTTTTGCAAAATTTTCGGATCATGAATAACATTTATTTCAATAAAAGATCATGCAAGTTCAATGTTCTGCAGTTCAGGGGCTAAAATGTAAATACTGTGAATGTTTTGGAATGAAATGTAAAGATTCAAAGTTTTTGTCTCAATAAATAATAAAAGTAAACAGAGAAAAAAATATGCAATTTTACCACAGAAACATGTGCATATCATGTGCTAGAGGCTTCTGGCAGGGATATTCTTGTAAATATGAGATCTTCTGGGGGCTGATCTGCAAATTTCCCAATAAAATAATCCAAGCCCTAGGGGGCTTTCGTTTCTTGCAAAGGGGGAAAGTGGGGTGCCGCACAAGGGGAGAGAACCCGCCGCCCGCCTTCTTCTTCGGTGGTCTGGGCGGCGCGGAGGCGCTATGGAGCGGAGGCGGTGCTGGCGGCTGATGGCGGCGGAGCACCGCGCGGAGATGCGCAAGACGACCGGTTGGTGGGTTTCAACGCCGCCTCGCAGCGCTGGAAGCGGAGAGGCGCGGGACCAGAGGTGGAGCGGCCCAGGGCGGTGGCGCGTTGGCGGCGTGGGTCGGCGGGATCTGCTGGAGGGGGGATCGGAGCGGCGATGGAAGGGGGGGATTGAATCCGATTCTCCGGCCACCGAACGCGGCCGAAGTTGATAGATCGTGGGAGGTAGAAAATAGAATGTGGAGAGATTGCGAAGATGAGATGGAAAAATCGAGTCGGTGGCGATAAAATCGTGGTGGATTTTCTTAAGATCTAAAAAAAAATGACAACGAGACGGAAATACGAAAAATAAAACTACGATTAAACTAAGATAAAAATGCGAAGAAAAATACGGATCTCACCTTAGGAGCGGAAAATGGACCGTGATCGCCTCGACAAGGCCGACTCGCTGTCACCGAACGGCTTGGAGGCTAGGCAACTTCCTCGACGAAATTTCTCTCGGAGATCGGGCTCCTCTCTCTAAAGATTGATCAAGTTGGAATGAGGGAGAAGGAGCCATATAAATAGAAGAGATGAAATTTGAATTTTTTTTGAAGAGATAATGAAGATGAAAATTAAAATGATTTTTTTAATTTTTTTGGTGGGAGGGAGATGAAATTTGAAAAAGAAAATAAAAGAGAGATAAAACTAATTACAAAATTATCTTTTTTTTTTAAATTTTCGTCACTTATTTAATTTGAATTAAAAAATGTTATTTTTTTTATTTTTTTATGAAGGTTAATTAAAAATAGCAACTATATACATATACTATATACATATGTGACACTATATACAAGGATAAATGACGAAATTGGCCTTTTTTTGTGTTTTAAAAATTTATTATTTTTTTAATTTTTATTTTTATTAAAAAGAAATCAGTGGGATTAATTTACAATATATACAAATACAATATACACAAAATACATGGGAAAATTGCACAAACCACCCCAGAAAACCGACTTTTCAACCGTAACTCCAAAAATTATGAAAATACAACCATTTTAAAGATAATCTGATTTCGAGTTCAATGGAACTGAGATTGATTCAATTTGAGCTCATATGGAGCCGGAATTGGTCTTTCAATTAGTGCTTAGTGGCTTTTTCCAAGTGTGGCTACTTTTATTCTGTACAAAATTTAATTGTGCAATCAATTTTAGTAATTATAACACATTTTTATTTACAACTTTGGTTTTGAATGTTATTTGATTTGAAGTCAATTAAGGTACAAATAAATTAGTGTCAGTTTATACAGATTTATACAAAATGAGTGAGGACACATTTTTTTTTTGGATTTTCTGGTTGAAGACCCTATCCCCCCCTACTTTATTCCTGGTCGATCAGGTCACGTCTTGACCTTCTCTCGGGGTTCGGGTCAGCCTGTACACAATCTTCTTTTTTTTATTTTCTTTTCTTTATTTATTTCTTTATTTTCTTTTCTTTATTTTTCCTTTCTTTCATTCTTTATTTATTTTAGGTTAAAATTAGTCAGAAATGTACAATATTTACACAGATGCAAGTTAGTAAGAATATGGAGTTAGCGTTATATGCAGGTGTTTTATAAGGGATTTTAAGCTAAAATAAATGAATAAAGATGACGAATCGTAGATTCATCAAGTAGACAGACACCTGGAGGATCCGCCAGAGCCAGTTAGACAACCACAACCGATGAGACAGTTGCACAACCCTGGTATAACCCTCACCCATTGTTAAATCCAGCTCCTTGAGATTCTAGGCGACTTCAAGCTCGGCCCCTAGACGATCCAGTTACTACCCAAGTTTCATGGGCTATCCACCAAGGAGCCGCATCTACACTTACGAGAATTACAGATGATCTGTAGTAATGTCCGCGATAGATACATGGATGAGGACACCATCAAGATGATGGCATTCCCTTTCTCCTTGGTCAACAAAGCAGCCTACTGGCTGAAGCATTTGGGGAGATACATTTCTACTTGGGAGCAGCTCCGGACTGAGTACTTAAACAAGTACTATCCACTCGACCGGACCAATGCAGCTTGAGATCTGATCAACAACTTCACCATGATCCCCAACGAGCAGTTTCATGAGGCCTGGGATTGATTTCGTGAGCTCATCGACCAGTATCCATACCATGACATATCCAAGCTCAATCTCGTCCAGAGCTTCTTTTGTGGGCTGACATCAGAGCTGCAGGAGCTTGTCAATGCCTCTTATGGGGGTTCCTACTTCACCAAGGATGAGGACCAGGTTTGGGTCATTTATGAGGGGATGGCCAAGAACTATACAGTGATGTCCCAAACCTCAGTCTATACTCAGGGAAACCCCTTCCGTAGGATGTGTCCTATCAGAGGATAGCACGTGTTGATGAGGATCCATCCACTTCGTCAGTAGCAGCAGCACAGGTAGAATCGTCGGCAGCTGACATGGGTATCATTAGCAAGAAGTTGGACCGCATAGAGATTATCAAGAAGAAGTAGTGTCAGGGCATGACACAGATCGACCAATTGGCATAGACTCTTAATGACCTGAAGACCCAGATCACGTGTCTCCAAGAGGCACAAACGACTTCTTAGCCTCCTCTCAGGTCACAAGATGATCCTAGAAATAGCTCTTCCCAGCACTCCGCCCAGTACCGCCAGGTTCACCACATCCAGGAGGAGCCGGTTCAGCAGTTGCAGCAGCATTACTCTCAGCCACCTCCATCTCAAGACACTCAGATGGTGGTATATTAGCCGGACCAGCCCGTGGCAGTTCTTCCCCCTTCCCCATACAAGTAGGAGCCGTTGATGGAAGTCAACGAGATTTGGTATTGACTGGCAGCAGCCCGGGATCCACCGAGATCATCCCAGATTCAGGTGGTCTACCGGAGGCACCTCATCCCTACAGCAGCCTCCAGCTCAGGGTAGACAGTTCAGCCAACAGCAGCAGCAACACCAGTACTCCCATCAGCCACAGTATTACCAGTCAGGTCCTCGTCCCTACCATCAGGGATAACAGTGGAGCCAGCAACAACAGCCTTGGAAGTTCACTCAACTTCCCCCTCACCAGCACTAGAGCCAGACTCATTTTTAGTGAGGTAGCCCGTAGGGTGCTCATGGACCAGCCTATGAGAACCTAGCTCTTGATGATCTGGCCTGCCTACTCTCAGACCAGCATGCATCCTTCAAGCAAGAGATGGACGAGCTCATGTAGGAGATGAGGTATATCATAAAGGGCAAGGCTACCATACCCGGTCAGATCGAGCCCAATCCAAACAACCTCAAGAGGAAGTCTGAGCAGGTACAGTTCATAGAGACCACTATCATAGTGATTCATTGGGTAATATTTCTTCATACTTATTTGATGTTGATTTTGTATCACTTAAGAGTGGTAGGAAGCCAGCCGGCGGCTACTCTTCTAAACGATGACCACATGATGATCTACGAGTGCCAGACGAGGAGGATAGCGGTGCTGAAGCTGCTGATGTTGTTGATGACGGTGGTGCTGAAGCCACCAAGGATGATGATACGGTCGACGGTACTGAGGTCGTCGCTTCTCCAGATGCAGTTGGTGGTGCTGATGCCACCATTTTTCCTGATGCTGAGCCAAAGCATGGTACTGATGCTGTGAAGACCGATACCGTGGGTGGTGCTAATGCATCGTTTCTATTTTTGTTGTGTTTCCCCCTATTTTTGTATCTCAGGACAGTTTAGAAAAGACCAACAAAATAATAAAAGAAAGTTTTCTTCATCTACTTCGAGTCCATATGTGTCGCATGATGATCCTTGTATGGGCTCCGTTCCTTCACAGCAGCAGGAACCTATTCCTAGCCCTCTATCTGAGGAGGGACCATCCATTCCCTTCCCTCAAGCACTTCGCTTAGCTAAGGGGAATAAAAAAGAAAATCCTAAAAAGACCTAGTAGTTGGAGTTCAGCCAGCAGATGATAGATAGATTCCATATCTAGCTGACTCTACAAGAGGCACTTGAGCACATCCCTCTCTTCCAAAAAGAACTTGAGAGAGAAGACCACTATCTACAGGAAGAGAAGGAACCATCAAGCAGATGTCCATGTGCTCACTCATGCGACATGCTTCGCAATTCAGAGCTGTTTGCCAGTCAAGAGTCCAGATGTAGGAGCTCCCTATGTCAGATGCCACATTCATGAGAAGAGATTCGATCGGACTCTATTAGATAGCGGCTCTTCCATCGACCTACTTCCGGCAGCCTTACTCGACCGATTCGAGTTTGGCCCTCTTCGATAGAGCAGGATAGTCCTTCAGTTTGTTGATCGATCTATCCAGAGTCCGAAGGGCTTGTTGAAGGAAGTGGTCGTCACAATTCAAGGCCTGAATTTCTCGGTGGACTTCGTTGTGATGGACATGGAGATCCCTGAGTTTGTGATAGATACCCCCATCATTCTTGGACGTCCATTCTTGGCTACAGCCAAGGAGGTGTCCGACCATGATAGTAGGAAGGCGTACTTTCACGTCGATAATAAGAGTATACAAATAGATACGATTGATGAGACTAGAGCGTGAGTTTCAGCTTGCTCAGAGCAATTCAGTGATACAGAGCAGATGACAGAGGCAGAGCGAGACGTCCAACAAGAGTACGACTTTATGATCACTAGTGATGAAGCCGCTTGGTCTAACCCCATTTCACGAGCTCTTATCTCACCTTCAGATACTGCAGACTCACAACTTTAGGTAGATGAGAGCTCGGAGAGCACACTCTTGGCCGAGAACACTTTCGAGGCTGACGATCGTGTTTAGTATAGCGAAGCAGATTATGTTTCTAGTGATTCTGATTCAGATCCCTCATATTCAGACATAGATGGGGCTGAGTTTGATGAGCTATTACCTTGTCTGATTCCTACAGAGCCTACAGCTATAGTGGAGACCGAGCCAGTGTCGATTGCAAACACACCAATAGGGTCATCTTCACCGGATTTTCACGATCAACGAGAATTCTCACATTTAGATCTGGTTGCCTTCACACAGACATTCCTGAAACCAGATTTGCCAGCTCCCAGTTGCCCAGAATTGAAACCCTTGCCACAGTTGCTGAAGTATAGATTCATTATAGGTGAGCATGAGATGTACCAAGTCATTGTCTCAGCAGATTTGACTGGAGATAAAGAATCTCAAATTTGATGGAGGTTCTTGAAAGGAATGCAAGGAGATAGGATGGAGCATAGCTCATCTCTAGGGGATAAGTCCGGCCCTGTGCTCCTACCATATCTATCTCAAAGAGGACGCTGGTCCATCGCGTGAGTTTTAGCGATGACTGAACCTGAATCTTTGAGAAGTGGTCATGAAAGAGATATCAAAATGGTGGAGCACCGATTTTATCTACCCCATCTCCGACTCCAAGTGGGTTAGTCCATTGCATGTGGTTTTCAAGAAGACGGGCATCACTACAGTTGTGAGTGAGTCTGAAGAGGAGATCTCTACCTTGGTACCCACTTCTTGGAGGTTTGTGTGGACTACATACGATTGAATCAGACCACCAAGAAGGATCATTTGCCACTGCCTTTTATTGATCAGATTATTGAGAGGCTAGCTGGTAAGAGTCATTACTGTTTCCTTGAGGGTCCTCTGGTTACAATCAGGAGGCCATAGAGCCCGAAGACTAGTACAAAATGACATTCACCTGTTCGTTTGAGACTTATACTTTCAGACGGAAGCCCTTTGGTCTATGTAACGCCCCGGTGACATTCCAAAGGTGCATATTGTCCATCTTTTAGGATATGGTGGGTGATTGCTTAGAGGTCTTCATGGATGACTTCTCGGTCTATAGTGACAGGTTTGATGCTTGTCTTGACTGAAAATACGTATTCTTCAGCGTTGTATCAAGGTCCATCTTATTCTATCTTGAGAGAAAAGTCACTTCATGGTGACTTAGGGGACGGTGCTTGGTCCAGTTATCTCCAATAGGGGGTTTCTACCGACATTTTATTCATGACTTCAGCAGGATTGACCGACTGTTGACTGATCTGCTGATGAAATACACGGAGTTCATTGTAGATGATAAGTGTCTTGCATCAATTTAGACTCTCAAGAGCTTAGTTGTTGAGGCTCCTGTCCTTCAGCCGCCTGATTGGTCTCTCCTGATCGAGATCATGACGGATGCCTCTGATTTTGTCGTAGGGGTTGTGCTAGAACAGAGGAGGGATGTATTACCTTTTGCCATTCACTACGCTAGCCGTACATTTGATGTTGCTCAGCGGAACTACACATTCATAGAGAAGGAGATGCTAGCCGTGGTTTTTGCCTTGGATAAGTTCAGATCGTATATTCTTGGATCCAAAGTGATGATTTACACTGATCATACCGCCATCAGGTAAAAGAAGGATGCCAAAGAAAAATTGACTAGATGGATACTTCTACTCCAGGAGTTTGATATTGAGATTAATGATAAGCCTGGAATCAAGAATGTGGTGACGAATCATCTCTCCCGATTGGAACATCTTGAGGAATCTGAGCATATTGAGCCTATCATTGAGACCTTCCCAGATAAGACGATCCTTGCTATCGCCTCGCTCCCATGGTACGTCGACATTGTGAACTATCTTGTCGCCGATAAAGTTCCACAAGGTTGGCCCAGGCATCAACTTGAGACCTTCCTTGCGAAGGCCAAGTCTTACCATTGGGAGGATCCCATCCTTTATCATGAAGGAGGGGATAGCGTCTGGCATCGATGCATTCCTCAGGGGGAGCACCACAGCGTCCTCACATACTGCCACAAGCTTAATGCAAGAGGACATCATTCTGGGAGGATAACAACATAGAAAGTGCTCCAATCCGGCCTATGATGGCCTACCCTCTTCAAGGATTCTGATGAATTCGTGAAGAGGTGTACTGACTATCAAAGGATCAACATTTGTGGACAACATGATATGATGCTGATGCAGTACAACCTAGAGAAACAAAGGTGGTCGGCGGTGTCGCCCTTGAGATGGCCGCGTAGGAGGGCGGAGGTCGCGGCTGGGGTTGTCGGTGAGCGGCAGGGGTGGCGACCCGTTGCGTACCTGCTCCTTTATTTTTTTTATTTTTTTATTTTCTATAAACAACTGATAATAAAATATTTTTTTTATTTTTTTAAAAACAAAAACTATAACAGGAACTGCAAATGAAAAAGGGAAAAATATTATTTTTTTATATATTTTAATTCTCTTGCAAAACAATATTAGAGATAAAAAAGGAAAAGCAATGATATGTTTTTTTTATTTTTATTTTTAATATTTATTTATGCACAAAATTAGAAGGTGAACGAGGATTTGGCGAAATGTGAGGAATTGAATCCAGTTCTCCGACCACCGTGCGTGGTCGAGGGTGAAAGATCGTGCAAGGTAGAAAATAACGCGTAGAGATCGAGAACGTGAGATGAAAAATTCTTGTCGGTGGCGGATTAAAACGTGGGTGATGATTCTAAGATCTAGATAATAAAATTTGACAACGTTGAGAAAATACGAGAAATAAAACTACGATTAATCTACGATAAAGATAAGAAGAAAATGATGACGGATCTCACCTCAGGAGCGGAAATGACCGTGATCGCCTCGATGAGGCCAACGTGCTGTCACTGGACGGCTCGGAGGCTAAGCACTTTCTCAGCGAAAATTTCTCTCGGAGATCGGGCTCCTCTCCCAAAGATTGATCAAGTTGGAATGAGGGAGAAGGAGCTATATAAATAGAAAAGATAATGGAGATGAAATTTGATTTTTTGACTTTTGGATAAAGAGATAAGAGAGATGAAAATTGAAATGAGATAAAGATAAAGAGAGATAAAACTATTTAAAAAATTAACTATTTTTTGGGAATTTTCATCACTTTATTTATTTGAATAAAAAATATTATTTTTTTAATTTTTTATGGTGGTTAATTAAGAATACCAACTATATACATATACTATATACATATATGACATTATATACATGGGTAAATGAGGAAATTAGCTTCTTTTTTTTAATTTTTAATTTTTTTAATTTTATTTTAAATAACTAGTAAAAATATTTACAAATATATAGAAATACAATATGTTCAAAATACATGGGAAAATTGCACAAACCACAACAGAAAACCAACTTTTTACTCGTAACTCCAAAAATTATGAAAATAAAGCCATTTTAAAGATAATTTAATTTAGAATCCAATGGAAGTGAGATTGGTTCAATTTGAGTTCATATGGAGCCGAAATTGGTCTTTTAATTAGTTCTTAGTGGCTTTTTCCAAGTGTGGTTGCTTCTATTTTGTACATGATTTAATTATGCAATTATATTTTATTAATTAGAACACATTTTTAGTTACAACTTTGGTTTTTAAAGTTATTTGATTTGAGGTCAATTAAGGAAAAAATAAAATATTGTAGTATACAAATATACACAACACATCATTTTTTTTTAATTTTCTAATTGAAGACTCTATCTCCCCCTACTTTATTCCTGGTCGATCAGGTCAAATCTTGACCTTCTCTCGGGGTTGGGGTCAGCATGTATCTATTACATATATATAGTCTTCCTTTTTTATTTATTTTATTTTCTTTTCTTTATTTTTCCTTTATTTATTTATTTATTTATTTTAGGTTAAAATAATATACAAATATACAATATTTACACATAGATGCAAGTTATTAAGAATATGGAGTTAGTGTTATATACAGGTGTTTTGTAAGGGATTTTAAGCTAAAATAAATGAATAAAGATGACGAATCGCAGATTCATCAATGAGCATCCATTTCATGGGTCCATTCGCTAAGAGTCAGGTATTTGTGTACATTCTATTGGTTGTTGATTATTTGAGTCGTTGGGTTGAGGTCATTCCTGCCCGAACCGTAGATGCTAATACTGTTTGCTGATTTTTTTGGAAAAATATCATTTCACAGTTTAGGGTGACTAGAGTTTTGATATCTGACAGGGGGTCTCATTTTATCAACGATAAGGTAAAGGCCCTCGTTAACGAGTTCAACATAGACCATCGAGTAGCCACTCACCCTCAGACCAATGGTATTGCTAATGTATCAAACAGGGAGATCAAGATGATATTGCAGAAGGTAGTCCGCCTAGACCGAAAGGATTGGTCACAGATTTTGGACTCGGTCTTGTGGACATATCGGACTTCCTTCAAGATACCTTTGGGTACGTCTCCCTTTCATCTCGTTTATGTCAATCCATGCCATTTATTTGTGGAGAAAAAGCACAAGTCACTTTGTGTTGTCACTGTGATATTATTGGATCTAGAGAGTATAGAAGATCAGAGGAAGGCAGAATTGGCAACCCTAGAGGAGCTTAGAGATACAACCTTTCCGAGTAGCCTAAAATATAAGGAGCTAGTGAAGATATGGCATGATTCTCATATCAACCATAAGCAATTTGAGCCGAACCAGAGAGTATGGCTATTCGATGCTAGGTTGAGATTATTTCCAGGGAAGTTGTATAGCAAGTGGAAGGGACCATACTTGGTCCGAAAGGTGCATGACAATGGCAGCATTGATATATCCGAGATGTCATCTGAGTCCACCTTTCGAGTTAACGGCCAGCGCCTGAAGCCATCTATAGACCATGATCCGTTGATCGTTGGTGTTGCCCCTATTCATTTTGCTTGAGATGTGGTCTTTGACTCACATCATTTGCATCTCATGCCTGATTATCACCTTCTTCCACCGTTGTACAGATCCAGATGTCCATACCATACATTTTTTTTCTAACACCCCATCTCCATCTTATGATTATGCTACACTTAGGGTGCACTTTACCCTAAGTATAGGGGGCGTGTCAGACTTTTGAGTATACTTGTGATTCTTTTTACCTCTGTTTTGCTGCCTATACTTAGGGACATTTCACCCTAAGTATAGGTAAGGTAGACCCTATACATTCTAACCCTCGGTGTTCCCCTTGCGTACAGTTTTCTATACTAGGATTACTTGATCCTAAGTATAGGGGAACCACCGATTTCTATTCATTACATTTTTTCATTCATCGTTGTAGTATAGTCTTTCTTTTCACTTCCCAATATTCAGCACGAGTTATGTCTTCTTCATCGCTCTTTGATCACTCTGAGAACATCGTTCGAGCTAAGTATAGGGGGGTGTCATATATATTGCATATATACTTTAGCCATAACTCGTACTTTATGTGAGTGTGTTAATAAATAAAATGGCTAAAAACCACAAACTAAAAATCATAAACTTTTTAAAATTTTTCCTTGTACATAAAATCCTTTCTTCCACAAACATGTTTGTAAATAGCTATTCGTAAAAAATATTTTTGTACAAATGTTTGTCCAAATGTTTTGCTTGTGAAAACTTTGTAGATATTTGTGTATCAAAATTATGTATAAAGTACAAAATTTTTGAAAAATGTTTAAAAAATAAAAGTTTGCAAAAACTTGTGTGTAAATGTTTGTAAATAATTTGCAAAACTTCTGCATTCATGCATGCATGCATTCAAACATTTTCAAAAATTTTGCATGTTTTCAAACATTTTGCATAGTTTGAAAATTGCATAAAAAGAGTTTTGTACATAGCTTTGTATTTTCTTCTAAATCATAGTTGACATTTAAACTAGTTTGGAATTAAATTGGAAAATGGAGCTTGGTTAAGACCTCAATCCACCTAATTCTCGGAGGAACCTTATAAGATTTGGGGTTGAGCCTTTTCAGGTCCATTAGTGACTTAATTTTATGAGTCCACTAGGCTATGTTCACATGTCATCTTGATGAGCCTAAGTAGAACACTTAACAATGCACGTATGACTCTCATAGATAATGGCTTTACTTGGACCTGCACCTTACACATAGCTCTCCACGAATGAGGTGATGAGGAGGCTGTTTTCTTTGGCTTGGAGTAGCATACGCGGGTTGTACTTCTAGGCGGAACCTCTTGTCTTCCTTTAGAGAGGGATGTGCATCTCAATTTGGTCTAGTAGAATTGAGGTCTAAAGACAGGAGTTGTTGGTTGCAATAATGCTTCAAAAGAGTGATAGTCCACTGGCTTAAGAAGAAAAAGTCCTTATGTATATGCTACACCATGTAGATATGTTGTACATATGCACATTAAAAAAATATGCAAAATCAAGAAAAACTCCAAAACGTGGACAGGCCTGATTGAAAATAAAATGCCCGTCGGAGTGCATATAGTCAAATAAAGCAATGCTTATGTATTACACCTTCTCATCTCATGAAGCTTGCAGCGGGAGACTTAGCTACACTAGTTGAGCTCCCAATGATACGTGGCTACACTGACCATGGTCCATTCTCTTCTTTCCCCCTCTTCTTTAGCCGGATGAACTTGAAATTAGAAGGGAATACCTTGTTCCTCGAGGAAAGAGCTGCTAGACTAAAGAATTAGAGTTACCTTGTTGAGGGAGGTTGTTTCTTTGTCATTTCTAAGGTGGGGAGCTACATATCACTTACACCGTACAAGGAAAGATACATGGTAATTAGAGTTTGCATATGTAGACTTGTTCTGATCTGGATTATTGAGGAGTCTTGACCATAGAATGGTGGATTTTAGAGGCTGTTGAGTCTAAAACCTATATCCCAATAAGGCTCCGACAAATTAATAATCCAAAGGTCTATTTGAGCTACATACTTCAATTTAATGAAGATAATTTAATAATTAACCTTGATTTTCCTTCTTTTTCTTTTCTTCTATTTTCACTTCTTTTTCAAATAAGTGTTTGCTAAGGGACTAGCAAAGGTAAAGAATAGAGGGTGATGAATCCCTGATTCTCACTCTTTATTCTTTTATTTTAGCTATTTATCTTGGCAAAAAAACATGTAAATATCTGTAAATAAAATAATAGCATTCAACATGCATTTGTTAATATTACATAATTGACATATTTTTGTGCAAAAATAAAAGAATAAAGGAAAATAAAAAGGAAGGAGGTATTTAGAATAATTACAGAGTGACCCGAACCCCAAGAGAAGGGCAAGCCTTGATCTGATCGCAGAATAAAATAAGTAGAGGGAGATAGGATTTACTTTGTGTTGTACATACTACCTATATGTGAATAAATAATTATTTTTGACAAAATTAAAGTTAATTATTATTTTACCTCATTATATATATTTCTAAAAATTATATAAAAAAGAAAGAGAAAAACCAGAAAAATTAAATAAAAATAGAAATAAAATTTCCCTTTCATTTTACAATTACACATGTACATACATCACATCCTCTATTTATTATATATCATTAAATAATTCATAAAAATAAAACAAAAATTATTTTATACTCCTAAAATTATGTTGAAAATAAATAATATATAAAATTGGATTATTTGTGCAAAAATAAGAAAATAAAATAATTGTACGTAATACATATGTATATTATACCTGTATAATATTATATATTGTATATACACTAATTTATTTTTCATAAAAATAATTAAAAATCATAGCAAAATTCCTTAAAAATAATAAACATTTTCAATTCATTCATTTTTAAATTTAAATTCATTTGTTATTTTTATTTAATTTCCTTTATTTTTCTTTTATATCTTGTCATGTAGCGACTTTTGTCTTATTCGAGTCCCCTTATGATTGAGCCACCTTGGATTGTTGACCGAGGTCAACAAGTCCCCCCCCCCTTCTCCTTTTTATCAAATCAGGTCTTGCACCAATTTCTGCCAATTTTAGTCACCCAATCCGACCTCTTTCTTACTCGAACTCTTGCTCCAAATCAAGGGTGCAGATCCCTAACCCTCGCTCGTTATTCTCCTTCTCGATATGCGCCTCAGTTTGCAGGCAGCGCCTCTCTCTTTGTCGGACTTGGAACACTATATAACAAGACCCCCTTGTCCTTTTCCGCCACCTTTTGGTTGTACCACCACCTCTTGCGTACCCATCCAACTTTAACAAAGTGACAGCGAGCGGAAGGGAAGGCGAGGGCTCCATTTTGGAGCATGAAGCCCTAGGTCCGGCGATGATTCATCCTCAACTCCGTTGCGAGGAGCCCAGCCTCTAGCACTCCTTCAGGTACTCCCTTTACCTCCTATTTCCTATCAAATTCATCATCTCTCCACGAAACAGAGCATATCCAATGACTAGCTTCCATACCCTATTTTGATGTTCCCCGACTTCCGTACACCTCACATCGATATCCCCTTGCTTCTACACCACGCTTCGCACCCCCTCTCTTTATTTCAACCCTCAGATTGGAGTAGAGCTATAGGTCGTTTCCTTCACTCACACGCGACCTGACCCATCCACCCTCCACCTTTGTTTCTGATCGTGGTGAGCTTTAACCTTCGCTGGAGCCCTTCTCCGAGCAAGAATCTTTCTCCTGTGGGGTAGAAGCACGTCCAGACTTCATTTGGAGGTCTTGAGTAATCCCAGGAAGCTCTAGGTCAACTGTTCATCTCCAGGACCCTCTACGTGGTCATGGGACCATCTGAGCCTCCTTCCAGCTGCAGAGCACCATCACCAACCTCTTCCATATCTTAACTGCTTGGGATGACGTCGGAGTCATGCGCTAGAGCCGATTGAAACTCGCCGGTGGCGAGTTCTTCCCCGATCTTCTAGACATCGCCTCTACCATCCGATCGAGGCCAGCTCCAGTTCTAATCGTGACCATTCATCTATGGGAAGGCATCGACCGTCAGATCCATCCGAGGATCTCATCTTCTCCATCCATCGTCGAAGGGGTATCCACCCATCCTGACCGTTCGATCATAAGTGGAGCGCCATCGGCCGTTGGATCGCACATATTAAAGAGTAAACTTCACTTAGGCCCTTTATGTTTTTGCTTTTATTATTTAGATCTGTAAATATTTATCGTAGTTTAAAATAGTTTGGTTAATTTGCAAGTGGACCCTTGTTTCTTTTAGTATTTGCATTTAGGTCCTATTTGTGTGAACTCGTGTGCTGTTCCATGTACTTGTCTGGTGTATTTGCACATTCTTCCCTGCATTTTATATATGTTATGATTTGAATGGCAACTTTTTGAAATTTCAATTATTCTCTAGGCTTTTTGCATTTTTGGCCCTAAACTTTTCATACGTGTTATTCTTTGATCTAGAGCTTTGTTATAATTACAACTAGGTCCCTACAACCTGTGTGTTTGTTTTTAATTAAATAATTACCAAATTAATTCTAAAATTTTTACAAATAGTACTATTAGCTCCTGCAAACATCTAATATTTATTGTGATTTTTGGGATTAATTTCATTTAGTATTTCAAAAACCCATAAAAGATTACTCTCTATTTTAGAAAATACATAAAATTCGAAAATTGTCTGAAAATTCAATAAAAATTCTTGATTGTGTATTTTTGTGTGATTTACCTTCAGTACCATTTTTTTGTTTTGAAAATCATTATAAAAACCCTAAAAATCACAAAACTCTTAAAAAATATGAAAATCATAAAAAATTCTAGAAAAATAAAAAAATACAATTCTAGTTTCTATTGTTCACATTTTCTTTCTAGTTTACCATAAAATTGCCCCATAGGACATTAGGATACTTTAAGTATTTTTAATGTCATTTTGTCATGACTGTGCACTGTTTCCCTATTTAGCTCTTGTTTTATTTTTATAAAATCCCATACAACTTAGAAAAATCCCAAAAATCACCAAAAACATTTTAATATTAGAAAAACACAAAAATATTTTTATTCTGGATTTTTGAGAATTTTAATTCTGAATAAAAATTGAAAAAGCTTGCATGTGTGCATAGCTTCCTTATTTGCTTGTTTTGCTCATTAATTAAAAATCCTACAAAATGTAAAATTAAAAATTAATAAAAATATGCAGTTTAGTTTTGGAATTTTCAACTACTTCGAAGGTTTTCTCGTGCTCCTTGAGTTCGACCATGGTCGATATACCAGGTTAAAATAAATAGCGGAGACCACATACATTGTTTTGATTGCTTTATCTCTTTTGATTGGGTGGTTCTCTATTTTTATTGATTGAGCTTTGACCTGCTAATTGGGATCGCAGTGACCCCTTTGATTATATGATTCCCTAACCCTAGTTGGCGGGCCACTCAGCACCTCTAAAGGAAGAGGTCTCCTGACTTAAGTTTATCCGATGAGAGTGCACTTGCATGTGTGATGATGAGTCCCATGCTTCCTACAATCCCGAGCAATGATCTATGCCAGAAACCTGTTGATTTCATTTTAGAAATCACTTATCATCTTCGCAAGCATGATGCATGGAAGAGGACATATTTCTTCGAGCACCCGGTCTGGAAACACAACGATGATCACGATCTCCACAAACCTTGGGCATGGGGATGGCCTAGGGTCGTGGGGGGGAAAGAGAGGGAGGTTGGACTTGTGGAGATAGAAAGAGAGAGAATTTAATTTGTGTAATAATTGCATGCCACTTATATGAAAGAGGGCGAGGATTAGCCTCTCTTTTATAGCATTTTGTAAGTCCATGGATCCCAATCCATGGGATCTAAATAATCAATATTTTAGATCGATATGTGTTTCTTTTTAGTTCACACAAAACACAAAAAAATACAAAGAGATAACATGAAAACAAATTCCAAATTATATCAATTAAATAATTAATCAATACATAGATTTTAATTAAAAGATCTCCATCCATTTACAAAATTTAGAGTGGATGTCCACCATAGTTCAACAACCTATGGACGTCCACTCTAAGAAGTGAAATGAGTCAAAATTAATTTATCTACTATATTGATTAATTGAATAATCTGATAATCACTAGATCATTCCAAATTATTTGTGATAATTGTATTTATACTATTGACTATTAAGGATTAAATTCTTCCATCCAGTATTTAATGTAAGTCATATTTACATTAAATTATATAATGTGAATTTAATTTACATCGACATATAAATTTTGAATCTTATTCACAATAAACTGTCTCCATGATATTGTGGATATTCATATTATCCATGATTATTGTGGATAATGTTATCCAATTTAGTTCTATCTATGATAATTAAATCTAATTTATTTATCATGGATACCTTTATCCACACATAAATTTTGATAATAAAATCTCATTTAAGTATCCAATTTCCAGTACTTAGATAATATTGCTCATGGAACAATTCTCGAACTCTTTCAAGAACTGGGCGTCTTCTCCTCAGAAACTTGGAGATAAGGTCATGACAATTGTATATGCCATATATAGTGACTTTGATAATGAGATCTATCTCATATCCAGATCTTGAAGACCGCTCAAAGGTGTATGATCTTATCATATATAATATCTTATCTTCCCATTGCATTCGAATCATATTCGGATCAAAGTCCAACAATTGGTTCAAGATCGGATATCTAGTCAACTGATAGGAGTCACTAAAGTACAAATTTGATTCATCACTTCCTCGGAATGGAAGCATCGTGGTTATACAATAGCTTAAGATCACATCACCCTCGAGTATTCCTAATACTTGTACGTCCTTCATACTGTAAGACCTATAATAAACCTGAAGTTCTAATCTCATTTGAACTGCATTCTTCATATTTTTATTGTTAAGTTTCTCATTTCATCATTGGAAGTTGGTATCAATCATATGCTTTCCAAAAGCAAATATCATACCTACAAATCATGTCATACTTCTAAAGCAAAATGACTATGCATTGAATTTGGTCAATCCGAATATCTCATGAGTGAGCTCATGTCTTTCGATTCAGGAATGGACCTTTATGATCCTTTGTTACTCATATGTCCTTGTATACACACCATCTTGCAACTGTATAGACCTTGCTTAGGTCATCAACCTAATGATCTGCCTAATGTACATATTCAAACAAAGAGCAATACATATGTCTCCAATCAGAGGATGCATGCATATATCATGACAACATACGACATATGTCTTAGCTACATAATGAATATGCATTCCATCATCTTTATTCATTTATTCTAGCTAAAATCCTTTATTAAATACCTATAAATATCAATAAGTCTCTTCTTTTACTAACCCTCATTCTTGTGTAAATATTGTATATTTATCACTTTTTTAACCTAAAATAAATAAATAAATAAATAAAAGAAAAATAAAGATAATAGAAGACTATATATATGTAATAGATACAGGTTGGCTCTGACCCCAAGAGAAGGTCAAGACTTGACCTCATCAACCAAGAATAAAGTAGGGGGAGATAATACCTAAATACAAAAAGCAAGAAATCAATACTCATTCGTGTATATTTATCACTTGTATATCTATGTTTATAATACAAATTACTTACACTATTTATTATCACTAAACTCATTTCAAATACAATTATTTTCTTCTTGAAGCTTGTACATAAAAATAATCTATAAATAATAAAAATAATTACAAGAGGAAACTTGTATATTGTGTAAATAACAAGACATTGAAAAAGTCCCAAAGCTTAACTTGTCAGATCAATATCTTCTCCACCAAAACTCAAAATTAACCAACATTACTTTCATTGTACTCCAAATCAAATAATCTTTAAAATGGAGTGGTTTTATAAAAATCAGACTTAAGTTTGAAATGTGGCTTTTGGGGGTACTATTGTATACTATACCTAGGTATATTATTTGTATATAATTTGTATGTTTATTTTCCTTGTATTTTTGTATAACTTGTATTTTTAAATATTTGTATTTATTGTATTTGACTTACATAAAATACAAATAAAAATCACCAAAATAAGAAATATACAAAAATAAAATCATGTACACATTGTGTGTGTATCACTATGTATATTGTAAATTTTTAAATATTGCTATTTATTTAACCTAATAAATCAATACCTAAAAATATAACAAAAATACATTTAAAACCCTTATAAAATATTGTAAATTATTTAATTATTAAACTACATGTATATTTGTAAAAGTAATATATTAACAATCAAGTTGTTGTAAATATAGGTATATATACCTACAAATAACATGTTTTATTTATTTATACCTTTGTATATAACATATTTAATGAATTACAAATCATAAAAAATAAAGTAATTTAATTACTAACATTTTTATTTTCACAATTTTTATTTTATTTCCATTTATTTTTCATTTTCTATGTTGTTTTGTCATTTTTCCTATTTTCTCTTATTCTAGCCGCTACCTAGTTAGCTGGACCCGGGTCTGTTGACCAGGGTCAGCTGTCCATTCAACAGCCCTTCCGTATTTATCGTGCGCCTCCCTTCCTTCTCGGATTTTTATCGCACATGTCACCCATTAACATCCCCCGATTCCTTCTCCTGATTTTTAGCCCTAACAATTGACTCCATTGCCTACTCATCAAATCCATTGATATTGCCTCGATATGCTCCCTTTTTGAATTTCAAAGCTCACCGGACCTAATCCCTATTTATACATGCCATCCACCACCTTCACCGACTGATTGGTTTTCCAAGCACATCTTCACCCGAGATCGGTTCTGGAATGGTGAGGTTGTGGCAAGGCTTCATCTTCTATGATTGGGAACGCGAGGAATCCACTAGGAAGCTTAATCCAGTACGACCATCGGACATCGTCGAAGGTCGTTGAGTCTCTCTGACTGACACTGCAGATCAAGGCAAAAATCTTCACCATCCACCGTAGGGTAACCTAGTGTAGTTTAGGTGTAATATCTATCGTTAGTTCATTAATTTTTGCTTTGATTTCAGTCGATCAGATCATCTACCATCCCAGCTATGATATGTAAGGTCGGAGCTCTCCGATTACTATCACATACCTCAACCCGACAATCTCACCCCTAGATCCTTATGAAATATGGTTTGCAACCTCCTCTCCGACCACCTTTGTAGGAAGTCCCCATCCCTTCACCATTTCCCTTGTTTTTAACTAATAAAGTTGGCCAGAGAATCCCCCTATGAGAAAGAAACTTTTTGCAAGTTGCAAGAGCTTATTTTGGAGCGAAGAACAGGACCTAGAGGTCCACATGCAACATAAGATCTTCCGACCTCCAAATCCTTCTTGATCCATCATCGACCATCCTCGTGCCCTCTGGACAATGTAGAGCAGTTGCAGGAAGATGAAGCACCATTCATATGGGGATTCAGACTAAGATTGAATGAATACTACTCGATCAAAGTTCTTCAATCACGCCATTCAAGCCATTTCTTCCAGTGAACCTCAAAGCCATATGATAAGAACTACCCCTCCAGATTCAATCACAACCGCCCATTTGACACCCAATTCCAAGTCGTAGATCAAGATCTAGATCAAATCCATGTCGTGCAAGAGCACCTTCATCTCCAGTCGTCATATCGGAGATTCAACACGTCCCAACCGTACGAAGTGACATGTGGAATGGTATATAAATTACACTCCATCACGTACTTGTTTTTAGTTTTGCAAATATGTCCTTCCAAGACATGTGTCAGTCTGTGCATTATTGAACAATTGCATTTATTTCCCTGTTATTTATTTTTTTTCATTTTAGTCCACTTCGAACTGTGACAGGTGCTTTGCGTGTGCTTTCTTGGGTATTTTGCAACAAAGGTCCTTAATGTTGTGTTATTATCTAGCCCCTTAAAATAAAATAATTGCCTTTATATTCGTACCAGCGTGACTCACGTGCACTGTTATGCTTATTTTTGGGAAAACTGCATATTGGCCCATGTACTTCTTTTATTGTTATTTCTTTGGTCCATTAATTATTTTTCTTTGCAACCATACCCCTACGCATCTGCATTTATTTTTGCATGATAATTTGAATTTAAAATAGCAAAACTTCATAAAAATCATGTTAGGCTCATATGAATTCATTCTTTCATCAATAATTTTTTTCCTTTTTCAACATTTTTCTTATTTTTTATAAATCAAAAACTCCAAAAATATTCCTCATCTACATTAGAAAATCAATAAAAATATAAAAACTTTGCTAAAAAAATAAAAAAACATGTTTATTTATTTTATTTCGCTTTAATTTCAATACCAAAGAAAAACCCAAAAAAAGGAAAACTCCAAAAGACTTAAAAATTCATTTTAAATCAAAGAGATACCAAAAAAATGAAAAAAATCCTTTTTGGAAAATTTAATAAATAATCTTTTTGATTGTGTATATTCCCCTACTTTTTAATTTCATTTTCTGTTTTTAAAATCCAAAATCATCTGCATCATTTTCTGTTTCTTATTTTTCATTCATTTATTTGAACCTCAAAAAATCTAAAAATTCTAGAAAAATTACAAAAACATTAGAAAATACTAAACAAACAAACATAGTTTATTTTAAATTTTTGTATGTTTTTGGTATATTTCAAAAATCTAAAAAATTGTTTTTTATCTCTTTTATTTATTTCTTTTACCTTATTTTTATTTTCTTTTGAAAACATTTGAAAAATATAAAAATTCATAAAAAAAATATAAATCAGAAAAATGTTAAATATATAAAAATAGAAATTCTATAAAAAAATAAGAAGGTTAAAAACACTACAAAAACTTATTCTAGATTGCTTTGAGATTCCTCTTTCTTTTCTTTGATTTTCATTAAATTGAATAACTCTCAGGATTTTTGTAGCCTCCATGAGTTTGATCATGCAAACTATACTTGTAAATTAAATAGCAAAATTATCTAGTGGGCATTTCTTCACTTTATTTTTGCTTGAGATTTAGCAATAAATTTTGCCGAGAGATTTTAGGGTTGCAACGACATTGCACTAATCTATTAATTTAAACCCTTGAAAATTCCTTCTCAACACCACCTTGATCTTGCTAAGTCAACTCTTTGACTTAACATATCTGACACCTCTAAATCTCAATTCCTATGTAGAGGAAATGCGTCAAGAGGTTAATTAGATATCAACCTTTGAAGTAAGGATTGCCATCTGCTTCTCAATCTTGATATCCTCTCTTGACAATCATTTGACGAAGCTAGATAAGTCGTCAATATAACTCTTTAGATATCATCTAAGCACCAGTCTTTATTATTCAACTATTGAATCAACAATTGTATGATTATCAAGATAGTCATGATACATAATCCTTGTTGTACTGACCTCTTCATGGTTACAGAACCTAAATTTTTGTACTCTTATTAAGTGGAGTTATCTAGTTTAGAGAGCTTGACTGCTTATCCTCATTTTTTGGTAGGTATTACCAAACAACTTGGGTTTAAGTCTTTAGCATGAATATTTTGGCCGTTACAAACAAATTGTATATATAATCAAAACTCATCTTGTTTGTGTTGAATCTTTTCTTGATTCACAATCCATATATAAATGAATTCGTGTTGGAAGCCATTAGATTCGTGTTATATTCCTATAGATAAGTTCATCATGGTGTTATACAAATCACGATCTTTTTTTCGATAATTATATGTAGGAAATTTTTGTTAATAGCACATGGTAAATTATAGTTTCTTTTATTATGAAAAATGATGGATTGATGTACTTTATGTAGATGGACAAGACTTGGTTGACTAAGCGATTGTCAGATTTGAGCATTTGGTTGTTAATTGTTTAGGAGTGATGAATCTATAATTCGAGAGCTGATTTTAGGTTTGAAACTATCGTATTTAATCAAACGCAAATATATTTTAGGCATGAATCTGAAAGTTAATGCATGAACCAAACATTTCTTGAATGATGTTTTGATGTCGTATCAACGCATGAACCATACATATAAGTGTTAATTCTAGGAATTATATTGTTGCAGGCAATGCAATTTAGAAATACAAATAATCAATCAAAGCTAACGCATGTAGCTCGTCGCATGGGTCGGAAAAACACCCGACAGTTAGAGCACGAGTCAATATGTAATTACATTTTTGTAATTTAAATAGTGCATTAGATTGTTTATTTCTTTATACAATTAAATTTAGGTGAATAAGGACATTGATACTAATCGATACAATCTTTTTATATACTCAAAAAATTAGAGATGGCAAAGATGGCTCAAGAGTGTGGCATAATAAGAAATTTTAAAAGCAACATGTAAGTTAATTAAATTGGTTTTCAAATTCAATTCAATTATACATATTAATTTAAATTCTGTTTATTTCATTGCTTCATGAACCCATGATGGCACTTCAACATCTTAATGACAGGTCTCCTACTATCTTCTCAGATGCAGCATATCTACAAGCTACTGGGACTGAACATCCAGGACACGTAAGAGGAGCAGGTGGATGTTTTATTACATCCAAGTACTATGGATATAAAAGTAAACCATATCGTAACTTACATGATCGAGTCACGAAACTAGAGGTCATGCTAGTAGAGATAACAAAATCAGTTGTTGTCATTGCCAGAGCACAAGAATCATCATCATCTAAGGGCATTCATTCACCATGAAGAGATTGTTCATCATCTGGAATGAGCAGAGGCATAGGTTCAAGAAGACATGATGATGAACATTCAGAAGATGATGCGGATTTTTATGATTTTTCTCTAAATGAGTAGTAGCTACTTTTGGATTGGTTTTTATGTTATAACTAAGATTATTAGATTTCAAAGTTCAAACACTTTCTAATGTTTTATCAGCTATTTGAACCTTACTTACGCACTTTTTGTTAAAATTCTGTTGACATCAGGATTACACACTTATTCAACATGTGTGCTTATGTTTAACATAAGTTTGTATGTTAGCTTGTATGTGGATTTATCATGTTTATGCATGTTCACCATGTGATTGTGATAGTATAGAGAATGGACAACAAATACCATGTGTATGTCATATGAGATTTTGTTAAAAGATTAATTGACACATGCATATTTATAGGATTTTTTTTAAAGTCTGTTATTATTATCATGGTACAACTCCGATGGCAAAATCTCCATAGCCACACTATTTTATTGTGGTCAAAGCCTATACTCTTTGGCAAGATGGTGTTAGCCACATTCTATTTAACGTGGCTTAAATGGGTTTGGCATGCTAGTTAACAGTGGCCTAAATGTTTTTTCATCGGTATAATTACTGTGGTCAAAATAACGTAACCACGGTAGGTTCACCGTCCCTAAAAAGTACACTCTTTGACCACGGTAAACTATAAGGCATGGTGGTATAAACCACGATAATATAATTCTATTAGGCCACTGTAATAGGACGTTAAGCCACGATACACCACCGTGGCTTGTTATTTGTCTTTTAATAGTGGGACCTTATATGCAAATTACATATTCTCCATTTCAGATTAAGGAGTGATTTGTAATAACTTTTATTGTAAAATGGCTCGTCATGGGCTCACATGTCCAACATCTCTATCTTAACAGACTTAGAACTACCACCCTTTTCTATATTGTACCCTAAACTCATATCTAGTTCTAGTAATTTGTCTAGGTTCTCCTTACCCTTATGGTGAACTTGGCTAGGTCATTAATAAGGGTGTGTGTATTCAGTTTTAATTCGCCTACATTGGTTTCTAGGTTTTATATATATATAGGATTTCTTTCAAATAGGACTTGGTCCTTCCTCAGTTCAGGAAGGCCAGCCCCTTTTTTGTAGAAAACATGACGACTTTAGTAGAATACATATGCAGATTGTATTACAATGTGCTGTTTTAATGCATGTATTATAATACACAGTTTTGTATACGGTTTTGTATTTATAATGTGCAGTTATAATACAAATTGTATAAACATTCTACTAAAGTGCTCATATTTTCTACAAAAAGATGGTGGCCTTCCTGAAGTCAGGAAGGATGCATCCTATTTGAAGTATATATATATATATATATATAGAGAGAGAGAGAGAGGCTGGGGAAGCTGTTTTGAGTAATAGCTAAGATGGCTGTTACACAAGGCAGTTTTCCCAATATTTTTTATTTTTTTCAAAAATTCCACCATGTATATTCATCTACATATCCCTCCTACATGTCATTCAAATTTTGTAAGAAACGAAGACTTCTATGCCCTCCATCTAGAGCATGTAGATTACAGGAAATTTCAGACCGCTAAAAATTACTTGTTCTAGATGGAGGGCTTAGGAGTCTTTGTTTCTTACGAAATTTGAATGACATGTAGGAGGGATATGTAGACGAATATACATGGTAGAATTTTTGAAAAAAAATTGGGGAAACTACCTTGTGTAACAACCATCTTGGCTGTTACTCAAAACAGCTTCCCTTTTCTCATATATATATATATATAGGGTTAAATGGGGATGCCCCCTGGGAGTAGCCAACTTGGCTACTCCCACCCCTATTTTTCCCTCATTTTTTTTATTTCTTTGGGAAATAAAAATTTGTAAATTCATCATTATATCCCTCTAACATTCTATTAAAATTTTGTCAGAAACAGAGACTCCTACGGCCTCCATCCAAACAGGGTCGATTTAAAAAATCCTGCGACCGTTAAAAAAATGACGTCTGGATGGAGGGCCTAGGAGTCTCTGTTTCTGACGAAATTTTAATAGAATGTTAGAGGGATATAGTGATGAATATACAAATTTTTATTTTCCAAAGAAATAAAAACAATGAGGGAAAAATAGAGGTGGGAGTAGCCAAGTTGGCTACTCCCAGGGGGCAGCCCCATTTTACCCATATATATATATATATATATATATAGGGAAAAGGGAGCCTACACCCATGTGTAGGTAACTTACCTACACCCAACTCTTTTTCCCTTAAATTTTTTAATTTTTTTGAATTAATTCCTTGGGGAATTTAGATCACAATATATCACCATATCGTCATTCAAATTTCAACTTATTTCGAGACTTCTAACTTATCCATCATGACAGTCAAATTTTAACGGTCTGAGGTTTGCTGAAATTGGCCCCTTCCGATGGAGCTGTTAGGAATGTCTGTTTTACATGAAATTTGAAACACATATTTCATTTAATATTCTAAGTAAATCCCCTAAATATCCATTTCAAAAAAAATCAAAAAATTAAGAAACCAGAGGTGGGTGTAGGTAAGTTACCTACACATGGGTGTAGGCTCCCCAATCCCATATATATATATATATATATATATAGAGAGAGAGAGAGAGAGAGAGAGAGATAGAGAGAGAGAGAGGTAAATGGGGCTGCCCCCAGGTATGGCTACTCCCACCCCTATTTTCCCCTCATTTTTTATTTTTTTGGAAAAATAAAAATTTGTATATTCATAATTATATCCCTCTCACATTCTATTAAAATTTCGTCAGAAACAGAGACTCCTACGGCCTCCATCCAAACATGGTCGATTTAAAAAATCCTGCGACCGTTAAAAAAATGACGTCTGGATGGAGGGCTTAGGAGTCTCTGTTTCTGATTAAATTTTAATAGAATGTGAGAGGTATATAATGATGAATATACAAATTTTTATTTTCCAAAAAAATAAAAAAATGAGGGGAAAATAAGGGTGGGAGTAGCCAAGTTGGCTACTCCCTGGGGGTAGCCCCATTTTACCCATATATATATAGGATTTTTATCCAATGCGCACAGGGCTCATTAGCGTTTCGGTGCACACCATTTATTGGCCATACACGTGTATTACCAATTGAGTGGTTACCTATTTCGAAGGATGTTGTTTTTGAAAGGAGATTAATATGCAAAGCAATTTAACAATAAGTGTTATTTCAATTATATCTCGTCCTAAAAAATAGGAAGATCGTTTTGGAAAGAAAACAATCGAATCAATGATTTCTTACAAAAAATCGAGATCCAAATTCTCATGTCAGTAATATATATATAATAATCAAGTAAATGGTTGTTGCGAGATCAGTAATATCCAAAACAACGGTCAGTAATTTACATTCATTGTATTACATGGTGCAGAATTCAGTAATATATACATAATGGACAAGTAAGTGCTTGTTGTGATGTCAGTAAAACCATAACAAATTGTCAGTAATTTCTATATGTATTACTACTTTGAATAGAATTCAGTAATTTCGACACAATACTCACGTAAATGGTTGTTGTGAGATCAGTAATATCCAAACAACGGTCAGTAATTTACATTCATTTTATTATATGGTGCATAATTCAGTAATATATACACAATGGACAAGTAAGTGCTTGTTGTGAAGTCAGTAATATCCAAACAACGGTCAGTAAGTGCTTGTCTTATATCACATGTTCAATAATATGTGTACGATTCTCAAGTAATAGCTACTATGAGATTAGTAATAACAAAGTAATGGTCAGTAAGTCATGGGCATTGCTCAAGTAATAAAGTAACTATTTGTCAGTGCAATGCACATTACATAGACAATGGTATTACTAACCATTTGTTATGTTATTACTGATCGCACAACACACATTTACCTGACCATTTTATACATATTACTAAATTCTGTACAATGTAACTATTTGGATGTAAATTACTGATCATTTTTTTATATTACTGATCTCACAATACGCATTTACTTGACCGAATTATATTTATTACTATCATAGCGTTTGGATCCTTAATCATCCGCGTGGAATCATTTATTTGAATTGTTTCTTTCCAAAACCGTCTTCCAATTTTTAAGGACGTTGTATAATAGGAAATATAGGATTTTTTTATATACGTCGTAGTTTATAATTAGAAATATAGTTATTGTTAATACATGTGTATGGCCTAAAATGAGTGCTCATTGAAACGCTAATGAGCCCTGTGCGCATTGGATAAGCCATATATATATATATATATATATATATATATATATATATATATATATATATGGGGCCCTTTCAAATAGGACGCAGTCCTTCCTGAGTTCAGGAAGGCCGGCCCTTTTTTGTATAAATCACGAACACTTTAGTAGAATACGTATACAATTTGTATTATAGGTGTATGTTATAAAAACAAAGCCGCATACAAAACTGCGCATTATAATAGAAACATTAAAACTTCACATTATAATACAAAACTGTATATGTATTCTACTAAAGTCATCCCGTTTTATACAAAAAAGAATCTGGCCTTCCTTAGGGATGGAAGGACCAAGTCCTATTTGAAAGAAATCCATATATATATATATATATAGGTAAATGGGGCTGCCTCAGGGAGTAGCCAACTTGGCTACTCCCACCCCTTTTTTCCCCTCATTTTTTTATTTTTTTGAAAAATAAAAATTTGTATATTCATCATTATATCCCTCTCACATTCTATTAAAATTTCATCAGAAACAGAGACTCCTACGACATCCATCCAAACATGGTCGATTTAAAAAATCCTGCTACCGTTAAAAAAATGACGTCTGGATGGAGGGCTTAGGAGTCTCTGTTTCTGACGAAATTTTAATAGAATGTGAGAGGGATATAATGATGAATATACAAATTTTTATTTTCCAAAAATATAAAAAATGAGGGAAAAATAGGGGTGGGAGTAGCCAAGTTGGCTACTCCCTGGGGGCAACCCCATTTTACCCATATATATATATATATATATATATATATATATATATGAGGGGTAATCCTATGAGAGCAAAAAGTTGTGAGAGCATGAGAGAGATGATTCTGGACCACATGATTCACCCAGGAGAGAGAAGACCAGGAGAGAGAAAACAGAATCATGTGGTCCAGAATCATTCCTCTCATGCTCTCACAACCTTTTGCTCTCATAGGATCACTCCTATATATATATATATGGTTGTCTTAAGCTGTATAATACCATATTCATGTTTTATAAAATCCTAAATTTTGCTCGTTTTCCTTGTCTCTCAAAACCCTATCAATGTTATCCTCAAGAAGATGTCTTTTCAAGGGCCCATAGGAAATTTATCCAATGCGCACAGGGCCCATTTGAGTTTCGGTGCGTACCATTTGTTGGCCATACACGTGTATTACCAATTTAGTGGTTACCTATTTCGAAGGATGTTGTTTTTGGAAGGAGATTAATATGCAAAGCGATGTAACAATAAGTGATATTCCAATTATATCGCGTCCTAAAAAATAGGAAGATCGTTTTGGAAAGAAAACATTCGAATCGATTATTTCTTGCTGAAAATCGAGATCCAAATGCTCATGTCAGTAATATATATATAATAGTCAAGTAAATGGTTGTTGCGAGATCAGTAATATCCAAAACAACGGTTAGTAATATACATTCATTGTATTACATGGTGCAGAATTCGGTAATATATATACAATGGACAAGTAAGTGCTTGTTGTGATGTCAGTAAAACCATAACCAATGGTCAGTAATTTCTATATGTATTACTACTTTGAATAGAAGTCAGTAATTTCGACACAATACTCACGTAAATGGTTGTTGTGAGATCAGTAATATCCAAACAACAGTCAGTAATTTACATAACCAATGGTCAGTAATAGCTACTATGAGATCAGTAATAACAAAGTTATGGTCAGTAAGTCATGGGCATTGCTCAAGTAAGTCATGGGCATATCCAATGGTCAGTAATAGCTACTATGAGATCAGTAATAACAAAGTTATGGTCAGTAAGTCATGGGCATTGCTCAAGTAAGTGCTTGTTGTGATGTCAGTAAAATCATAACCAATTGTCAGTAATAGCTACTATGAGATCAGTAATATCAAAAAAATGATAAGTAATTTACATTTATTACTATCATAGTGTTTGGATCCTTAATCATCCGCGTGGAATCATTTATTTGAATTGTTTCTTTCCAAAACCGTCTTCCAATTTTTAAGGACGTTGTATAATAGGAAATATAGGATTTTTTTAAACTCGGCGTAGCCTATAATTAGAAATATAGTTATGGTTAATACACGTGTAAGGCCTAAAATGAGTGCTCATTGAAACGCTAATGAGCCCTGTGCGCAGTGGATAAGCCCTATATATATATATATATATATATATATATATATATGGTTGTCTTAAGCTGTATAATACCATATTCATGTTTTATAAAATCCTAAATTTTGCTCGTTTTCCTTGTCTCTCAAAACCCTATCAATGTTATCCTCAAGAAGATGTCTTTTCAAGACGTTTTCCAACGAGCTAAAGAATGTGAAATTCTGACACCCGTAGCTCAAGATATATGTGTTTTAGTGCACCATCATTTTTGTAAATAATGAGTTATCGGTGATTACGGGATCTGATGGTCCCAATGCTTGTTTAACCATCGCTTTCTTTCTAATGATGTCCATGAAAATCCTATTTTGTTTTCTCCCTTCCGTAGCCATCGAGAGAAAAGGAGAGATCGTAGCAAGGGCCATCAAGGAAGCCTGATTGGAAGGGACCCTAGCATAGGAAGGGAAAATCCATCCTTGTTTCACCATTCTAGGGTACGAAGATCTCTCGTTTTTACCTTTTGATTTCTGAATCTCTGACCTTATGCAGATTCTCATGTGATTCTACTTGTATACAAGAATCTACGGTTGGATCCGATTGCACAATGTGCAGGGTATGCTCAGTAAGGTAACAGTTCCACGACTTAACCTTTAGACGAACATCAGTATTTCATTTGATCGATCCCTCTTGATATCGGTTTGTGGATGTTTTTATAATCATGGAGTTTTCCCCAATTCCTTGCTGAGATGAAACTCGGCCTGATTAATGTTGCTTCAACTATTGCCATCTTTTTTTTAAACTCGTGGTGATGTTCTCTTTTTAGATGAAGATGGAATCAAAATATGAGTGTTGAACAAAACGGGTGGTTGCGGAATATAAAATAAGATTAGCTTTTCTAGATACGAAAGCCACAATCTTCATAACTTCTTCCTAAACGATGATGCTGGTGATTTTTATACTTGGATCATGTATATGAATTTTAACCTCGATATTCGAATAATTCTTTTACCTTGATATTAATTAAGAAATTAATTAATAACGGATCTACGGTTTTCTTCTTGAGTTCCTCACGGGTTGACAAATATTACGGTTATTGTTGTGTGAAAATACTCGCACTGCTAGCCTTGATTTTCCCTTTGAGAACTTGGTAATTAATTAAATGGGTATATAATTAATTATCTGTTAGTGGCGCTACATTTTGGGTCTGTTTAGATAACTATTGTAAACGGTAATTAAGATTTTTTTTTGAAGAAAAAGAGGGTGAGCTCCGGAGATGGGAGTCAGCACGCCACGTTAAATTATATCAAATCCAGAGAAGTGTTACAGAGTATAATTAACTAGACTCCCAAAAATACTAGAGAGCCTTACAGTGAGAGATAACATTTTCTGGATAGAACCTTTGATTTTTAAAAATAAGCTCATTTCTCGCCTGCCAAATTGCCCATAGCGCCGCTAAAGGTCTAGCCACATCATCATAGGAGTTGCCTCCCACTTTCCTTACCCCTTCCCAGAAACTCGAAAAGCAGATGGCATCTACCCATGGGATAACTAGTTCTTTCTAGACCTTCTCCGAAGTCCCATAAGAGAAGAAGATATGCTCTGAGTTCTCCTCCTGCTCCCCACATCTATCACACATCACATCCTGAAGATTCAAGAGCCTTGCTCTCCTAACCTTGTCCAGTAACTTGCCTCTCCTAAGGCATCAGAGGAAGATTTTTATTCTGTTCGGGATCCTGCTTGCCCAAATGATCTTCACATCCTGACACAAGTCCAACTCCTGTCCTTCCTCACCATTTCTCAGTTCGTTATATAAACGTTTAATTGAGAACTTCTTACATGTCCAAACGAAATGGTCTCTGCTCTGAGAGAAGACAACTGTGGTAGGAGCCGCTTCCATTAGTCTATCCAAATCCTCCCTCCTTCTGTCCGACATGATCGCATTAAAACCTGGTCTCCATTCTCCTGATTGAGCCACTTCCCTCAAGGTTGCCTCCTTAAATGTTGCCAAAGCAAATTTTCTAGGAAACCGCGTTTCCAACAGGCCTTCACCTGTCCAATCATCCCTCCAGAACCTGAAGCCTCTCCCATCCCCAGGCTTTAGCGCTAGTCTATGTGAAATGAGAGGCAAAACATCTCGTAAACCTTGCCATAAGGACGATTCATACCGGGAGACCTTTGCTTCCAAGACTCCTTTCATCCCGTAAATCTTACTCAACATTGTAGTTACGAGATCCACAGATGGGCCGCAAATGCGCAACACCCACTTTCCTAGTAACACCCTATTCATGCAAGTCAGGTCCTTGACTCATAAACCACCGCGCTTTCGGGTTCTCGTGATCTCCTCCCAGGACACCAGGTGCACACCCAATTTCTGTTGCTTCCCATCAGACCAGAAAAATCTTCTCATCAGCTTTTCAATCTTCTTTCTCACGCCCACCAGCATCAACCTAGTTGAAAAAAAGAACACGGGGATAGAAGTCAGAACATGATTCAGCAGGATCAACTTCCCGTCTTTCGATAAAGTAACCGCCTTCCACCCAGCCAGTCTCTGCTCAATCTTCTGTATAACTGCATCCTAGTCTGCAACCCTGAGTTTTACAGCCACTAATGGAAGGCCAAGGTAGATGATTGGTAGGTCACTTAATGGACAACCAAGCAGCTCAGCTACCCTGATCCGATCATCATTTTGAATCCCAAAAGTGATAACCATCGATTTCTGCCGATTTATCTCAAGACCAGATAAGCTACTAAAGACGTCCATCAACTGAGCTGCCCTGCGACTCATCTCATTTGATCCTCTCAGGAAAAGAACTGTATCGTCTGCATACTGCAGAAGAGGTACTGAGATGTCGTCAAGACAAAAGCCTTCACACCAGCCTCCATCTACCGCTTGTTTGAATAACACCGCCAATGCATCTGCCACCAGCACAAAAAGCATGGACGCTAGAGGGCATCCCTGTCGGACACCCCTATGCGGCTGGAAAATACTAACTTCCGGTCGACCATTCACTAAGGCCGAGAACGAAGATGTAGTGATACATCTTTTCATCCATGCAATCCACACATCTGTGAACCCTCTTCTCCTCAGCGAAGACCACATGAAGCTCCAGTCCACACAGTCGTAAGCTTTGGCAAAATCAATATTCCACAACACCCCCTTTGAACCTATGTGTTTCCATTCTAAACAGATCTCTGATGCCAAGACTAGCCCATCTGTCATTTGTCATCCCTGAATAAACGCGGACTGAACTTCCAAAATAATAGAGTCCATGACACCCTTAAGCCTGTTTGCCAACACTTTTACCGCAATCAGGTAAATCCCATTCGAGAGAGCAATCGGTCTGAAATCTTCTACCCTCATAGGATGATCTTTCTTCGGTAGCAAAAACAACACTGCTCTATTAACCTTCTCAAAACCCCTATTTCCTTCTCTGAACTCTTCAAGTACCTCTAAGACGTCACCCTTTAAGAGATCCCAGAACTCTCTGTAAAAGAAGATTGGAAACCCATCCGGTCCCGGTGCCCCTTCTGCGTTCAGTCCCCAAATTGCCTTCTTCACCTCAATCTTTGTAAACAGCGTGACCAGCTCCTCTGCCCGTCCCGGTGTCAAAGTCTTCACCCCCCTTTCCCAACTTCCCCCATCCTTCCCCTTGCTTTCTCCGAGATGCCTCTACATAATGTCTTCTTATTGCACTGCCAATCTGTGCTTCCTCGGAAAGCATCAGCCCCCCAACCTCAAGCTCCTGAATATGATTCCTCCTCCTTCTATGAGACGCCATGGTGTGAAAGAATCTGGTATTCGCATCCCCCTCTTTCAGCCACTTCTGTCTGGACCTCTGTTTCCACTCCATCTCTTCTTTCCGATCCTCCATCAAAATCTCCTCCATAAGCCTGGATCTCTCCGCCATCGCCTCCTGGCATAAACCTCTACTATCGTCAATGTCATCCAGACGAACCAAACCTTCTTGAGCCTTGCATCTCTTCTCCCTTCTTTTCAACTTCACTTCACCTCCATACTTTTTTAGGAAAGATTTGAGCAGTTGTTGATGCGATGTTATGTGGTTTAAATAATTGCTTTTACCACATCGTTGTTGTTCCACGCAAAACCGCAATAAAAAAAATAAGATTACAACTACAAGAATGTTGGAAAAATATGAGTTATATAGTGCAAGTAGAGGTTCGTATCCGCAGGGACTAAGAAAACTCGCTCTTTTTGTTCTTCTTTAAAACCTGATTCAAATTTTAAATCTATTGTAATGAAAGAAAACTTATAACAGAATGCAATCTACGATGAGAATACTTCCTAGAACTTAGAATAAGCAAATGATGCTATGAGTGCAACTAAGTAAGGAAGTGGGGGTTGATTCGCAATTTAATATGGGAAGATGACATTTACTTGGAATCTTTCAAGAGAGAATGATGAAATATAAAACTTGCATTGTATATATTTTCAAGAAAAATGGAGTTGAGAATAGCTTACACAATAAAAGTTGTTCTTGCAAATTCAACTTAAACAAATTAACTAAGGTCGAAAAAAATACAAGCGATAAATAAGATGGGAAAGAAATGCTTCTCTATTTGATTCCGAAGTGAAGACGATGATGATGGCGGAGATGGGAGTGTGCGGGGAGATGCATGGGCTGATCGCACACACAAGGATGGAGCCAGAGAGAGAAGGTCGTCGAGGAGGAGATGCGTCACAGCAACGCAGAAGGAGATAGTCGTGCAGGCTGCTACGAACTGGAGGAGATGGCCGTGCGTGTGGACGCACGGGCTGCTACGGGCTGGAGAAGAACCGCAAGGAGGAGGAAGTACGCGAGGGGAGAGGGCCGTTGGCCGTGCGCTACTTCTATACCTGCATGAGAAAAACGAGAGAGAGAGAGATAGAATAAAGAGAGAAGAGGGGGAGTATGAGGAGGAGGTCCTTCATGTGTCATGCCTCCTTTTATAGATGAATGTTTATTGGAATGAAGGGACACATCCCATGCACATGAAGACAAAACAATAAATTCATTCATGCATGGAGAAGGGAGAAGAATGCTACTTGCATTCAAGGGAAGCACCCCATGCATATAAAGACAAAAACAATAAATCCATTCATGCATAGGGGAGATACATGGGCAAGATAGAATATGGATGGCTACTTTCATGAGTAATGGGAGAGAGAGAGAGAGTAAATAAAGGTGATATACATGCATGTTCATGAGTGGCTCTAGACATGATATTAAAGATTGGAAATTTTTCACTCTCAACCCTCCCCTTTTCTTTCCAACAAAAATGTAAAGTGAAAATGTGTTGGATGTTGTTATACTATGATCCCAATGCATTTTTTTCTCTTAAAAATATGGTTGTTTATTTAGAAAAATGGACGAGTATAAATCTCGATATTTGAATAATCCTGCTAAATAAAATATCAATTAATCATCTTTGAAAATATTTTTCCAGATATAAAACCATGATTTGTCGATTTATATGTAGTTAAGGGGTTTTCTCTTGTTGTGAACATGGAATAATTTAGACCTAGATTATGTGATTTTAGAGTTTGTAAATCAAGAATTGATATTGTCTTCCACATAATTTAAGCCTATTATCATAGTATATCAAGTAATCATCACACCCCCATACTTAAGTCTTGCTAGTCCCGAGAAAGAGTAAGATAAGTAATAATGAAGGATAGGGAAATCAACCAAGGTAGATCTGGTGAGGGTTTGCAGCAGACACTCTCACAAAGTTTTTGAGTTTTCAGTTCCTAACCACACAGATACACAAACTTCAGTAGAGTTGACTGATGAATACCCCATTCATCACTCTTTATTCTTATATTTTAGCTACAAAAACCTTTGCAAATGCATGTAGATATGTGTAAATAGGGATAATTAGCAAAAGCATGCATTGTGTAAAAACCTATAATAAGCATGTTTTTGTGCAAAAATAAAAGAATAAAGATTAAAAAGGATAAAGAGGGAAATATTTAGCATAAATATTGAGCAACCTAACCCAAGGGAGGGCTCAGCATGGGCCTGACCGCATAAAAGCCAAGTAGAGGGAGATAGGGGCTCATGTGTATATATTTATATAAATAAAATAAAAATGTTTTCCGCACCAAAAATATGCTTATAAATACTTGTGTATATTTATAAAAGATAAAAACAAAATAAAAAGTTAAAAATCAAAAAGATTAAAAAGACCCCTTCATCATGTACATAGACCATGCCTTTATATATTTATTTAACCTTGTAAATAAATAAAGTTATTTTCCAAAATTTTTGTACATACTCTATGTTATATTTTGTAAATAAATAAAATAAAAGCAAAAATCAAATAAAAATAACAAAATTAAAAATACAAAAACACCTACCTTGTATATAGTTGTACATAACTATTTATTTTACCTATGTATATAAACAATAAAAATAAAATAAAAACACCCTTTTATTCCTTATTTTATTCTATAAATAAATAAAATATAAAATAGGAATAAAATTGTACAAAAATAATAATTAAAAATCAAAAATCAAAAGCCTGCATATTGTATATATACCTATATATAGCTATATATTGTAAATACCTTTTTCTTATTTCCACAAATTAATTAAAAATCACCAAAAAATATAAAAAAATAAAATAAAAATATTTCATGTTTTAAGTTTTTGCAAAATCGGCCATTGGCTGCCCTATTTTTGAGCTCCAAACTTTTTCCACGTGGCAGCTACCCATTGGGTCCTGGGGATGTTGACCGCCCGGTCAACTGGCCCCCCCCAGGACCACTTCCCACGGACTCGAGCACCGGACCCCCTTCTCGGATTTTTACCCGCTCGACCCGATTCCATCTCGCCTAAACCCCGGGTCCGACTCCTTCGTGTCACACCCGAGACCCTCGCCGGAGCTCCTGCATCGGGATCCACGCGCTTCCACGCCCTACCCGCGCCTGTCTTCCCGGACTCTCCAGCATATAAAGCTCCAGCTCCGCCTCCTCATTTCTTATCTTTGGCTAATCCGCTCCACCCCCAGTGACCTCCAGTGCTCGAGCTTGAGTGACAGCTCGCTCCAGGTGCTGTCGCAGCGAGGAGAGGGGCCGGATACCACTGATCCGGCGAGTCAGCACCGCCGTGCTCCGCCCAGAGCAGGAGCCAGAGCCTCGGACGTCGACGCTCCTTGAGGCGAGGACCGGGAGCACCCCCAGCTCCAGCATAGTCAATTCATCCACCCAGGTAGACCCTATTCCCTTTCCTTTTCGTTAATTTCCGATTTCCCCCAAATCTCACCGTCGCCGTGTTTCGTCGATTCCGGCCACCTCACACCTCCATTCGATCATCGGAATCTACCAACACCTCCGCCTTCCTTCCACGCACCTTCTCCGCCCTTCCGTTCAACCCAGCTCGCACAGGAGCTGGGGTTCAAATCCCTTCGCCATGGCATCGCCGGGGTTCGCCCGCACCACCGCACCGACCACCCTCACGTCGCCTAACTGGGTCGAGGCACTTTGCCCTCGACCCGCGAAGCTTCTGAACCATTTTGCAGGACCAGTGGAGGCCATCTGAGGCCTCTCGACATCCAGACGGGAGCTTCAGCTCCGCCACCCTCGTCGGAGCTCATCCGAGCTCGGCTGGGGCATCAGAGACCCACAGCAGCTGCGCACCTTCACGCCGGAGCTCCTCCGATCTTCAGGCGCAGCAGAGGAGGCCGGAGGCGCCTTCATGAGGCCAGCGAAGTTCGTCGGCCGTCAGTTCATCCAGCACCCTCGAGAGCCGTCGGATTAGCCTCCCGCTCCAGGTCCCATCCTGACCGTTGGTGGCTGGAGCCCCCCTTTGACGTCCGATCTGAGGCAGTTGATCCAGACCGTTAGATCCCCACGTGTCCTGGCCTGGACCGTTGGATCGAGCAGAGCCTTCCAGCGTTGAGAGCCGCCCCATCCTGGACCGTCAGATCTCCACGTGGCGGCCATCCGTCAGCTCAGATTAATAAAGGGTAAATTACCCTTAGGCCCTTATCTTGTTTTTATTTCACTTTAGTCCTGTAAATATTTAAATGCGTTGTTTAGTTTTGGGTTAAATTGCATAGAGGACCTTGATCTTAAGTTAGTTTGCATATATACCCCTGCCTATTGTGAGCCACGTGCTTCGTCACGTGTTTTATTGGTGTATTTGCAACCTTAGTCCCGGTAGTTCTGGATGGTTCTGAAATGAATGAAATATTTTTGACATTTGCATTTATGCCCCTGTGAATGGTTTAATTCCGCATGTGCGTGATTTCTTGGGTAATTTGCAGCTGAGGTCCTCGGATTTTTGGTACGCGTTACCATTTGGTCCCTGGACCTTATTTTTATTACATAGAGGTCCCTGAGTGCCCCAGGCACGCGCCGCGCGCGTGTTTTGCTGGGTTTTTTGCAAAGGGACCCCCAGAACTTAGGGTATTTGCATTTCAGTCCCTGTGCACAGTACCCCCTTGCCATTTTTGAATAAAATATCAAATCACCTCTAAATTCGATGAAAATTTGACCCATGGCTCCTGCCATAGTGTAGGATTTTTGAGAATTTTCGAGGACATTTTTGAGTTTATTTGTTATTTTTAAAAATTCAAAAACTATCATTTTTGTTACTGCCTAGACTAGAAAATCACAAAAAAATATAAAAACCCCTCTAAAAATTCTATAAAAATTAGGTACTGTTTAGTTTAGTGTGTTTGATTTTCTAGCCAATTTTGGCTATTTTTCACTGCTTAAAAACCTTAAAAATTTAAAAACACCTAAAATCTCATAAAAATTATATTAAATAATCTAAAAACCCAAAAACAATAATTTTAGTACTCAAATTTTCCTTGTTTTACCTAGTTTACAGGAAAAATACCTCTAGGCCCTTTTGAGGCCCTTAGATATTTTATCTAGGGTTTTTGGGCCTGGCTGGACAGTACCTTGCATTTTTGTTACTGTTTGATTTTTAGAAAATAAAATATACATCAGAAAAATTCCAAAAATTCACCAAAAACATAAAAAAATATAAAACATATAAAAATGTTTTTGTTTGAATTGTTGCTTGGTTTTTGTTGCATTAAATAAATTGTTGAAGTGTGCTTATTTGTGTTTCTTTTATTTTCTTCACATTTTAAAAATCCAAAAAAATATAAAGATAATTAAAAACCACTAAAAAATATTTTGTCTTTTATTTGATTTATTTTTACTACTTCGTAGGCCTTCGGCCAACCCGTGCTCCTTGAGTTCGACCCTGGGTGCTATACCAGGTTAAACATTTAGCAGGACCGCTTGCTTTGTTCTGATCGATTTTATTTGTATTTAGTGGTCTGATATTTTTCTTGATACACATCCGAGTGATTGAGGTCGCAACGACCGTCTCAGTTACCTGATTGCCTTAGTTGCTCGGGATTTTTGTGCTATCATTGACGCATGGATTAATGATTTGTTCGCATAGTCGACTTGACTCGAGTTTTGTAGTTTCAACAGCCTCTCAGTTCCAACAAAATCAGACATGGTTTCAGAAGGTTGATCAAGTCAGCTCATCCCTAAAAAAACATGTATTCTCTTTGACCTTGAGTGGATATAAACAGTGTTAGTGATAGTTTTAGCTTTCGTGAGTCAAGAGAACGAGCTATCAACACAATCTATCGAGGTACCGAATGATTCCCTATACATATAGCCTCTGTCCTCACCTAGATTCAGGCATATTCTCCTTTCACCCAAGTATGTCAGCATAGAAAAAAATAGGTCATAGTTTATTGGAGAATGGGACTTAATTTCGGGGTTTTCTGTAGACCGCTTTGGTCTGTTTCTCTCATTCTTTTCCTTTTGCAGAGCATAACCCTAGGCCTCTTTTAAAAATTTAGGTAGCATCATTGGACTGCTACCACAGTTTTTTGGTGGAGAAGGGTTATTTGGTGGTCTTCTTTCCTTCCTTTTGCTTTGCACATCTTTGCATGATTGGTGGTTTTTGGCATTTGTATTATGATATGCCTTTTGTGGTGTTTTTGTTTTGGGTTTTGGCATCAAAAGGTAGTATCGTTTTTAATATTGTCTTTGGAGGCACGATATTGGCTTAATTGCTGACATACTTAGACTAGAGAGATCATGTTGCTCCTGAGTCAGGTTCCTTCACTGACTATAGATAAGGTTCAGGCATTGGCACAACCAAGAGGACAACTCCTCACCTCAACTAGATTGTAATTGTATCTCGTAAAATAAACTCAATCAAGCTAAGTGCAATGTGCAGTTGCTTAATATCCACTGAAGAGTTTAAGAGTGCTACTAGTTGCTCAGGTGATCTAGTTAGATACAGAAGTCCATTCACCAGTAGAGTTAGTGGAACTGAGAGAATAAAGTCCAAATGGACCTGAAGAAAGCTTAAAAACTCATGCCTAGTGAAATTCTGATGAAGTTAAGTGGATTAGGGTCAACTCAACCTCAGTCTATGATTTATGCAGTGAAGATCTGATTTCTCAAAATAGGATAAAACTAGGAAGGATGTATTTTTGGTGGTTTCTTGTTTTTGAAAATATTTTTTGGGGAATTTTTGCAAAAGAGAGTTTTTTTTGAAAGAGTATGCAATTTTGAAAAACTATGCAGACACCCCCCATACTTAACAGAAACCATGTCCTCATGGTGAAGACAATGTGCAATAGGAGGATCAGAAGGGATGTGAAATGTATTTATTTTTTTTTGTTTTTTTCTGGAATGTAATGCAGAGGAGTAACCCCATACTTTCCTAATGCAATGCAGTGAAAATAAACATGGGAGCTGTAAGACGAAAAGATACCTGTGAGGAGAGGCTCACGAGAGTGCATGATTTAACGCCTCAGCTTGGCGATGTGGTGGTTCATTTTTCCTGCAGAAGGTATGTTGTGCAGACAGGCATAGGACCAGATGGTTCAACAATAGGTTTTAGTCTTTGACCATTAACTCTGAAAGTGGCTTTAGTGTTTAGGTCAGAAATTTCTATCTAGCCATTATCGAATACTTGAGTTACAATGTATGGTCCTTTCCATTTCGATCTCAGTTTTCCTGGAAATAACTTCAGTTTTGCATCAAATAGCCATACTTTTTGATTTTCTTTGAATGTTTTCCTCGAAATGTTGGCATCATGCCACAACTTGATTTTCTCTTTGTATAACAGGTTGTTATCATAGGCTTGTGATCTCAGTTCTTCCAATTCAGATAAGTCCAATAGTCTTTTCTTTCCAGCCTCATAATAATCCAAATGACATTTCTTGATCGTCCATAGTGACTTGTGGTGGACCTCTACGGGTAGGTGGCACGGCTTTCCATAGACTAACCGATATGGGCTTATTCCTAAGGGTGTACGGAAAGCTGTACGGTAGGCCCAAAGAGCAGAAGGTAAGTGTTGATACCAGTCTTTACGATCAGAACGAATAATTTTCTGGAGGATGGTCTTGATTTCACGATTAGACAGCTCGGCCATTCCATTAGTCTGTGGGTGATAGGCAGTCGAGACCCAGTGTTCGACCCCATTCTTAAGTAAGTTCTTGACTGAAGCGTTCAGAAAATGGGTTCCACCATCACTAATGACCACCTTGGGTAATCCAAATCGGGAGAAGAGATTGTTCAGGAATTTAACAACAGTGGTGCTATCAGCAGCGCGAGTGGGAATGACTTCAACCCAGCGAGACACATAGTCAACAGCGAGTAAGATGTGCTGATAGACTTGTGAGGTGGTGAAAGGTCCCATGAAGTCTATTCCCCAAGTATCAAAGATCTCAACTATATGTACGGGTTGGAGGGGCATCATGTTCCGGCGGGTCATTGTTCCATCAGTCTGACAGGCAGGACAAGATTGAGCAAAATGATGGGCATCTTTAAAGAGTGTGGGCCAGTAGAAACCGTATTGTAAAACTTTAGCGGCTGTGCACTTCCCTGAGTGGTGTCCTTTACACCCAGAATTGTGGCAGTGAGTTAAGACATCGTTGACTTCAGATTCAGGGATGCATCGTCTCTATATCAAATCAATACCCTCTTTGAAGAGCAAAGGGTCTTCCCAGTGATAGTATCAGGCTTGGGCTTTGGTTTTGTCTTTCTTATGTTTTGGCCAATCATCAGGGAATGTGGAAGTGACAAGGTAATTGACGATGTCCGCATACCAAGGGAGTTGAGAGACATACATTATATTCTCATCAGGAAAACTTTCAGAAATTGGGACCACGTTATCAGTTGGTGATGATGAGGGGAGCCTCGATAAGTGATCAGCTACGACATTCTTTGCTCCTGCTTTATCCCGGATTTCTAGATCAAATTCTTGTAGCAACAACACCCACCTAATCAGTCTCGACTTGGCATCTTTCTTTGTGAAGAGGTATTTGAGAGCAGAGTGGTCTGTGTAGATTATGATATGGGACCCTAAGATGTAAGATCGAAATTTTTCTAGTGAAAATACCACAGCCAGCAGTTCTTTCTCAGTCACAGTGTAGTTCTTTTGAGCATCATCCAGGGTCTTACTGGCATAGTGGATGGCATAGGGTTTTCCATCTTTCCTTTGACCCAATACTGCCCCAACCGCATAATCAGAAGCATCACACATGATTTCAAATTCACAATTCCAATCAGGGGGCTGTAGTATGGGTGCTTCAGTGATGATTCTCCTTAGTGTATTGAAGGACTCGTATGCTTCCTCAGTGAATGTGAAATATTGGTCTTTTTCAAGTAGTTTGGTGAGAGGGCAGGAGATTTTTGAGAAATCCTTGATAAATCGTCGGTAAAAACCGATGTGACCTAGGAAGGGCCGAACACCCTTTATATTCATGGGTGGACCTAAGTGAGTGATGTTCTTAATTTTTATATGGATCCACTTCTATCCCTTTCTTCGATACGATATGTCCCAACACAATTCCTTGTTTCATCATGAAATGTGATTTCTCCCAAGATAAGATCAGGTTTACCTCAATACATTTTTGTAAGATTTTGTCCAAAAATCTGAGTGTCTCCTCAAAAGAGTCTCCAAAAATTGAAAAATCGTCCATAAATATCTCCATAAAATCACCATGTCAGCAAAGATACCCATCATACATCTTTGAAAAGTAGCAGGGGCATTGCATAATCCAAAAGGCATGCATCGAAACGCATAAGTCCCAAAAGGACAAGTGAATGTGATTTTGTCTTGATCTTCCGGTGCTATGGCAACCTGGTTATAACCGGAATATCCATCTAGAAAGTAGAAAAATTCTTTTCCAGCTAGCTTCTCAATGATTTGGTCAATGAATGGTAATGGGAAATGATCTTTTCGAGTAGCCTTATTGAGTTTCCTATAATCTACATAGACTCTCCAAGATGTGGCTACTCTGGTGGGTATGTCCTCGCCTTTCTCATTTTTGACAATTGTTAATCCAGCCTTCTTGGGGACAACTTGGAGAGGACTGACCCAAGGGTTGTCAGAGATAGGGTAAATGATACCCGCACTTGCCCATTTATAGATCTCGTTCTTCACAACCTCTCGCAGATTGGGATTTAACCGTCTTTGCATTTCTCGAGAGGTTTTACTATCATTTTCCAGATATATATGATGAGTGCAGAATGTAGGGCTTATTCCATTTAGATCTGTTATCTTCCATCCAATGGCCCGAGAATTCTTTTTCGAAACCTCCATTAGTTGGCTCTCTTGCATATGATTTAGGTGAGCATTGATAATGACTGGTAGAGTGTGAGCATCATCTAAGAAAGCATACTTCAGATCTTTGGGTAGTGGTTTTAATTCAACCGTGGTTGTCGATGGATTCAGAGTTGTAGTGTTTCCTGAGTCTATGACAGAAATAGTCTCAAATGGTGGTTCCATCATGGGTATGATCATGGTTGAGGTCAATGTGAGTTCAACGTCTAATGTGTCCCAGGCATTATCAAGCTCATCAATTTCTTGTCCGGTGAGAGGGCATGGTGGAGCTTCTAGTGCGAGATTCAGATTGTAGGTGGCAATTTCATGAGAAGTGTTTTTGTAAGTGGATCTAGAGGTGTTCAGACTAACCTCTAAAGGATCTTTAGTGAGATGGATGGGAGCAAAGTCATTTTGTATATTGAGTACAACACATTTTTCTATCCAACCACAGTCTTCAGTCTCAGAGTCACTAGAATTGGGTATGATCAACTCAATAGGGACGGTTTTGCCATTGATTGAAAATTCGACTTTGCCCCCCTCATAATCAAAATGTGCTTTAGCTGTAGCTAAGAAGGGTCTTCCCAAAATGATGGGTGTTTCACTCAGTGTGTTGGGAGAATCCATATCCATAACAACAAAATCCACAGGAAATTTATGACCTTGTACTGTGACTATAACATCTTCAAGAAGTCCTATTGGTCTCTTCACAGTGCGGTCCGCCATTTGTAAAATCATTGAAACAGGTTTCAGTCTCCCTAAGTCAAAATGTTCTAGGATGGCACTAGGAAGAAGATTGATTGAGGCACCATTATCTAATAAGGTGCGCTCGAAAGTCAAGTCTTCAATCGTGCATTTAACCAAGGGTGCCCCTGGATCTTTTTTCTTGGGGGGCAGGAATTGAGAAATGGCATTTGATGTGGCTTGGGGCAGCACATATTTTTCTTCTTGGTTTTCCTTTGTCTTTTCACTTGATTTCCTTTTTGGTGTGCATTTTTCCTTTAAGAAGCGGGAGAAGGCGGGGACTTGTTCGAGGGCTTTTAAGAGCGGAATTTCAATGATAATGTCTGAGAATAATTTTTCTAATTCTCGATCGATGGTGGATGATCGAGGTTTTCTTCGGTGAAGAGCTCCGAGAAAGGGGATGGTTATGGTCGGGGGGGGGGGTAGGAGGGGGCATGGTTGTCTCAGTTAGCATCTCTTCATCATTAATATCTTCCTCAATTTCAATTTGATCCTCTAGTGGTTTGGTGAAGGCGGAAGTAGTTTTTCCATTTCTCAGAGTGACCGCATTAGCAGATTGGTTTGGTCGGGATGGGGTTTTGAAATTTACATGATTTCTAGATGCTTGTTGTGGGTTCCCTTGATTTGTCCTAGAAGATGTAAAAAATCCTTGATTCTGGTTTTGAAAACCAGGTGGTGAAGTGAAAGATCTGGGAGGTGGTGGAGTTTGAAGTACTCCAGATGAACTAACCTTGTTGGTGTTGGGATTGGGTAAAGGTTGAGGTGACAAGGCTGGGATATAAGATCTGATCTCGGCAAACTGCCAGGCATTCTCGGAGTTGGCTTTTTGTTGAGATTCAGTGGCCTGTTGTTGTGCTATAGCCAGTTGTTATATTGCTTGAGCCAAGGCATCGAAATTTACCGCAGTGGTGGAGGGTTGAGTCACGGGCGGTGCTATCGGTTGTCTGGGTTGGGTGTGATTTTGAAAATGATAGTTGTTCTGTCCATTCCACCCAGAATTCGATTGTTCTCTCCATGTGTTGTGATTATTTGAATATGCTCCTCCTTGATTTCTCTGCACCCAGTTCACAGTCTCAGGATTTATGTCTTGATTATGGGTGAATGTGGTGTGGTCAATTTCATGGCTGGTGGGATTATTCATGGCCAATTTTTCTATGGCTTGAGTCATGAGGTTCATTTGTTTTGAGAGGGTTTCCCATTTATCAGGATTCTCATTGCTAAATCTCTCATGGTCAATGATATTGACTATCCTTGTGTTCCCACTGTATTGTTCAATTGAGGAACTATTCACCGAATTGTCAGCCATATTTTCAAATAAAGTCCAAACAAAATGTTCATCACAGCTGATGTAATTTCCATTGCAGGAGCCATCAATCACTCTCTTAAATGATGTATCTATGCCTTCATAAAATATCTGATCCAATTTCTATTTGGGGATTGCATGATGAGGGCATTTCCTTTGTAATTCCTTAAAACGCTCCCAGACTTCGTGGATGGGCTCTCTTTTTTTCTGAGTGAATGATGATATAGCTTGTCTCAAGGTATTTGTCTTTCCTATTAGGAAGTATTTCTTGATGAATGCCTCTCTTAAGGCGTCCCAGGAGGTGAGTGGAGTTCCATAGTTTCGAAGCCATTGGAGTGCTTTGTCTTTGAGTGAGTAGGTGAAGGCTTTCATGTAGATGTATTCTTTCTCTACCCCAAGGATACTCATGGTGTCACAAGCAGATCGGAAGTCTTGGATGTGCAGGAAGGGATCTTCAGAGTCATTTCCATAGTATTTTGGGATTAAGGAGAGTGATGCGGGTTTTATCTCAAAGTCTCCTACTTCAGGCAGGATTTGGACCCAGTGAACTAAGTCTTCTGCAACCGGGTTGTAATGTGTACTAATGGGTGGTGGTCGGATGAGAGGTGCTATGGTGTGGCGAATTGTGGCATTTTCTTCTCTCAGCAGTTGCAGTTGAGGTAGGATGAGATCCATAGGGTTTGGTCTTTCTTCTACCTTGTCTCCAAGTCAGTTGAAGGAGATGGGTTGGGTTTTCTTCTATAAATCGGGTCGTACTCTAATGGTTGTTGCACTGGATTTTTCAGAGATCTACGACGTAGCATACACATCACAATACACCAGACAATTTGTTGTTTCACCAACTCACACAAAAATTACCGCAGAAGCGGTTATCTTTTCGATTTTAATTTAGTGATTCAACAAAAGTTTTTAGAGAAATTAGAGTCCTTAAGGATGAGGTGAGTGTGGAAGATTGTGAGAAATCGATGTCCTAATCCGGCTGGGGGATCCATGGTGCGGTACTCAGATTGAGGACCTGCTTCTTCCCACAAGAACCTGTGCCCAACACGTCGAGGAGTTACGATCTCTCTCTGCAATCCCACGTAGCACCATGGATTTTTGTCTCTATCCAAGGGTTCTATGTGCTCGTGATTTTTGTGTCATACACGTGCATCAAACAAGCATTCAGAATTTGTCCGCTTTCTGCTCGGGCCACTGCGGTGGCCTTTTAAGCTTATCTTTTTAAATGATCAATACACAATTTGATGGTCTTTGAATTAGATTATCAGAGAGAGAAGACCACGGAGATGATGCAATCAAGAAGTATGTTTTAATTTTTTTCGGTTTAAGTTCGGAGCACAAACAAATGCAGGAAATTTTAAAAGCCTAAGATGACTAAGAGAAAGATGGACTCACAGTGCCTGCACTTCTGGCGCTAATCCATAATGTTTTGTCCTACTGATGGCGAGCTTTTCCGAGAAGGGAGGGGGAAATTAAGATTACAATTTTTTTTACCAAATTACAAGTTTGCTAAAACAAAATGCATGAAAAGACAAGTAATTTTTTTTCTTTTTGAAGCCTAAGTACCTGCAAAAAAAAAATACACGGATTAGATAATTGAAAATGAGTAAAAATGAAGAAGAAAAATTGCAAACGTTGCTTAGTCCCCGGCAACGGCACCAAAATGTTGATGCGATGTTATGTGATTTAAATAATTGGTTTTACCACGTTGTTGTTATTCACGCAAAACCGTAATCAAACAAATAAGATTACAACTACAAGCATGTTGGAAAAATATGAGTTATATAGTGCAAGTAGAGGTTCGTATCCGCAGGGACTAAGCAAACTCGCTCTTTTTGTTCTTCTTTAAAACTTGATTCAAATTTTAAATCTATTGTAATGAAAGAAAACTTATAACAGAATGCAATCTACGGTGAGAATACTTCCTAGAACTTAGAATAAGCAAATGATGGTATGAGTGCAACTAAGTAAGGATGTGGGCTTGATTCGCAATTTAATATGGGAAGATGAGATTTACTTGGAAACTTTCAAGAGAGAATGCTGAAATATAAAACTTGCATTGCATATATTTTCAAGAAAAATGGAGTTGAGAATAGCTTACACAAAAAAAGTTGTTCTTGCAAATTCAACTTAAACAAATTAACTAAGGTAGAAAAAAATACAAGCGACAAATAAGATGGGAAAGAAATGCTACTCTATTTGATTCCGAAGTGAAGACGATGATGATGGCGGAGATGGGAGTGTGCAGGGAGATGCGTGGGCTGATCGCACACACAAGGATGGAGCCAGAGAGAGAGAAGGTCGTCGAGGAGGAGATGCGTCACAACAGCGCGGAAGGAGATAGCCGTGCAGGCTGCTACGAACTGGAGGAGATGGCCGTGCGTGTGGACACACGGGCTGCTACGGGCTGGAGGAGAATCGCAAGGAGGAGGGAGTGTGCGAGGGGAGAGGGTCGTTGGCCGTGCGCTACTTCTATACCTGCATGAGAAAACAAGAGAGAGAGAGAGATAGAATAAAGAGAGAAGAGGGGGAGTATGAGGAGGAGGTCCTTCATGTGTCATGCCTCCTTTTATAGATGAATATTTATTGGAATGAAGGGACACATCCCATGCACATGAAGACAAAACAATAAATTCATTCATGCATGAGGAAGGGAGAAGAATGTTACTTGCATTCAAGGGAAGCACCTCATGCATATAAAGACAAAAACAATAAATTCATTCATGCATTGGGGAGATACATGGGCAAGATAGAATATGGATGGCTACTTTCATGAGTAATGGGAGAGAGAGAGTAAATAAAGGTGATGTACATGCATGTTCATGAGTGGCTCTAGACATGATATTAAAGATCGGAAATTTTTCACTCTCAACCCTCCCCTTTTCTTTCCAACAAAAATGTAAAGTGAAAATGTGTTGGATGTTGTTATACTATGATCCCAATGCATTTTTTTTCTCTTAAAAATATGGTTGTTTATTTAGAAAAATGGACGAGTATAAATCTCGATATTTGAATAATCCCGCTGAATAAAATATCGATTAATCACCATTGAAAATATTTTTCCAGATATACACCATGATTTGTCGATTTATATGTAATTAAGGGGTTTTCTCTTGTTGTGTACATGAAATAATTTAGACCTAGATTATGTGATTTTAGAGTTTCTAAATCAAGAATTAATATTGTCTTCCACATAATATAAGCCTATTATCATAGTATATCAAGTAATCATCAGCAGCCCCAATTTAGCCGCCAACCGGCTAACCGCCGACCCCTCAGGATTCCACTTTCTCCATTGCACTGCTACCAGCTCCTTCAAACCATCTTCTAACATCCAAGACCACTCAAAGCGGAATAGGAACCTTCGCCTTTCCTCGTCACCTGACGACAATAAAATAAGCATGTGATCAGAGTGAGCCCACAGAAATGCCCAAGCCCGAGATAGCGGAAATCTCCCTACCCCCTCAATGGATACCAGAAATCTGTCCAACCTCGATCTTGACCTTGCATTCCACCATGTAAAAGCACAACCTGTTGCATCTACAATTATTAACCTCAAAGAATGTGCCATCTCCAAAAACTCCGTTGAACCAGCATCCCTCCTGCCCCCCCTTCTCGGACGGTCCTCGGGCAGCAACGTAAGATTGAGATCCCCCCACCGGCCACACCCCATCAACATGGCCGGCGTACATCTGCATCAAGTCTCCCACTAAAGAACCCCTTCTGTTGTCACAGGGCCCACATACATTTGTCACTGTAAAGATAAAACTGTCTGCCCTTCTGAATGCGAGGAGTGCACCACCAACCCTTCTGTGCCAAGCTCAACCTCTCCCCCCACCCATCCACCACCATGCCCCCAAGCCACTGAGCTTCCGGGCCAAACTTCGCCATTCTACTTCCTCCGAGCCTCCGAGCCCTTAGATTCACCGAGCTTCCAGTCTCACCCAGCTCTCTAACCACCGAAGTCAGCACATCTCGATCCACTCCGCGTAAAACTACCAAGTTTCCTGACATCCGTCCTTCTGTCACCCCCTCTGAACCCACCAATATACGCCTGTCCGCCGCCATCCTGCCGCGACACCCCAGCCCACCCCCGGCTCTTCCCCCTCCATGACCACCTCTTGGACCCTGCATACATCCAGGCTCCTCTCGTGCTCACTCTCAGCCTTGAATGCCGTGCGTAATTCTAGGCGGCAAAGTCGTAACGGTCCATATTGCCGTGATGCTCCTCTCTGGCCCCTCGTCGGCCGACTGCACCAAAGGTTGTCCCACCACTACCTCCTCCCATGATCTGCGAAGGTTGTCCCCATGATTCCATGCTTCCCCGTAATGTAACTCCGGTCCGATCGATGTCAGCTCCACATCTAGCACCTCGCCGCGGAATCGTAACCTCCTCCAGCACAGCGCCGGAGGTCTGAGCCCGTGCACTCGGACCACTAATTCTGTATCCTCCCCCACCTTACTGTCGACTGAGACGATCCCGTCCACCCGCATCACTGATGCGAGAATCTCCCGAACAAGATCAAGCCTTCTTCAGACCAAGGGTATTCCCCGCACCTTCACCAAGTTGAGCTTCTGAAGATCGACACGGCCATCAAAGATGTTAGGCTTACACCGTCGAAGGAGTGTCTGCCTGGTATCGCTCAGCCGCAACATCGCCATTGCTTCACGCTCCATAAGTCCACGCACCATGATCCGCCAAGGGGTCATCAGCGCGATGTCCCCGGAAAAGCTTCCGTCCGTTGCTGCACCAACATCTGATGTGCCGAGGAACAACGCCCGAGAGCCACCCCTTTCTCCGATTAGCAGCTCCCCGACAGGTGCCACCCTCTTTGCGAAAACTCGCGGGCACACCCGCGCACGATGAGCAGAACTATGGCAGCGGAAGCAACGCAAGGGCTCACGGCAGGAAGAAGCCGACTGCCGAAGGGATCTGCACCGGAAACACCCACAACCAAAAGGTTTTCCTTTCAGCCCAAGAGAAAGACCACCACGATGAGCAATCCCCCCTGCCCCCACCCCACCATGAAGCGGCAACCTTCTTCTCTGCCGCTTGGAGCGAACAAGCACCCACGATGCTCCCTCACCGCCGCCCTCGACCTCGCTCATCCCTCCCCGGGTAAACAGTAATTAAGATGAAATGAATATTTTCTCTCTTATGTACTCTTTCTTTTTATGAACATGCATACAGTCTACTAATTTAAGATATATCTCAATTTATGTTGCAACCATGTACATGACATTACATAGATTGTTATAATATATTGTGTTAACGAATAAAGTCTAAATTTTTATGAATGGAGGGACCACTTTAGCAGATGGTTAATAAAATGTTGTTTATCACAAAACTAATGATTATAAGTCGTGCATTTTTTTATAATAACTCAAATTACCTCTTCTTATTGAATGCATCACGAATTTATTCCAGATTCAGAATAATCTTAACAGATAATGTTTGTATTATTAATACTATGATACGGAAAGTCATGTTCAGATTTACGACATGGATAACTTTAATGATGCACTATTATCTTTGGTGAGAATATACTTTATTTTTTTAGCCACATACATATACATTAATTATGTAGTAATTGAAATGTTCCGAAGCGTGTGTTGAATTGAAATTAAACAAAATAAATGTGTATTGGGACAAAATGGTACAAGGTAGTGCACGACCTTATGGTCTGTGCGAACTGTAGCGGAGTCAGCCGTGTCCAAGGGGCATCACAGGGTGATGGTGGAAGTATGCACCTTGATTTTTTTAAGAAAAATCGGATCCGTGTTTTGGCCATTTGGAGATACGACTCAAAGTTTTGCTTGTACTTGGAGGACTAGGTTCTTGGTTCCCGAATGGGGTGATTCTTACCAGACTTGCTACACGTTCCTACTAAGACTTGGATTAACGATTCCATGAGCAAAAGTATTGGCCACGCCTATTTCTCATGGATACTTATTTTGGGTATAGTAGAGTCCTGAGGTAATAAATAATAATAATAATAATAATAAATTTACAAATGAATAATATCTAATAATAGCAACTAAGCTGGTTACAAGCTCTTTACTATGGAATTTAGATGGTTAAAATCTCTCGATGGGAGAACGAAGCCGGCTTCAAGCTCGTGATGAGATAAAAGTAATTGGTTATACATGTTTGAGATTTTGAAATTTATATTATAAACTCTCTACAAAACTTGTGGGTTATGGGTCTATTGCAGATATATTTTTTGGTACACGTGTCACGACAATAGTGATATTTTTGGTTGTCACTTTTGCCATCTATTGATCATTTGCTCCTTGTTTATTCTAATGTGTTATATACCGTTTATGGGCTTTCGCTCATCCTTGCCGGATTTCTCTTCTGGTGACGTTGAGTGTGAGACAAAAGCTCATGTGTTGCAGTTTGTCCCAGTAGAGCACTAGTGAGGTTGGATTCTTTTGCATGTTATAGCGGGTCTACTTTTCTATTCTAGATGAATTCGGACATAGATTTTCCCCCTTATTTTCAGTTGTTGCATTTCATCTGATTGGTCTATGTTTGTGGTCCCTTTTGTAGTAAGAGTAGTACGTGGACTTGGACATAAATTGCTTATCATTTTTTTTGATAATTATTATTTAATGTTGGTATTGTAGATTGTTTATTGCTATTAGTTGAATGACGTAGATCACGGGGGATGAGATGTGCAACCCTTCATTGTTAGATAAAGGATTAACGGTTGGGGGCACTATAGTGTTGTTTATCAAGAAGAGATAAACTGGATGTAAGTTCTCTAATGTGATCTTTCAAAGAGCTAATCTCTTTTGAATGATCTTCTAATGGGAAGCGTGGAGTTAATTTTAGCACTTTATTTTCCTTTTTCAATTTTACGACTAGACTATACAACTCAGAAATAGCTTCTTATAATTCATATAAGGAAGGTTCTTCATAAGTTAAATCTTCATCTTCAAAAGCCATTAGCCCGAGCAAGGCTTCTTCTTAGCTGGAGTCGACTGACCTGATTTCAAAAGATGTTGATGCGTCGGAGTCAGAGTCAGAAGAATCCCAGGTGGCTTGAAAAGATTTTCTCTTCGAATACTTGCGATGTTGGTCGTGACATTTTATCCATTCTTATTGACTATCTTTTTGCCTTTGCTTTTGTTGTGGCTTCAAAGTTCTTGAGTGTTACTTCTCTTGAGGAGTGGACAATCTTTCTTGAAGTTTCACTTCTTTTTACAGTTGAAGCACTCAAGATCACTTTCCTTTCTTCACAATCGTTTCTTTAATGTACTTTTTGAATTACTTGGTGAGCATAGACAGGTCTCCATCTGAGTTATCTTCAGAAGTTGACTCTGTTGCCTAAAGTGCAATACCTTTCTTCTTTTGACTTTGGCTTCTACTTTGGTTGTCTGAGTATTCTCAACTTCATATGCTAAGAGTTTGCCTCTAAGTTCGTCAACTTGGAGAGTGTTGACATTGTTTGCTTCCTTGATAATAGAGGTTGTTGTGCTCCATACAAGTGTGAGAGATCTGAGTATTTTCTTTCCTTTTTTTGGGCCTTTGATCTCAACTTTGATATTCTTGAGATTGTTGATGATTGCTAAGAATCTTGTATGCACTTCTCTAATAGATTCCTTGCTTTCCCTCCTGAATAACTCGTATCTTTGTTGATGCAGAATGACTTGATATTCATGAAGTTTCGTCATTCCTTCGTACATGACACTGAGATTGCTCCATATTTCATAGGTGGTTTTGCAAGCACATAAGATAACGGTCACCGCCTTCAAGTTTTACGTAACTTTCTTCTTGTCAATATCAGAAAGAACACTTCTAGCAACTAGACTTGTGTACTTAATTTTTATGATATTTCAAACATCAATATCAATAGACTCTAAGAAGATTTGCATGTGTACCTTCCATTAGTAATTTTTACCATTGAAGTGTTGTGTCTTGATAATGGATTGACTTTCAAAATCCCTACTTGCTATAGTTGCCATATGTATCTTCGAGTGGTGACGTCGAGATATTGATCCAAGCTCGGATGCCAAATGTGAGTATTAGGATCATGACACAACTAGAGGGGGTGAATAGTGGTTCAATGTAATTTAAAAACTTTTCATGGATCAACAAGAACAAAATAATAGACAAAGCAAACCATTCAGCACACTTACACGATAGTTTAGTGTAGAAACCCATTTGGGTAAAAAAACATGACATGAATCTTCCTGACTCGGGATTTTTCAATTACCCAAGCTAATTAACTGCTTCACTAAAGCATGAGATATTTACACATATATCTCAATTGTTTAAAAAGTTGGTGCTTCATAATCTTCATTTAAACACCAAGATTAACACTGCATATCAGACATTGTAGCACATATAGAAGAACATGAGAGTTTTATACTTTCTTTGTGCTTCCTTGGATATCTTACATCCAAGATCTTGTCTGCACACTTAAGATCAAACACCTAAAGTCCTGTAGAAAAATGTTAATTGAAAACAATAGATATAACAATAAAATATTTATGATAGTATTATCTTCATAGATATCAAGAAAGTAATTCTTCAAGAATAACAGATGATATCTTGAGGTAAATTGCTTAGTATATAATTGCACTAAGAATTCATAGATAATAACACAATAATTACATCATGGATATCACAGGTGGATAACCAATATCAAACAAGAAATAAATATCACTATGTTGAGAGGAGCTGCCAAAAGAACTTTGCCAGATATCTGAAGAACTAGAAGAGTGGCTAGCGATTGAAATCTGTTGATCTGGAAAAACTTTCTTCATAGCTTTTGTGCCAACAATTTTCTTATAGAAAGATTGAACGAATTGATGAACATGAGAAAGAATATCGAGGAAATCACTTAGAAAGCGCTTCTTGCTTTTCTATGGAAAATAAGAATGATTGCTCAAATGGTGTGTGTTCCAACAATGAGTATGGGGTACCTAAAGGATATTGGAAAATCCTTAAGCACATCATGGAAGCGTGATGATCACTTCATATATGATCAGGAGTGACTAGTCACACTAGTTGCTCCGGGCAGTAGAATTTAAAAAAAACGATGAAACCACATGATCCAAGAACACTTCTCAGATCGTTTCATCTAAACCACATACTAGATAAAGGAATACCTCTTGTAGAGTGGTTGTGATCGAGTTTCTAAACAAAGAAATCTTCTGTCTCAAGTCCGATCCGACGAAGGAGACGCTTGCGAGCACGTTGATGAAACACGTGCTCCTCGCAGTCCATGTTGATGATCCAAGCAGTGAATCTCATGATCTCATCACACGAGATCCGACGTCTTCTTCACGATCGAGGCGCACCGAAGGAGACGTAGATCCACGAGCAAATGATCTGGCAGCATAACAACAATGCGGCGGCAATGGCGACTCTCTCTATGGCTCCATGGTGGACGATCACAATGAGAGAGAGAGACTTGGCATGTAGAGAGAGAGAGGGAGAGAGCATTAGTTGTTGTCTCTCTTGTTATGTATTAAAGAGCAAGGGTTGCCTCTTCATATATAGTATTTTTGGAGTTCAAGGATAGCACAAAATAAATGGATGAGATTGATTTGCGTCCCTATCAATGGCCATGATTTTGTTGTAAAAACAACAATTAATTTAATCAAATTAAATCAATTATCCTTGGAGATAATTGGAAGGATAATCATCCACCACCTTTGTTGGTGGATGGCAATCTTCTTCCAATGAGATTACATTATCTCATTTCCAACATTATTTCACAATGATCATTCATAATTATCTTGTGAACATTACGATCATGCCATTGGAAAATTATGAATCACATTCACAACCGAAAATAAAATGTAAATTATATTTTCAATTAATTATCCAATATGAATCCAATTCACATCAATAATTAATCAACAAATATAAATCACAATAGGCTCCCTCTAATATATTATAAATCACATTTATAATATATATGAATAATTCATATAGTATTATCCACATTATTCTTATCCATGATAATTAAATCACATTTTATTATATTAGGTCATCATTCTCATGTGTCTAAATAATATGAATCAAATTCACATTATTCATAATAATTAAATCACATTTAATTATCCATTTCTCAATGCTTGGATATAATCTAATAATGGAATTATTCTCGAACTCTTTCAAGAATAATGCGCTTTCTCCACAGATACTTGGAGATAAGGACAGGGCGATTGTCCGTTCCATGTATAGTGACTTGGATATTGAGATCACATCTCAAATCCAGATCTTGCGGACCTCTCATAGATGTTTGATTAAATCAAAACTGTAAATCCAATCTTTTCACTACATTCGAATCACATTCAGATCACTGTCCAACATTTAGACCAAGATCAGATTACTTTTCTATTGAAAGGATTACCTAAATTCCAAACCCGTTTCATCATTCCCTATGAATGGATGTGTCATGGTTATACAACCGTTTATGATTACATCACCTTCAGGTATTCCTAATACTTGTACATCCCGTATACTAGAAGACCTAGAATAAACTTGAAGTTTTAGATCTTGTTTAGACTGTCTCCTTCAGGGTTTCAGCATTAAGTTTCTTATTTAATCATTGGGATTTAGTATCGATTATATTCTTTCTAAAAGCATATATCATACCCAGGTATTGATCATATTTTTTCCAAAAGTATATATCAAATCTACAAATTCAGTCAAGCTTCGAAAGAGAGATGACCATACATGGAATTCGATCCCAATATCTCATGAGTTAGCTCATGTCTTCTGGTTCAGTAAATGAACTTGTATGATCCTTTTGATAGATCGTATTACTCATATGCCCCTGCATGCACACCAGCGTGATGGTGTATAGATCTTGAGGACTCATCCAAATGATTACTAGTAAATCTTTAGATATTCATCCAAGCACCAACCTCTATGATTCAACAATTGAATTAACAACTGTATGGTCATCAAGATGGCCATGGTACATAACCCTAATTTTACTAAGGGACCTATTAAGCAAATTAGTTATTCTTCATTTCATATTAGGGAATGATATTTGCAATAACATTTATGGCATAATGGAAGTCATTGGGCTCACATGTCCGACAATCTCCCACTAGCCCAAAGAGCCATTAATGGGCTAATCATTAAACCCGCACTCATGTGACAATTATAAGCTATTTAATATAGCTAGGTAAGCTGATCAGTTACTCCGTTCCCAAGAGACTACACCAAGTCCTTTTACGACACTTGCATATCTCCCAGTAACAGTGCTCACATCCAGTGTGAATGTTGCATCTTATGCAACCAATACTCAACATTGTTAATTATAGTGTCTTTAACACTATAATTCAATAATCGTTATAACCAGTATGTAATTTCTATTATCCTTATCAGAATACCTTTATTCTCAGATATCTCTATCACCCAAGGTTTCTACATTTAAAACCTTTTAGATCACTATCTATAAAATCTTAAGTTCTTGAAGATAAGCCTTAGAGATCATTATCTCGGAAGTCTTGTCCTTTTTGAAGATATTGTTATTACTACAATCAAGTATTTTATTTCTATAGTAGGATTGGCAACCGTTTTCTACTCCCATTACATGGCAGACATCTGACTTTTGTACACATCTAGCATACACCCGGCTTCTCATAAATGATGCACAACGACAAGCGGTTTTAGCATTCACTTCCTCAACTCTCTGAGGTGTCATCCCTTGAGATAGGTCAGTATCATATTTTAAGGGAAGGAAGCCTTCCTTGAGGTTTTCCAAGAATGGTGAAGGATATGAAATAATCCTCAAGCGCATCATGGAAGCGTGAGCATCGTATCGAATACGACGAGGAACAACTAGTCGCTCTAGTTGTTCTATGCAGCGGAAATTAAAAATTTTTCATGCGGCGAAACCACATGATCCAAGAACACTTCTCGAATCGTTTCGTCTAAACCACAAACAAGTAATAGGATTACTCTTGAAGCGTGGTTGCGATCGAGTCTCTAAACGAAGAGACCTCCTGTCTCAAGTCCGATCCGATGGAGGAGATGCTTGCGACCGCGGGGATGAATCACATGCTTCTCGCAATCCATGTTGATGATCCAAGCAGCAGATCTCCTGATCTCGACACACGAGGTCCGACATCTTCTTCACGAGCGAGGCGTACCGAAGGAAACAGAGATCCACGAGCAAACGATCGGGCAGCATAACGATGATGCTGTGGTGATGGAGACTCTCTCTAGGGCATCCATGGTGGATGGCCATGAGAGAGGATGTGAGAGGGTTGACGTGTAGAGAGAAAGAGAGAGAGAGAGAGAGAGAGAGAGAGAGACTTATGTTCTCTTGTGTGTAGAGAAGAGCAAAGGGGTGCCCTTCTATTTATAATATTTTGGGATCCATGGATCTCAATCCATGGGCAACACAAATCCAATGGCTCTCATTGATTTGTGTTTCTTTTAATGGCTAAGATTTGTGTTGGTAAAAACCAACAGCAATTTATTTAATTTAGATTAAATCTATATTGATAAATCAATATAAATCAATCCCAAATTAAATCAAGCAATCATGGAGATTATTGGAATGAAGATTGCCTCCTTCCATAATACAGGATTTGGTGGCAATCTCATGTAATCTCATGATATCTCACGAGATTACATTATTCAATGGAAATCTCCAAGATCTACAACAACATTTGTTGTAAATTATTCAATAAAAATAATTCATAAGTATTTTGTGAATATTGCAATCTTGCCATTAGAAAATTGTGAATCACATTCACAACCCAAAATAAAATGAAAATTACATTTTCAATTTAATGTCCAATGTGAATCCAATTCACATCGACATTTAATTAACAAATGTAAATTACAAATAGCTCTCTCTTATATATTACAAATCACATTTATAATATATATGATTAATATGGATATTTCTATCCACATTATTCATATCCATGATAATTAAATCACATTTAATCATCTTGGATCTCTTTTCTCTTGTGCCCAAATAATATGAATCACATTCACATTATTTACATCTTTGATAATCAAATCACATTTAATTATCTAAGATAACTCTCTTTATAATATGAATCGAATTCATATTAATCATGATAATTAAATCACATTTAATTATCCATTTTCTCAATGCTAGAATACTTATATCAACAATGAAATTATCCTGAACTCTTTCAAGGATGATGCGCTTTCTCCGCGAATACTTGAAGATAAGGACAGGGCGATTGTATTGTTCCACATATAGTGACTTGGATATTGAGATCACATCTCTAATCCAGATCTTGGGCCCCCCATAGATGCTTGATTAAATCAAGACCACAAATCTAATCTTCTCATTGAATCTGAATCATATTCATATCAATGTCCAACATTTGGACTAAGATCAGATTACTTCTCTACTGAGAGGAGTCTCTAAATTCCAGACCCGTTTCATCACTCCCTAGGAATGGAAGCGTCATGGTCATACAATCGTTTATGATCACATCACCCTCAAGTATTCCCAATACTTGTACATCCTACATACTGGAAGACTCATAATAAACATGAAGTATAAGATCAATTTTACACTGTCTACTTTAGAGTTTTATCATTAAGTTTCTCATTCGATCATTGGGAGTTGATATCGATCATATACTTTCCAAAAGCATATATCATACCTAGGTGTTGATCACATACTTTCCAATAGTATATATCAAACCTACAAATTCAGTCAAGCTTCCAAAGCGAGACGACTGTGCACGAAATTTGGTTCTCCCAATATCTCATGAGTGAGCTCATGTCTTCCGGTTCAGTAATGAACATGTATGATCCCTTTGAGAGATCGTATTACTCATATGCCCTTATATGCACACCAACGCATCGATGTATAGACCTTGATTAGGTCATCAACCTATTGACCTACCAAATGTACATACTCAGACATATAGTAACACATCTGTCTCCGGTCAGAGGATGCGTGCCTATATCGTGACAGCTTATGTTATAGGACTTTGGTTATCTTGATCTCGTTAAGTCAAATCTTTGACGTAACTAATCTGACACCTCTGAATCTCTATTCCTATGCAGAGGACCTGCACCAAGAGGTCGGTCAGATATCAGCCTAACTGAGAAAGGATTGCCATCTTCTACTCAGGCTGGAGATCGTATCTTAACAATCATTTGACGGTGCTTGATGATTCCTCAATCTAACTCATTAGATGTTCATCCAAGCACCAGCCTCTATGATTCAATTTTTGAATCAATAGCTGTATGATCATCAAGATGGCCATGACACATAACCCTAATTGTACTAAGAGACCTATTATGCAAATTAAGTATTCTTCATTTCAGATCAGGGAATGATATTCGTAATAACATTTATTGCATAATGGCTCGCTGTGGACTCGCATGTCCAACAATCTCCCACTAGCCCAAAGAGCCATTAATGGGCTAATCATTTATTCCCACACTCATGTGACAATCCTAGGCTATTTAGAAAAATAGCTAGGTAAGCTGATCAATCACTCTATTCCCAAGAGACTACACCAAGTCCTTTTACGGCACTTGCATATCTCATAGTAACAGTGTTCGCATCCAATGCGAATGTTGCATTTTATGCAACCAATACTCAATCATATTCGTCACAGTGTCCTTGACACTACACCTCAATAATTATTATAACCTGTATGTAATTTCTTTATCCTAATCAGAATACCCTTAATCCTGGAGATCTCTATCTCCTAAGGTATTCGTAGTTAAGACCTTTTAGATCTCCATCTATAAAGTCTTAATTACTTGAAGATAAGACTTAGATATCACTATCTCTAAAGTCTTGTCCTCTTTGAAGATATTGATATTACTGCAATAAAGTGTTTTATCTCCATAGTAGGATTAGTAACAATTTACTACTCCCACTGCATGGCAGACATCTGGCTTTTGTACACATCTAGCATACACTCAGTTTCTCAGAACTGATGCCCAAGGGATAGCAGTTTTAGCGTTCATATCTTCAACTCTTGAGGTGCTATCCCTTTAGATAGGTTAGTACCATATCTTGAGGGAAAGAAGCCTTTCTTGGAATTTTCCAGAAAATGAAAATGTCTAGATGTACCATTAATGTGACGGTCCCCATACCCTCTTCTCTTTGCTTCTGAAAAACTTCAGAACTAAGATCTAAGAGGTATCCTTGAGATCATATCTCGAGGTATGGGACAACCAGATTATAAAACACTTATTATTATCATCCTTAGATCATTCCAAATGATTAGGACATTATCTACATTTAGGACGATGAACACAATGGCACTCCCACTAAGCTTCACATGGTACATCAATATACTATCTGAAATCATAACATTTATGAATTCATCAGATCCAATGTTCCAACTACAAGAAGCTTATTTGAGTCCAATAGATGGAGTTCTCTAGCTTGCACACATTGCTTTCCTCACCCATGAATCCCTGGGGCTAATTCATATGAATATCCTCAAAGAGGTATTCATAAGGGAATACAATCTTGACTCACATCTTGAAGATGCCATAGTCAAGTTGTGTAGATAGGGTTAGTAATATTATGATGGGTTTAAGCATGGTCACTGAAGAGAAAGTCTCATTGCAAGAGATGTCTTCTCTTTGGTGTGTAGCTCAAGGCTACGAACCATGCTTTGAAGGTCTCTACCTTCTCATCAGGTTCCCTTTTTCTCTTGAAGATCCATTTACACCATAATGGGTCTAACCCTTATAGGTGGATCCTCGAGGGTTCATATACAACACTTGTATATGAAGTCAATTTTAGACTTTATTGCTAACATCCATCTTTCCATGCTATGATCTTCGGAAGCTTCATCACATGAAGTCAGATCATTGTCAGATTCAACTAAAACATGGAATCCATCTTCAAACTTATTTGAAGAGGTATTAATGTTTCATCTTTAATTGTCTACTTAGTTTCTGATTTTTAAGAGCCTCATTATCATCTCAAGATTAAATGAGTTCCTTTACTTCATTTTCATCTTGATTCTCAAGAGAGTCATCATATAGGAATTACATTCTCAAAGATGAGATCTTTTAAGAATCTCAAGGTCATAAAGTAGGTATCTAATACCATCCTTTATTTTCCTAATGAAGTAGCACTCTCTAGTGCTAGATTCCAGCTTTCTAGCATGGAACCTTGTAAGGATATATAATGTAGTCTCTACCACATTTATATACCTGGAAACTAAGAGATAATTATGCTAAGATTAATCATTGATCAAATCATGTCACACATGATCAATTGTATCTCCCTACAACTCTATTGTGTTAAGGTTCATTAGGAGGATTGAGATAGGAATGATATTCACATCTTCATAAGGTATTCCTTGAATTCATCTAATAGGTACAAGCTACCTTAATTAGATCAAATTCATTACATCTTCCTTCAAACTTTAGTTCTAAACAAAAATTGTGAAATCTTTGAACATTTCAAAGGTTTCTTAGGTGAAGAGAAGAAATCTCATATCACATATCCATAATGTTTACTATGATATAGATGATTCACATACATCAATATGTATGAGATCCTGAATACCTTGACATCTTACACCTTTCCCAAAGAAGGGCGTATTGGACATTTTTTTAATACAATATTCATAAGTATGCATGTTTTGAAATTTTAGACATTCTAAAATTTCATCTCTTACTTGTCCATTGATCTCATCAACAGATATATGTCCAAAACATGATGCCAGATCATTGTCAAATGATCTTCATCCTCCTATTGATCTTTAAAAGTTTATTTTCCAGTATTAGGAATCTTAATGAACCATTCATTAATTTTCTAATTTAGCGGAGTCCACTAGATGTTAGATTACTATCTGAAATATATCCATCATAACTCTCTATGATAAGTTTATTCTAGAATTTATGTTTATTTCTAACATTTAGAAATAAACTATGAGTGTATTCTAATATCCAGGTCACAGAGACATTCTCTAAGACTAATGGCTCCTACTGAAAATATGAAGTCTATTGATCCAATGAAAATTGTTGCAACAATTGCATCACTTCCAACATGGATGACCATTAAACTTTAAGATCAATTACATATGTAACCAATTGTAAGTGTCATTAGAAGATTGAGATACAATTATTAGACTTTTTCTTATCAAGTAAGTAAGTCAATTTCGATGATTATATGTAGATCATTCTTATGTACTATCCGATTCCTTCTCTAAGGATTCAAGATAGATTTCATAGTCATACTATCAATACATCAACTTATTGCAGTATTCGCATTCATCCAACTCTTTGGATGTCATATGGAAGTCACATAAGTACAGTCAACTCTTTGACTATACTTCTTACTTGGGTCCAACCCATGCTTCCACTGCGCTCCCTTTATCTATAAGCAACCATTACTCAAGACAAAGGATCTCTTATGTTGAAATCAAAATTTCAATATAAGAGTATTTCAACATTTATACATGCTTCATTCAATTCATACAATATGAATATTATGAAGCTTCATGAATGACTAGAGTATAGATAGTAGAATGATGACACTCATCGTATCTACATCCATTTAAACTCTTAAAACTTAGGTTCAGGTGGGTATACATCATCTCTTATAGAGCCACCATTCTGCATAATGCAGAGAACCATGTCATTCATGATTATATGTTGAGAGCACATATGTATGCCAGAACATCTTCTTTGATTTCATAAGGATTATTTGATAATTATGATCATTATCGACATGTCACTTCAAAAGTACATTCGATGAGATCAAGACTTATAGAGACATACAAACCCTAGGGTTTTAGTCCTATTGTCTGTTTAATTATCATTCCTCATTATTATGAGCAAACTTGCACATTGCAACCACATACATTATGTGTCCAATTGCAAGTACAATATCTAGATCATGGGTCCAATTAATCCATGATATTCTACTGGTTATTATTGAGTATAACATTGAGTGGGATTAAAGAAGGATTATATGAAATAAGAAATTTGCATAAACATATATAAATATATAATTTACTTTGATTTAGGAATTTTTATATCAAAGTTGTCTTGCCATGTCAACAATGAAAGTTCATTCCCTTAATCACTTTTAATGTAAGAGATATACTTACCATTATATCTCAAGCAAGATCTGGGATCTCCTTCGTTATCTTTGTTACATCCCAATAATATGAGAACCTGTAACTCAGATAAAAAGAAGCGGGAACACATTCCGCCTTGCAAGTCCAGCTTGCATCTCTCAGTTCGGTCTTTAACACCCGGGCCCACCACCCCTACGGTGATGTTGACCAATCATTAATTGAACCAACCGCCAAAAGGAATAAAACTCGCTATGCGCAATCCAATATCGCCCCAATAATGTGAGGACCCGATATTGGGGTCACTATGCATACATCCTTGCTCTTTCGAGAAGCGACGAGCCCGATCCAAATGGATCGTATGCAGGAGCTGTCACTTCGGACAGACGTCTCCCACATACAATATCTGGCGACGGAACCCTTCTCCTTGATGGGAGACCATGTATGTCACTTATGTGATCCTCCATCTCATATTAAAATTTTAATCACTTATTATGAATCATATTCATATAATTAATTCCCTCAAGGGAAATACACATCTAGTCATAATAGAGTGTTTTTATTTGGACATAATTAATTCAATCATATTAAATTAATTATCAATCCAATTCAATCAACAAACTTGATTGTTTTTACTTGAATATATATACGGTGTTATCTCAAAGTATGTACTAATTCAAATTTTAATAATTAGAAAAATACATCATGATCTCTCAGGCATCATTCGTTCCCTACCCGCAGTCATGGCCAGTACCGGCGAGAGTGGGATGGACTGCAACCGCTGCGACTCGCTACCCCAGCGATTCCTGACTAGACACCATATCGCCTCGAGAAAAAATAATGCCAAGTCAATCACTTTGTACTTGACATGATCATCGGTTCTTCAATCAAAATTATACCATATAGTAATAATCAAAACATTTTTGATTATAAGGAAATCTGCTAGACAAATTCCCAATCGTATTCAAGCAAGGAGTTTGATGATTGTGTTTCCAATTATGATCTAAATCAAATCTAATCAATTTATTGGTTGAGGCCAGGTCAATTAAGGAAAAAATCATCATTCAATATTTCTCAAATATTTTCCATAATTATTTCATGAATTTAATAATTAATTTCACTAATTGACAATCACATGATTCTTGATTAGGACTGTAATTTCAGCAGTGACCCCTACTTACTAAAATTAACATATCACAACTAATTTAAATCTAAATTAAAAAAAATCAATTTTCAAATATTGCTAATTTGATTTAAGACAGAACCTAAGTGATATTTCACCATTTCGAGGCAGATTAAAACAGTAATTAACTCATTAATCATGTTAAGATTCACAGTTCCCGCAATAGTGAGTACATGTTCATTAAAACAACCATATCTCAAGCAAACGGAATCCAAATTACGTAAACTCAGATCCTATGGTTTCCTTATTTAATGGGGAACAAAATCCGAGTTTTATTTTCGTATTTAAACAATTTAAAAAGGACCGAAAATAATCACTAAACAGAGATACGAAAATGAAATGCGATAAAACTTCCGCAACCCTAACGAACCCAAGTCGCATTCGGTTTTATGGATTGTATCCAAAACCTTTGACCTAAGGCTCTGATACCACTTGAAGGATATAGGATAATCCTCAAGCACATCATGGAAGCATGAGCGTCGTATCGAATACGATGAGGAATGACTAGTCGCTCTAGTTCTATATAGCGGAAATTAAAAAAATTTCATGCGACGAAACCACATGATCAAAGAACACTTCTCGAATCATTTTGACTAAATCACAAGCAAGTAATAGGATTAACTCTTGAAGTGTGGTTACGATCGAGTCTCTAAACGAAGAGACCTCCTGTCTCAAGTCTGATCCGACGGAGGAGACGCTTGCGAGCACGAGGATGAATTGCGTGATTCTCACAATCCATGTTGATGATCCAAGCGGCGGATCTTCTGATCTCGACACACGAGATCCGACGTCTTCTTCACGAGTGAGGCATACCGAAGGAGACAGAGATCCACGAGCAAACGATCGGGCAACATAACGACGACGCTGCGGTGATGGAGACTCTCTCTAGGGCATCCATGATGGATGGCCATGAGAGAGGATGAGAGAGGGCTGACGTGTAGAGAGAAAGAGAGAGAGAGAGAGACTAATGTTCTCTTGTGTGTAGAGAAGAGCAAAGGGGTGCCCTTCTATTTATAATATTTTGGGATCCATGGATCTCAATCCATGGGCAACACAAATCAAATGACTCTCATTGATTTTTGTTTCTTTTAATGTGTAAGATTTGTGTTGGTAAAAACCAACAACAATTAATTTAATTTAGATTAAATCTATATTGATAAATCAATATAAATCAATCCCAAATTAAATCAAGCAATCATGGAGATTATTAGAATGAAGATTGCCTCCTTCCTTAATATGGTATTTGGTAGCAATCTCATGTAATCTCATGATATCTCATGAGATTACATTATTCCATGGAAATCTCCAAGATCTATAACAACACTTGTTGTAAATATTCAACAAAAGTAATTCATAATTATTTTGTGAATATTGCAATCTTGCCATTGGAAAATTGTGAATCACATTCACAACCCAAAATAAAATGTAAATTACATTTTCAATTTAATGTCCAATGTGAATCCAATTCACATCAACATTTAATTAACAAATGTAAATTACAAATAGCTCTCTCTTATATATTATAAATCACATTTCTAATATATATGATTAATATGGATATTTCTATCCACATTATTCATATCCATGATAATTAAATCACATTTAATCATCTTGGATCTCTTTTCTCTTGTGCCCAAATAATATGAATCACATTCACATTATTTACATCTTTGATAATCAAATCACATTTAATTATCTAAGATAACTCTCTTTATAATATGAATCGAATTCATATTAATCATGATAATTAAATCACATTTAATTATCCATTTTCTCAATGCTAGAATACTTATATCAACAATGAAATTATCCTGAACTCTTTCAAGGATAATGCACTTTCTCCACGAATACTTGGAGATAAGGATAGGGCGATTGTATTGTTCCATGTATAGTGACTTGATATTGAGATCACATCTCAAATCCAGATCTCGGGCCTCCCATAGATGCTTGATTAAATCAAGACTGCAAATCTAATCTTCTCATTGAATCTGAATCATATTCAGATCAATGTCCAACATTTGGACTAAGATCAGATTACTTCTTTACTGAGATGAGTCACTAAAATCCATACCCATTTCATCACTCCCTAGGATTGGAAGCGTCATAGTTATACAATCGTTTATGATCACATCACCCTCAGGAATTCCCAATACCTGTACATCCTGCATACTGGAAGACTCAGAATAAACCTGAAGTATAAGATCAATTTTACACTGTCTACTTCAGAGTTTTATCATTATGTTTCTCATTCGATCATTGGGAGTTGGTATCGATCATGTACTTTCCAAAAGCATATATCATACCCATGTGTTGATCATATACTTTCCAAAAGTATATATCAAACCTACAAATTCAGTCAAGCTTCCAAAGCGATACGACCGTGTACGGGATTTGGTTCTCCTCAATATCTCATGAGTGAGCTCATGTCTTCTGATTAAGTAATAAACCTGTATGATCCCTTTGAGAGATCGTATTACTCATATGCCTTTATACACACACCAGCGTGCCGGTGTATAGACCTTGATTAGGTCATCAACCTATTGGTCTGCCAAATGTACATACTTAGACATATAGTAACACATCTGTCTCTGATCAGAGGATGCATGCCTATATCGTGACAGCTTATTAGTTATCCTGATCTCGTTAAGTAAACTCTTTGAGCTAACTAATCTGACACCTCTGAATCTCTATTCCTATGCAGAGGACCTGCATCAAGAGGTCAGTCAGATATCAGCCTAACTGAGAAAGGATTGTCATCTCCTACTCAAGCTGGAGATCATCTCTTAACAATCATTTGACAGTGCTTGATGAGTCCTCAATCTAACTCATTTGATGTTCATCCAAGCACCAGCCTCTAAGATTCAATATTTGAATCAATAGTTGTATGATCATCAAGATGACCATGGAACATTACCCTAATTGTACTAAGGGACCTATTATGCAAATTATGTATTCTTCATTTCAGATTAGGGAATGATATTCGTAATAACATTTATTGCATAATGGCCCGCCGTGGGCTCGCATGTCCAACAAATGGAACATGTCCAAGGTGTACCACTTAATGTGGTAGTCACAATACCCTCTTCTCTATGCTTATAAACATCTTCAGAACTAAGATCTAAGAGGTATCCTTGGAATCACATCTCAAGTTATGGAATATCCATATTATAAAACACTTATTATCATCCTTATATCATTCCAAATGATTAGGATATTTTCTACATTTAGCACGATGAACACAACGACACTCTTACTAAGATTCACAAGGTTCATCAAGATTCAATCTGAAATCATAACATTTATAATTTCATCAAATCTATTGTTCCAACTACAAGAAGTTCTTTTAGTCCATAGATGGAATTCTTTAGCTTGCACACATTGCTTACTCAGCTATGAAGCTCTGGGGCTACTTCATATGAATATCCTCATTGAGGTATTCAGAGAGGAATGCAATATTGACTTCCATCTTGTAGATGTCAAAATAAAGTTGTGAAGCTATAGTTAGCAATATTCTGATGGATTCAAGCTTGGTTACAGGAGAACAAGTCTCATCGCAAGCGATGTCTTATATTCATGTGTATCTTGTGGATACAAACTGTGCTTTGAATGTCTCTACCTTCTCATCAAGTTCCCTCTTTCTCTTGAAGATCCATTTACACCTAATAGGTTTTACCCTTATAATTTGATCCTCAAGGGTCCATATACAACACTTGTATATGAAGTCTACTTTAGACATTATTTCTAACATCCATCTTTCCATGACATGATCTTCAGAAGCTTGATCATATGAAGTTCCATCATTGGCAGACTTAACTGGCACATGGAATTCATCCTCAAATTCATTTGAAGGGTTATGAATGCTTCATCTTTAATTATCCTTTTAGTTTCCGATTTCAGGAGCCTCAATATCTTTTCAAGATTACCTGAGTTCCTTCACTTCATATTCATCTTGATTCTCAAGAAAGTCATCCTCTAAGAATCACATCCTTAGAGATGGATCTTTTAAGAATCTCGAGGTTATAAAGTAGGTATCCAATACCATCCTTTATTTTCCTAATGAAGCAACACTCTCTGGTGCTTGATTCCAACTTACTTGCATCCACGACAAAGTTATGGACCGAGCAACCCTAACTCCTCAAGCGTCCAACACTAGGATAGGTTCCAAACCATAGATTATGAGGATGTTCGGGTTTAGATTTGCATGGAATCTTATTAAGTATATGTATTGTAGTCTCTATCACATATATACCTGGAATCTAAGAGGTAATTATTCTAATATTCATCATTGATCAAATCATGTTACACATGATCCAATTATATCTCCCTACAACTCTATTGAGTTTAGGTGCATTAGGAGGAGTGAGATAGGAATGATATTCATATCTCCATAGGTATTCCTTGAATTCATCTAATAGGTATGGGCTACCTAGGTGATGAATCTGCATTTCATCATCTTTACTCATTTATTTTAGTTTAAATTTCTTATAAAACACCTGTACATATTAATAAATCTATAATCTTACTAACCTGCATCTTTGTGTAAATATTGTATATTTATCACCTTTAACCTAAAATCAATAAATAAAGGAAAAAAGGAAAATAAAAGATTGTATACTTGTAATAGATACATGCTGAATCAACCCACGACAGAAGGTCAAGACTTGACTTGGTCATCAGGAATAAAGTAATGGGAGATTGGGTCTTTAATCAAAAAATTCAAAAAAATGAAAAAAATACTTTGTAAATACTTTTCATTCTTTATTTTGAATTTATTATGTGTATATTAGTATAAAACTTACACTATTCTATTTGTCCATAAATTGACCTCAAATTAAATAATTTTCTAAATGAAAGTTTTAAATAAAATGTTTTCTAAATAATAAAAATAATTGCAAAATAAAATTATGTACAGAATAAAAGTAAACACATTTGTAAAAAAGTCGTAAAGTGATAATTGAAAGGTTGATTCCGGCTCCATATGAACTCGAATTGAATCAAACTCACTCCCATCATATTCTAAATTAAATTATCTTTGAAATGGCAGTGATTTCATAATTTTTGGAGTTAAATGATTTGAAAGACAATTTTCTGAGGTGGTTTCTACAATTTTATCACTTATTATTGTATTTATTTATTCATATTTATTTTTATATATAATGTATTTTTAAATAATTGAAAATAATTTTAATAAATATTTAAAATAAAAATAAAAAGACAAAAAGACCAAACATAAAATAACGTAATTATTTCATTATTTAACTATGTGTATTATGTACCATATGTATATATCATATGTATATAATAATTTCCTTAAATAACCACCACTAAAAAATTAAATAACTAACGTTTATTATTTAAATTAATAAAATGATGAAAATGATTTATTTATTTAATTATGTAAATAATATACCATATGTATATAATTTAATTCCTTGATTAACCCACTATTAAAGTGGCTCATTAAGCTATGGACATTTATTATTATTAACTAATATAATTTTGGTAGTTATTATTAATTTAATTGATTAATTCCACCATTAACATCTTTCCCTTTATTCCCTCACCATTAATTCATTTTTTGAAATTTGATTTGTTCCTATTTATTTGGCTCATCCTCTCTCATTCCAATTTGATCAATCTTTTGGTGAGGAGCCTATTCTCTAAGAGAAATGTTTGGTGGAAAGGAGCCCAGCCTCCGAGCCGTCCGGTGACAGCGAGTTGGCCTTCGTCGATGCCATCACGACATTAATCCGATTCCCATTGGGGAGATCCACATACATTTCTCATCTTTAAATTAGGTAATTTTAGGATTATTTTACGTTTTGATTTTATTTTCAGTTTTCAATTTTAGATAATAGTTTCTCATGGTTAATTATTTTTCTTCATCGATTTGATCCGATCTGATTTCACATCCACCTCTTAATCCCTATATTTCATGTTCTACCTCTCATGATCTATCTCCTCTAGCCACGCATGGTGGTCGGAGAAACGGTTCCAATCCCTCATCGAACAACAGAACCATCCATTCACCTAACCTTTGTTTGAGTCTTTTTAGACCTAGCCATCATGCTCAAGTTGATCATTTATCTTTATTCTATTGCAGGCACACATGATAAAATAAAAAAATAAAAAATCAAATATTGTCCTGTCAAAAAATTTAAAATAAAATTTTTGGGCGCAGCTCCACCACTGTCCCGACCGCACCGACCTCCGCCTGCGTAAGAACCATCATTGTCGCCTCCGTATGCTATCTCCGATCATCGCTGCTTTGAGCATCGACCTCATCCACCACCTAGAGAATCGAACCTCCAGTGCCACCAAGGGTTCCATCCGAACCTCCCGTCTTCTGCATCAACCTCCAGGTCTGCTCTACATCGCCTTCACCTCCATTGACAGCGGTTGGAGTACGCCTCCCACACCAACCGCCCCTCTGTTGCATCGTCAACTACCTTAGAGGGGGGTGCTTCCAATCTGCCTGAGCCTCCTCACCGTTGATATTCTTCACTAACTGCCAGGAGCTTCACCCTCTAGATCCACCCCTGCAGACCACGTCATCGACCACTGCCACTCGAGGAGCAGAGCCTCCTCCATCGACGTCACCATCATGCCGTCCAACTTCGCATGCGCAAGAACCACCGCCGTCCTCAAGAGCCATTGCCGTCTGTCTATCTTGAGGAAGAAGAAGCAAGTGCCCCACCATTTAACCCTAAGCGACGCATGTGCCCCCCACGTACGTCTACTTAATTATTTTGGGCAAATATCACTTCAGCCCCTTGATGTTCCTGATATTGCAAGAAGACCCCCACTAGTTGAAGCACGCGCAACACATGTTTTCACCAAGTAAATTACGATTGTCCCCTGACTTTTATTTCTTGTTACTTTTTGATGCAAAAACATTAAATAAATGATATTCAGTCCATGTATTTTAGACTCTATTTTGATGTTTTTATCATTAAAATAAATGTTGTTTATGCTACTTAAATTCCCCAAAAATCAAGTTAGATTCCTGCTTTGCATCTCTTCACGGTGTAATTCTCTCATTGCATTTTACTATCAGTTGATATTATTAAAAATTCAAAACATCACATTTTCCCTGTTTGAAATTAGAACATTCATAAAAATTTGAATATTGTGTCAAAAATTCCAAAAAATAGAATAGTTTTCTTTTGGTGTATTTTATTTCATGTGTAAATTTTGTGCATTAAATATTTTTAAAACCCCCAAAATTGCAAAACTCTAAAAATCTTATAAAAATTATAGAAAATTGTAGGAAAATCAAAAAATTTTCATTCTAGTCCTTATTTATAGGTAATTTGTCATAGTTTTTAGGAAAAATAAATCCAGTAATTTTTGACTTTATTTGATATTTTTAAATTGCAAAATATATCTGCTTGTTCACTATTTAGTATTATTTTGACTTTCTGATTTTTATAAAAACCATAAAACTTGAAAAATCTTTGAAAAATCGTAAAAAAACATTATAAAAAGTATAAAACACAAAAACATATTATTTTAACCTTTTTGATCATTTTTAATGTATTTTAAAGATCTAAAAAAGTATCCTTATCTATTTTTATATATAACTTGTTTGAAGATTATTTTCTTGAAAATTAAAATTTTGCAAAATTAAAAATCACTAAAAATTAAAAAACAAACAATATAAAAATTTCAAAATCCAAAAAAATAATAAAAATATGAAAACCAATAGTAGCATTCATAGATTTTCCTTCTTTATTTCATTGATCCTTTCATTGATTTAATAACCCTCGGGATTTTGTAGCCCCATTGAGTTTGATCCAGTTTGTTATATAGGTAAATTAAATAGCAACTTCTCTTGCTATATTTTTGTATTTATTTTGGCTTGATACTTAGATAGAAATTTGTTTGATGATTCTTTCGGTTGCAGCGACCTTTATGAATAATTCATCTAAACAAAACCCAGGAAATTCACGTTCAACACTAGGTTAGATCAAATTCATTTCTTCTTCCTTCAATCTTTGGTTCTAAATCAAATCGTGAAATCTTTGAACATTACAAATATTTCTAAGGTGAAGAGAAGAAGTCTCATATCACAAAAATCATCAATTGATATCACATATCATTAATGTTTATTATAATACATATGATCCGCATACATCAATATGTATGAGATCTTGAATACCTTGGAATCTAACACCATTCCCATAGGAGGGTGCATTGGACATTTTCTACTTTGAATACAATATTCAAAAGTATGTAATATTTAAAATTTCAGACATTCTAAAGCTTCATCTCTTACTAGCCTATTGATCTCGTCAATGTACAAGGCTTGATGCCAGATCATTATCAAATGATCTTCATCCTCTTATTGATATTTTTAAGGTTTAATTTTCAGTATTTAGAAATGTTAATGAACCATTCATTAATTTTCTAATTTAGTAGAGTCTTCTAGATGTTAGATTACTATCTGAAATATATCCATCATAACTCTTTATGATAGGTCTATTCCAAAACTCAAGTTTATTTCTAACATTTAAAAATAAATAATGAGTGTATTCTAATATCTAGGTTATAGAGACATTCTCTAAGACTAAGGGCTCTCCCACTGAAAATGTGCAGTCTATCTCTCCAATGGAGATTGTTGCAACAATTGCATCAATTCCAATAAAGATGACTATTAGACCTTAAGATCAAATTTTCTAAAACATATGCAATAATTGCAAGTTTTATTAAAAGAATGAGATAGAATTATTAGACTTTGATCTTATCCAATAAGAAAGTCAATATCAATGATTATATGTAGATTATTCCGATGCACTATTCGAGTCCTTCTCTAAGGATCCTAGATAATCTAGATAGTCACACTATCAGTAAATCAACTTATTGAGTATTAGCATTTATCCAATTCTTTGGATGTCATACGGAAGTCATAGAAGTACACTCAACTTTTTGACTTTCCTTCTCACATGGATCAAGCCCATGCTTCCACTGCGCTCCCTTCATCTATAAACAACCAATTCTTAAGAGAAAGGATCTCTTATGTTGAACTCAAAAGATTTCAGTATAAGAATATTTCAACATTTATACATGCTTCATTCAATTTATACAATATAAATATTATGAAGCTTTATGAATGACTTGAGTATAAACAGTAGAATGATAATACCCATCGTATCTACATTCATTGTAACTCTTAAAGACTTTGGTTTAGGTAGGTACTCAAACATTTTTGAGTACATCATCTCTTATCGAGCCATCATTCTGCATAATGTAGTGAACCATGCCACTCATGATTAAATGTCGAGAGCACATATGTATACCAAAACATCTTCTTAGATTTTATAAGGATTATATGACATTTATGATCATCATCGACATGATACTTCCAAAGCACACTCGATGAGAGATCCAAATTATAGGGACACACAAATCCTAGGTTGTTGTCCTATTATTTATTTAATTATCATTCATCATTATTGCAAGGAAACTTGCACATTGCAACCATATACATTATGTGTGTCTAACTGCAAGTACAATATCTTGATCTTGGATTCAATCCATGATATTTTACTAGTTATTATTGACTATAGTTTTGAGTGGGTTTAATGTAGGTTATCTGAAATAAGAAATTTGCATAAATACATATTTTACTACAAGTTAGCAATTTTATATCAAAGTTGTCTTGCCTTGTCCACTCTGAAAGTTCATTCCCTTATTTACTTTCAAAGTAAGAGATATACTTACCATTATATCTCAAGAAATATCTGGGATGTCCTTTCTTTTCTTTGTTACATCTCTATAATATGAGAACTTGCAACTCGGATAAAAAGAAGCGGGAACTCATTCTACCTTGCAAGTCCAACTTGCATTCTCAATTCATCTTTAACACCCGGGCCCACAACCCTAAGGTGATATTGACCCATTGTTAATTAAACCAACCATCAATAGGATTAAAGCTCGCTATGCGCAATCTAATATCACCCCAATAATATGAGGACTCAATATTGGGGTCATTACGCTTAGGGCCTTACTCTTTCGAGAAGCAAAGAGCCCAATCCATATGCGCTTGTATGCAAGAGCTGTCACTTTGGACTAGTGTCTCCTACATACTATCCCCGATGATGAAACCCTTCACCTTGACGGAAGACCATAGATGTCACTTATGTGATCCTCCATATCATGTTCAAGTTATAATTAATTATTGTGAATCTTATTCACATTATTCATAATTGAGTGTATAGTTGGATCTCATTAGTTTAATCATATTAAATCAATTATCAATTCAATGAATCAACCAACAAATAATTTTGATTATTACTTAAAGGATGGTATAATCTCAAAATACATATTATTCAAATTTTAATAATTAGAAAAATACGTCACCATCATTTCAAGCATTATCCTTTCCTTACACGTTGTCATGGATAGTACCGACAAGAGTGGAATAGACTGCTCACAGAGCAACCTGTTACCCCAACGCTCCCTGACTAGACACCATATCTGCATCAGGTCAGGATAATGTGATTTGATCATTTCGTATTTGAGATGATAATAAGTCTTTCCAACTGGAGTTATACCATACATATATTCATTAAAACCTTTTTGATAATATTATAAGAAAAATTGCTAAACAAATTCTCATTCATATTCAAGCAATCATGTTTGTTGGAAAGTTCGTTAAAACCAAATCGATCAAGATCAATATCTCATCATATCGATTATTGCAATATCATTTAAGGAAATAATCATTATAAATATTTCACAAATATTCATAAATAATTATTTCAAGAAATTAACCATAATTTTTTTAAATGATTAAATGGCAATCACAAGGTTCTTGATTAGGAAAGTAATTTTCAACAGTGACCGTCATTACTAAAATTAGCATATCTCAATCAATTTAAATACAAATAAAGCAAAATAAGTTTCTATAGTTTGATAAATTGATTTAAAATAGAATCTAAGTGATTTATAGGCATTCTAGGTATTTCAAAAACGTAAATAACTCTTTAATTACGTCAAGATTCATCATCCCCGAAACCGTGGATACATATGTTCACTAAAAAGATCATAACTTGAGCAAACGGATTCCAAATCACACAAACTCAAGTACCACAGTTTCCTTATTTAATGGAGAACATACTCAAATGATAATTTTGTGTTTAAATACTTTAAAACATGGCAAAAGAATCACACAAAATAGGGTTGTGTAAATAAAATACGATGAAAAATTCACAAACCCTAAATTGCCCATGTCGTCTTAAGATTATGGATCGTATCCAAAACCTCCAACCCACATCTGATACCACTTGAAGGATATTGGAAAATCCTTAAGCGCATCACAGAAGCATGAGGATCACATCATATTGTTGGACATGCGAGCCCACGACGAGCCATTATGCAGTAAATGTTATTACAAATATCATTCCCTGATCTGAAATGAAGAATAACTTATTTGCATAATAGGTCCCTTAGTACAATTAGGGTTATGTACCATGTCCATCTTAATGATCATACAGCTGTTGATTCAATTATTGAATCACAGAGACCGGTGCTTGGATGAATATCTAAGGAGTTAGATTGAGGACTCATCAAGTATCACCAAATGATTGTTAAGAGATGATCTCCAGCCTGAGTAGGAAATGGCAATCCTTTCTCACTTGGCTGATATCTGACTGACCTCTTGATGCAGGTCCTCTGCATGGGAATAGATATTCAGAGGTGTGAGATTAGTTGGGTCAAAGAGTTGACTTAACGAGATCGAGATAACCAAAGACCTATGTCGTATGTTGTCACAATATAGGCACGCATCCTCTGATTGGAGACAAATGTAGTACTATATGTCTGATTATGAACATTTGGCAGACCAATAGGTTGATGACCTAATCAAGGTCTATACACTGACGTGTTGGTGTGCATATAAGGGCATAAAAGTAATACGATCTCTCAAAGGGATCATACATGTTCATTACTGAACCGGAAGGCATGACCTCACTCACGAGATATTGGGAAGAATCAAATTCCGTGCACGGTCGTCTCGCTTTAGAAGCTTGAGTGAATTTTTAGGTTTGGTATAACTTTTGGAAAGTATATGATCAACACCTAGGTATGATATATGCTTTTGGAAAGTATATGATCGATACCAACTCCCAATAGTCAAATGAGAAACTTGATGATAAAACACTGAAGTAGATAGTGTAAAATTGATCTTATACTTAGGGTTTATTTTGGGCCTTCCAGTATGTAGGATGTACAGGTATTAGGAATACATGAGGGTGATATGATCATAAACAATTGTATAACCATGACACTTCCATTACAAGGGAGTGATGAAACAGGTCTAGATTTTAGTGACTCCTCTCATAGAGAAGTAATCTGATCTTAGTCCAAATGTTGGACATTGATCTAAATGTGATTCAGATGTAATGAGAAGATTAGATGTGCGGTCTTGATTTAATCAAGCATCTATGGGAGGTCCGTAAGATCTGGATTTGAGATATGATCTCAATATCCAAGTCACTATACATGGAACAATAGAATCGCCCTATCCTTATCTCCAAGTATCCGCAGAGAAAACACATTGTCCTTGGAAGAATTCATGGATAATTTCATTGTTGATATATGTATCCAAGAATTGAGAATAATGGATAATTAAATGTGATTTAATTATCATGAATAATATGGATTTGATTGATATTATAAGGAGAATTATCTAAGATAATTAATTGTGATTTAATTATCAAAGATGTAAATAATGTGAATGTGATTCATGTTATTTGGGCACATGAGAAAAGAGATCCAAGATGATTAAATGTGATTTTGTTATCATGGATATGATTAAAGTGGATATCACTATCCATATTAATCAGATATATTATAAATGTGATTTATATTATATTAGAAAGAGTATATTATGATTTATATTTGTTTATTAATTGTGAATGTGAATTGGATTCACATTGAATGATTAATTGAAAATATAATTACATTTTGTTTTGGGTTGTGAATGAGATTCACATAATTTCAATGGCTTGATTGAAGTTTTTTCACAAGATAATTGTGAATTATTTTTATGAAAATGTTTACAGCAATTGTTGTTGTAAATCTTGGAGATATCATGAGATAATGAGATCTCATGAGATAATGAGATCTCATGAGATAATGAGATCTCATGAGATGATTGGTAGCCATCCCCCTTTTTTAGGGGATTTGCTTTAGTCTTCTCATTATCTCTTCTCTAATCAAAGTGATTTAAATTTGGATTATTTATGTTGATTTATCAATATAAATTAATTCAAATTAAATCAATTGTTGTTGTATTTTACAACAACATCTTAGCCATTGAAAGAAACACAAATCAATCTCAACCATTGATTGTGTGTTGTCCATAGATTGAGATCCATGGACTCCCAAAACCCTATATAAGAAGAGGCACCCCTTGCTCTTAGAGACACGTTTACGACAACAATGAATGCTCTCTTCCTTCCTCTCTCTCTCTCTCTCTACATGTCATGTGCCCCTCTCCCTCTCTCTCTTATGGTCGTCCACCATGGAGCCATTGAGAGAATCATCATCGTCGCAGCATTGTCGTTATACTACCAGAGTACTTTCTTGTGAATCTTTATCTCCTTTGATGCTCCTCGCTCGTGAAGAAGACGTTGGATCTCGTTTGACGAGATCAGGAGATGCGCCGCTTGGATCATCACCATGGATTGCGAGAAGGACGCGTCTCATCAACGTGCTCGCAAGCGTCTCCTCCGTCGGATCGGACTTGAGACAAGAGATCTCTTCGTTTAGAGACTCGATCGCAACCACGCTTCGAGAGGTAAAGCTTATACCTATTGTGTTTTATATGAAACAATCCGAGAAAGGTTCTTGGATCATGTGATTTCATCACTTTAAAATTTTTAAATTCTGCTGCATCGAGCAATTAGTGCGACTAGTCGCTCCTGATCACATTCGATGTGATCTACACGCTTTCATGATGCGCTTGAGGATCTTACCATATCCTTCAAGTGGTATCAGATCCATGTTGGAGATTTTGGATACGATCCATAAACCTAAGAAGATTTGGCTCGTGAGGGTTCGTGAAAATTTTATCGCATTTCAATTTTCGCAACCCTATTTTGTGATAAATTTCGGCCTATTTAAAATATTTAAACACAAAATTTTAAAATTGATAATGCTTCCAATTAATTAAGGAAATCGTGGGATTTGAATTTGCTTGATTTGGAATCCGATAACTCAAGATATGATCATTTTAATGAACATATATCCATTGTTTCGGGACTAGCAAATAATGACGTAATTAAGGAGTTAATTACTATGTTAAAATGCCTGGAAATGCATGCTAATCAATAGGATCTGTTTTAAATAAAGTTATCAAAATTTAGAAAATGATTTTGCTTAATTTGGATTTAAAATGAATGAGATATGCTAATTTTAGTAAGTGAGGGTCACTGCTGAAAATTGCAATCATAATCATGAACCTTGTGATAGTCATTTAAGAAACTTGTGAAATTAATGGTTAATTTCCTGGAATAATTATGGATAATATTTGAGAAATATTTGAATGATAATTGTTCCCTTAAATGGCATTGCCTCAACTAATAAATGATTAGATTTGATCTAGATCACCAATTGGTTACTTGATACACTTTCAACAAACATGTTACTTGAATAGGTTGGGGAATTTATCTAGCAATTTCCTTATAATCAAAATAGTTTTGATTAATAAATCGTTGTATAATTTCTATTGAAAAAACGATGATCATCTCAAGTACATAATGATTGATTTGGCATTATCCTTTCCTGAGGTGGATATGGTGTCTAGTCGAGTAGAGTTGGGGTAGCAGGTTGCACCCTGTGCGGTCTGTCTCACTCCCGTCGGTACTGGCCATGACAACGGGTAGGGACTCGATAATGCTGGAGAAATCATGGTCTATTTTCTAATCATTAAAATTCAAATTAACACGTACTTTGAGATAATACCATATATTCAAGTAACAATCGAGTTTGTTGATTGAATTAGAATGATAATTGATTTAATATGATTAAATGAATTATATCCAATCAAAAACATTCTATTATGAATATATGTGTATTTCCCATGGAAGAATTAATTATTTGAATATGATTCATGATAATTAATTGAAATTTGAATAAGAGGTGGGGGATTACATAAGTGACATCCATGGTCTCCCATCAAGGCGAAGGGTTCTGTCTCCAGATATTGTATGTAAGAGACGCCTGTCCGAAGTGACAGCTCCTGCATACGATCCATTTGGATCGGGCTCTTCGCTTCTCGAAAGGGTAATGATGTATGCGTAGTGACCCCAATATCGGGTCCTCATATTATTGGCGATACTGGATTACACATAGCGAGTTGTATTCCTGTTGACGGCTGGTTCAATTAATGACGGGTCAACATCACCTTAGGGGTGGGGGGCCTGGGTGTTAAAGACCGAATTGGGAGATGCAAGTTGGACTTGCAAGGTGGAATGTATTCTCGCTTGTTTTTATCCGAGTTACATGCTCTCATATTATTGGGATGTGACAAAGATAAGAATGGAGATCTCAGATCTTGCTGAGATATAATGGTAAGTATATATCTTACATTGAAAGTGATTAAGGGAATGAACTTTTAGTGTTGACAAGGCAAGACAACTTTGATATAAAAATTCCTAAATCAAAGTAATATATATATATGCAAATTTCTTATTTCAGATAATCCTCATTAAACCCACTCAGTATTATACTCAATAATCACCAGTAAAATATCATGGATTGGATCCATGATCAAAATATTGTACTTGCAGTTGGACACATATTGTATGTGGTTGCAATGTGCAAGTTTCCTCATAATAATGAGGAATGACAATTAAATAGACAATAAGACAACAACCTAGGGTTTGTATGTCTCTATAGTCTTGATCTCTCATTGGATGTACTTTGGAAGTGACATGTCGATGATGATCGTGATTGTCAAATAATCCTTATAAAAATCTAAGAAGATGGTCTGGCATACATATGTGCTCTCGACATTTAAATATGAATGACATGGTTCACTGCATCATGCAGAATGGTGGCTCTATAGGAGATGATGTATTCAAAATGTTTGAGTACCTACCTGAACCAAAGTCTTTAAGAGTTAAGATGTATGCAGATTTGATGAGTGTCATCATTCTAATGTCTATACTCAAGTCATTCATGAAGCTTCATAATATTCATATTATATGAATTAAATGATGCATATATAAATGTCAAAATTCTCTTATATTGAAATCTTTTGAATTCAACATTAGAGATCATTTGTCGTAAATAATGGTTGTTTAGAGATGAAAGGAGCGTAGTGGAAGCATGGGTCGGACCCAAGTTAGCAGGAAAGTCAAAGAGTTGGTTGTACTCCTATGGTTTCCACACACATATGGCATCCAAAGGGTCGAATAAATGCCAATACTGCAATAAGCTGATGTACAGATAGTGTGACTATCTAGACTATCTAGGATCCTTAGAGAAGGACTCAGATAGTGCATCGAAATAATCTACATATAATCATTGATATTGACTTGCTTATTGGATAAGATCAAAGTCTAATAATTGTATCTCATTCTTCTAATAACACTTGCAATTGATTGCATATATTTTAGAAGACTAGAAAATTTGATCTCAAGATTTAATAGTCATCCACATGGGTATTGATGCAATTGTTGAAACAATCTCTGTTGGATAAATGTACTTCATATTTTCAGTGGGAGAGACCTTAGTCTTAGAGAATGTCCCTACTACCTAGATATTAGAAACACTCATAGTTTATTTCTAAATGTTGGAGATAGACATGAATTCTGGAATAGACCTATCATAAAGAGTTATGATGGATATATTTCAGATAGTATTCTGATATTTGGAGGACTCTACTAAATTAGAAAATTAATGAATGGTTCATTAACATTTCTAAATACTAAAAATTAAACCTTATAAGATCAATAGGAGGATAAAGATCATTTGACAATGATCTGCCATCAAATCTTGGACATATCAATAGACTAGTAAGATATGAAACTTTAGATTATCTGAAATTTCAAATCTTACATGCTTGTGAATATTGTATTCAAAAGTGAAAATATCCAATGCACCCTTCTTTGGGAATGGTGTTAGAAGCCAAGGTATTCAAGATCTCATACATATTAATGTATGTGGATCATATGTATCACACTGAACATTGATGATATGTGATATCATTTAATGACTACTTATGATATGAGATTTCTTCCCTTCACCTTAGAAAGCTTTGAAATGTTCAAAGATTTCATAATTTTAGTTTAGAACCAAAGTTTGAAGGAAGAAGAAATGAATTTGATCTAACCTATGTAGCAAGTACATGTTAGATGAATTCATAGAATGCCTTATGGAGGTGTGAATATCATTCCTATCTCGCTCCTCCTAATATACCTAAACTGAAGATAGATGTAGGGAGATACAATTGGATCATGTTTGACATGATTTGATCAATGATGAATATTAGCAGAATTACCTCTTAGTTTCCAAGGTATATACGTAGTAGAGACTACAATATATATTCTTATTTGGTTCCATGCTAATAAACTGGAATCTAGCACCAAATAGTGCTACTTCATTAGGTAATAAAGAATTGTATTGGATACCTACTTTATGACCTTGAGATTCTTAAAAGATCTCATCTCTAAGGATATGATTCTTAGAGGATGACTCTCTTGAGAATCAAGATGAAAATGAAGTAAAGGAGCTCATTTAATCTTGAGAAGGTGAAGAGGCTCTTGAAATCAGAAGTTGAAAGGATAATTAAAGATGAAACACTAATACCTCTTCAAATGAGTTTGAGTATGGATTTCATGTGTCAGTTAAATGATCTTACTTCATGTGATGAAGCTTCTAAAGATCATAACATGGAAAGATGGATTTTAGCAATAAAATCTATAGTAGGATTCATATACAAGTGTTGTATATGGTCCCTCGAGGATCCACCTATATGGGTAAGACCCGTTAAGGTGTAAATGGATCTTCAAGAGAAAAATGGAACCTGATGAGAAGGTACATACCTTCAAAGCACGGATCCTAGCCATGAGTTACACACTGAATAGAAGACATCGCTTGCGATGAGACTTGCTCTTCATTAGCCTTGCTTAAACCCATCAGATTATTGCTAACTATAGCTACACAACTTGACTTGGACATCTTCAAGATGGAAGTCAAGATTGCATTCCTCCACGAATATCTCTCTAAGGATATTCACATGAAATGGCCACATGGCTTCATAGTTGAGGAAAGCGAGCTGTGCAAGCTAAAGAAACTCCATCTATGGACTCAAAATAAGCTTCTTGTAGTTGGAACATAAGATTTGATGAAGTTATAAATGTTATGATTTCAGATAGAATCTTGATGTACCATGTGAAGCTTAGTGGGGGTGCCATTGTGTTCATCATGTTGTATATAGATGATACCCTATTCATTTGGAATGATATAAGGATAATAATAAGTGTTTTATAGATTGGCAATTCCATATCTTTGAGACATTAACTCAAGAAAACCTCTTAAGATCTTAGTTCTGAAAATGTTAAGAAGCAAAGAGAAGAGGGCATTGGAACCGCCACATTAGTAGTATACCTTGGACATGTTCTATATCATGAAAAATTCCAAGAAAGGCTTCCTTCCCTTAAGATATGGTACTAACCTATCTAAGGGGATATCACCTCAAAGAGTTGAGGAAGTGAATGCTAGAACTACTTGCCCTTGTGCATCAGTTACGAGAAGCCGAGTGTATGCTAGACGTATACAAAAGTTAGATATCTGCCATGCAGTGGGAGTAGTGAATGTTACTAATCCTACTAAGGAGATAAAACACTTGATTGCAGTAATAACAATATCTTCAAAGATGAAAAGATTTTTGAGATAGTGATCTCAAAGTCTTATCTTCAAGAACTTAAGACTCTATAGATAGTGATCTAAAAGGTCTTAATTGTGGATACCCTAGTAGATAGATATCTCCAGGAATAAGGGTATTCTAATAAAGATTATGGAAATACTGGTTGTAATAATTATTAAGCTGTAGTATCAAGGACACTCTAACTGACAAGATTGAGTACTGGTTGCATAAGATGCAACATTCGCATTGGATGCGAGCACTGTTACTGGGGATATGCAAGTGTCATAAAAGGACTTGGCATGGTCTCTTGGGAACAGAGTGATTGATAAGCTTACCTAGCCATTTTTCATGAATAGCCGATGATTGTCACATTAGTATGGGTTTTAAATGATTAACCCATTAATGGCTCTTTGGGCTAGTGGGAGATTGTTGGACATGCGAGCCCACGGCTAGCCATTATGCAATAAATGTTATTGCAAATATCATTCCCTGATCTGAAATGAAGAATAACTAATTTGCATAATAGGTCCCTTAGGGTTATGTGCCATGGCCATATTAATGATCATACAGCTATTGATTTAATTATTGAATCATAGAGGCTGGTGCTTGGATGAATAGCTAAGGAGTTAGATTGAGGACTCGTCAAGTACTGTCAAATGATTGTTAAGAGATGATCTCCAGCCTGAGTAGGAGATGACAATCCTTTCTCACTTGGCTGATATCTGACCGAGCTCTTGATGCAGGTCCTCTGCATGGGAATAGAGATTCAGAGGTGTTAGATTAGTTGGGGTCAAAGAGTTGACTTAACGAGATCGAGATAACGAAAGACCTATGTCGTATGTTGTCACGATATAGGTACGAATCCTTTGACCGGAGACAGATGTGTTACTATATGTCCGAGTTTGTACATTTGGCAGACCAATAGGTTGATGACTGACGAGTCCGAAATTTGCTTGTTAAGAAGATGTTTTTATTTGTTCGTGCGTAAAAATATGATTTTGTCGTTCGTGCGTTGTAGGTGGCAATCATAATCGGTCAAGAAAATAACCACACAAAATATTCGTTAATTTCAAGCAATGTGATTTTATGTTTATTTTACTTGGACAAGTCCCAAGGTCGAAAACAAGGAGGCAAAGGAACAACTTAAAATTATGTCTATCAAAATTCATGCGCGGTTTTCGAGGTGGTCTTTTTTTCGTTATTTTTAAATGCAATAAGGGATGCAAGATGCAATTTCAGCCTATTTTAGGGACTAAAAAGTAAAAGTCAATCAAACAATGTCTGAAAAATATGAAATTTGGCCACAATGCAAAAGATGATGAAATGAATGCACTGTAATTGTTTGGGAATTTTTGGATGCAATATGAATTTTTTATGAGTTTTTAAATGCAAACAAAATGAATTTCAATATTCAATTATAATAAAGATTAAATCTGTATATTTCAAGGAACAAAATTATCTAAGATCTATCACTAGGTGATTGATCTCAGAAAAATCCTAAACCTTGAAAATACAAGTTTTAATACCTATTAAAAATCAAATACTGAAATATGTATAATAATTTTTACAAGGCAATTTATGCATGTAAATGCAATTCTTTTTTAGCACAATATTAAGCATAATAAACTCTACAATATGTGATTTTTCAGGGATTTTTAGAGCAATGGTTAATCAAATATAAATTTCAGAGCATGAAACATGCAAAACATGCAATTTTCCACAAAATAATTAATTATTAATTAACCACTATCACACAAATATCCACAATATGTCAAACAGTAGAGAATTAACGGAAAAACATCATGCTATCTTTGTATAATTAAATAAAGTCATGTAGAGGTCCAAAATTACTAGGGAACACATGGGTAGAACAACAATGAATAAAATAAATAAAATGCAAGGGCGACTATTATGCAATTACCAGGAGTCAGGGGGGATTTCTCGCAAAATTCCTAGAGGGGCATGTGCGATGGCACGTGCCCTCTGTCCTTGGACTGGAGCACAAATATGAGGGAGCAGTGGGTTCAAATGTAATTAACCCAAGGTCACGTGCAGAGCACGTGACCCGTGGGGGTTGATGTCAGCGCTGACGTCCCCCACGCACGTGCCTCGCACATGCCTCACACGCCGGGGTCTCGGGGCTGAACCCCGGTGCTACGACGGAGGGGCGAAGTGGCCGGCGAGGGAGCTTGGCTGTTGAAGCTCAGGCATGGCAGAGCTGCTGACGTCAGGCGGAGGAGCGAAGGCGATGAAGAGGCGGAGACGTATGGTGGTCGTCGGCGTTAGCAGAAGGGGCAAAGTGGCGTCGAGCGTCCTCTGGCCGACAAACAGCCTAGGGGACGGTGGAGCTGAGGCACTCCTCTACTATGGCTGCGGATAAGATGAATGTCGGCAATGGAGTCAAAGTTGAATAGGCGACCGATGGCACTGTGGTGTTGTTGTCTATCGGGGCTCGACGGAGACGTTGGTCGCCGGTGGTGAAGACGGCGGCGTTGCTGGTGGTCGATGGCATTGCAGACGGTGTTGGAGGAGGTTGGTCGGAGGCGAGTCATGGGCGGAGGCATAGCGCGGCCGTCGTCGATGAGGTCGATGGTCGTAGGCAGCCGACGAAGAAGATGGAGTTGGAAGTCATTGATGGAGTTGCGAGTGATAATGGAGTGCGGGGGAGATGATGATCGGAGACGAAAGATACGAGGCACAATAGCGAGAGATACCTGGAGGAAGATGGGCTCGACGGCGGTGCACACCGGAGTGGAGCAGCTGCGGAAGGCGGGGCTGCGATGAGGTTATGAAACCTTGAATCACGTGGTGGAGGGGCTCGCAGTTGTCACTGTTGGAGGGAAGAATCCTTGGAGGGTGAATCGGCATATGGGAGAGTCGGGTGTAGCCGTGTTCTTTAAATAGCGGAGAGGGTAGAGACCGGCGATGGAGGGCCGCAAGAGATGCGGAGGCTGTTAGCGGCGAGAGATGCGGAGGCGGTTACGGGGGCGGCGGTTGGCGAGGTCAACGGCGGAGGTTACGAAGGGAGGGCGCTGGTGGAGGATGAAAGCCAGGCGTCGTTCGATCGAGCGAAATTGAACGGTCGTGAATGTGCCACGTGAGGCTGGAGGTGGGAGGTAGCGGGGCACGTGCGGAGCACGCGCTTGGGAGGCACGTGCGACGCACGTGCGTTGGCTTTATTTTTATTTTTATTTTTATAAAAACAAAGGAATAAAAAGGCCAAAAAACACTGACACGTGGCGTCCCCAGGGGTGTCACGTGTCAGGACCAGAAAAATCCGCAGATAAAGATATTGTAAAATAAAATATAAATAGCAAATGACCTCGGATCGCAAAAGTTTCTTCACGAAAATGCTCGTCTCAATGAGATCTACAACTTTCATTACGACATCAAAACCAAATCGATCAAATGCAAAAAGTGAATTTTTTGGGGTATCCCATGTACATAGAATACCTTGATTTTAGGGCTTTCTATTTTTTTGTCATTTTTAGCCCAGATAAAAATCCTGAAAAATATGGAAAAAACAAAGACAAATAAAGACACCTTAATCTCTTTTTTTTGGATTTTTATTAATTAAGAAAATATGTACATAAAATATCAGGTCGAAAAACCGCTAAAATACACAATGTACAAAAGAGGCCCAAAACCCAACTTTCACATACGAGCTCCGATTCACTTGACATTGGTCTTGTTTTGAAGGTAATTGAATATACATTAGTTCAAAAGTGAGTAGGATCAAAACAGACACTTGATGGGGAAGATATGGGCCTTTTAGTCCAGAAATCCTGAAACTAGGATTTGGGTTTTTGATCCACTTATTTGGGTTAGTTATTTTTTTCATTTATTCTTGTTAGTGATATGTACACAGTGGAGGTGGTTTGGGTTATTCGGAGTTAGCATAAATGAGTTAAAAATCGAGGAAGTTAGGCTATTTACAGGTCAAATTTAGTTGAGGTTTTTGGCTTCTTATTTTGTGCAGAAATTAGTGCTAAAATGCAATTCTTATGAAAACATGTATGAATGCTAATTATGCAGAATAGATGCAGAAATGCTGATGATTTAAAGGGATTTGAGCTTAATAAATGAGACTTAGAGCGATGAATCCGAGATTCATCATCCCCCTATACTTAAACATGCTCGTCCCTGAGCATAAAAAAGAAATGCCATGAGGTGAAATGAGATTGGGTTCCATTCCAAGACCATGAACTGAAGGTGAAAGTGAAACTAAGCTCGACCTTTGGATTATTTGTGTGTCGGAACTTCTGTGAGACATAGAATTTTAAAATCAACAGCCTTCAAGTTCTACACATCATTGCTACAGTTTCGGCTCAGAAGTCATCTTAGATCAATCTTCTTCCCAAAGTATACCCTATGAACACTGAACAATCGACTCATTTGTGTGAATGGTTTTAGCTCTTCCCATCCAGAATGCCGGACTACCATGCTCCTCTCCTCTCCAGTAACTCATCCTCGGGGAGTCTGGTTTTTTCTTTCTAAGGTATGTCGCGTTGTGTTCACAATCGAAATGGGGGAGAAGATAGAAGAAGGGGAAAAGAACTGGAGGATGGCCAGTGTAGTCACCTGTCCTTGTGAAGATGGCCAGTGTAGCCGAGTCTCCACCAAGATCTGCAGGTTTCCTGAAGCTTGGACCTTTTTGGTCAGATTTTTATTTGGTAGAATGATTCTTTGTATTTGGAATTTTTGGTGGTTCTGCTTGGATCTTGCTGTGCCCCTACGGATATAGAATCTTTTTTTATTCCGTACATTTTTTGGGGTCTTAGAAAAATTTGTGCCCAGCCGTCCATCCCTTTATTTCAACCCGTACTCCGGTCTTTAGATTTCCACGGTACCAGAAAAGAGACTCATACAGTCTTCCAACATCCCGTCTGAGTTTAGCTAAGTACATAGTGTGAGAGTACAAACTGATTCCCTATTCCAGAGTTGTACCCATAATGAAGAGACCAGGTTGGACACTAAGAGTCAAACGCTACGCATTGTCATGTGGAACTCAAAGAATTAAGTCAAAGACCTGAAGTTTCTAAAATCCTATTTCTCGGTGAAGTTCCTCTGAAAATTAGGTGGATTAAGGTCAAGTACAGACCACTCTCGATTTCGGCTCATAACTTGGTTCAGAATCCAATGACTTTTCACAGATGCAAATGAATGCGATGCTGGATGAAGTGCAGGTGTGTGAAATGCAGACACATTTTTTTAATGCAAAAATGAATAAGAAGCTATTTTTTTTTCAAATTAATAACCCACCTCGTAAATACAAATAGACTTATGCGAAAGTACGAGATATGGTGAAAATATACACAGTATATATACAGACCCCCCCTATACTTAGCGAGTGTTGTATCCTCAGAGCACAAGAAGTGTAAAGAAGACATAGCTCGGGCTAAGCATAAGAGAGTGAAAAAAAGGGAAAAGAAAAAGAACAAGATTTACAAAACCTCCCCCCTATACTTAGACTGTGAACAGTCTAAATATAGAAGAAGAGCGGAAAAATGAAGTGGTCGGGATATGTGGATGTAGAGAGTATATGCAGGTGGGTGTCGGTTCCCCCTATACTTAGGCTCTGGTCAGCCTAAGTATGGAAGAAGGGTGGAAATGGATCGATCGGGAGAAGTATGATGGGGAAAATGATATACAGATGGCATCGGTCCCCCCTATACTTAGGCCTTGGCCTAAGTAGAGGAAGAAGCTGTACAAGGAGATCGATGTGGTCGGGGGGAGGGTGGGACTCATCTGATGAATCTTCAATGTGCTCGCTCTGCGTGAAGTAGATGACCTCAACTTGAACTGTCTGCTCTTTGGGTGATTCAATATATGGCCTTAGCAATTGTCCATTTACTGAGAAAGGTTGTGCATCATCTTTGAGTTCGACAATATCCACACTTCCATTAGTATGCATATCGATGACAATGTAGGGACCCGTCCATTTTGATTTCAGTTTCCCATGAAAAATCTTCAACTGAGCATTAAACAACCACACTTTCTGCTCAAGGACAAAGGTTTTATCTCGAATGTGTCTATCATGCCATCTCTTTACCTTGTCCTTATAAATCACACTGTTGTCATATGCTCGGCTTCGGATTTCAATTATCTCATTCAAATTTAAGTCTCAGCATAATTTCCCAAGGTGACAACTCCAATTCAACTTTTTGATTGCCCATTCTGATTTGTGAATCAATTCTGCAGGTAGATGGCATGGCTTGCCATAGATCATCCTAAAAGGTGAAGTACCGAGTGGAGTCTTATAGGCTGTCCTATAGGCACACAGAACTTGGTCCAACAGTTTCGACCAGTTCTTCTTATCTAGACAAACCAACTTCTGAAGGATACCCTTCACCTCTCTATTAGAAACTTTGCCATGCCATTAGATTGTGGAAGATATGTGTTGGCTATTCTATGCTCATATTTATACTCCTTAGCCAAAGATCTCATCTCCTTGTTAACAAAGTGGCTACCTTCATCAGAAATCAAAACTTTTGGTATCCCGAACCTTGCAATGATATTATCCTTGATAAACTTACAGACGACTTTGCTATCTGCGGTTCGGGTTGGAATAGCCTCTACCCATCTTGATAAATAATTAACCGCTAACAAGATGTACTCAAATCCATTACTATTGGGAAAGGGACTCATAAAATCAATCCCCCATGCATCGAAAACGTCACAGAGAATCATTGGTTGCATGGGCATTTCATCTCTATAACCAACCGCCCCTCCCATCCTTTGGCAAATCGGGCATGACCGTACAAATTCATTAGCATCTCTAAATAAGGTCTGCAAGTAAAATCCACATTGGAGTACCTTGTTTGCGGTTCTGTTTCTCGAATGGTGTCCTCCAGCCTCGAGAGAATGACAATGTGTGAGGACACTCTGGTATTCTTCGTGAGGAATACATCTTCGCCAGACACAATCCGATCCTTCATAGAAAAGGAAAGGATCGTCCCAATGGTATTTTCTTGAATCTGATTTTAATCGATCAATCACTCTCTTGGTCCAACCAAAGGGAACCTTCTTGGAGACAAGATAGTTCACTATGTCAGAATACCATGAGGTTGAATCAATTACGCAAACTGATTCGTCTGGAAAAGTCTCCTTAATTGGTCCAGTGTCAGGATAATCATTTTGCTCAATTCAGGAAAGGTGATCAGCAACAACATTCTTTATTCCAGATTTATCCTTGATCTCCAAATTAAATTCCTGGACTAACAAGATCCATCTCAAAAGCCGTGCCTTGGCATCCTTCTTATCTATAAGATATCTAATTGTTGTGTGATATGTGAAGATTGTCACCTTGGAGCCCAATATGTATGATCTGAATTTTTCAACGACCCAAACAACCACGAGCACTTCCTTTTCAGTCACTCTATAATTTCTCTGTACAAGATCTAACACTTTGCTCGCGTAGTGAATCGCATAAGGAATTCCATCTCTTCTTTGTCCGAGTATCGCTCCGACAGTGAAATCTGATGCATCAGTCATGATCTCGAAGGGAAGAGACCAGTCGGGAGCTTGTAATATTGGTGATTCACATATTTTCTTTTCAGGAGCTCGAAGACCTCTAGACACCTGTGATTTACAATAAACTTGGTGTCTTTTCCTAAGAGCTCAGTCAGTGGGCGGCCGATTTTTGAAAAATCTAGGATAAACCTTCGATAAAATCCAACATGCCCTAAGAACGACCTCACTGACTTGACGTTGGTTGGTGGCTCAAGTTTCTTGATCACATCCACCTTGGCAGGGTCGACCTCCATTCCCTTTTTAGAGATGACGTGCCCCAACACAATACCCTCAGTCACCATAAAGTGACTTTTCTCCCAAGAGAGTACCAAATTAACCTTCCTGCATCTCTAACGGACTCGGTCCAAGTGCGCTAAACATGTATCAAATGAATCACCATGAACTGAGAAGTCATCCATGAATACTTCCAGGAAATCACCGACCATTTCGGAAAATATGGCAATCATGCACCGCTGAAATGTGCCTGGGGCATTACAAAGCCCGAATGGCATGCGCTTGAATCCGTAGGTACCGAAGGGACATGTGAAAGTGGTCTTTTCCTGATCCTCGGGAGCGATAGCTACTTGATTGTAGACAGAGTACCTATCAAGAAAATAGAAGAATGCTTTCCCTGTAAGTCTCTCCAAGATTTGATCAATAAATGGCAGTAGAAAGTAATCTTTCTTGATCGCAGCATTCAGACGCTTGTAATCGACACAGACACGCCACGACGTGGATACTCGGGTCGCAATCTCTACCCTTTCCTCATTGGTGACCATCTGGATTCCTGACTTCTTCGGGACGACATGAAGGGGGGGCACCCACTTGGAGTCAGAAATGGGGTATATAAATCCTGCTTTGCACCATTTCTCTATCTCTTTTTTAACCACTTCCCAAAGATTGGGGTTTAATCTTCTCTGAAATTCACGGGAAGCTCTTGCATTATCCTCAACATAAATTTGGTGCGAGTAGAGAGCGGGGTTTATTCTTATGAGATCCGATACAGTCCAACCGATGGCTTTTTTTATTTCGCTCGAGGACTTCGAGTAATCTAGATTCCTGGTCCATGGTTAATGATGAGCGAATGATCACAGAGAATTTTCCTTTGGGTCCATTTAGAAATGCATACTTTAGTGTGGGAGGTAGTGGTTTCAGCTCTGGCAATTCTGAATCATCAATTAAATTTGGCTGAATGACTTTTGCATCTGGCTCAATGTCGGTTGGTGGTGAATCAATCTGTGATGTGCTGGCTACCAATTGCGAAGAAAGTTGAGTCGGATCGCTAAAGTAGTGTGGTAATTCGGCCAGAGCCGCGTCCAACTCATCATCGATATTTCTTGAATGTCCCGAAGATGATGGGACTGACAAATCCGAAAAGATTTCTGCGTCATCAAGACTGTAATAATCTGGGTGACTAGATATGTTTGGCAATATCTCGCAAACTACACTGTGCATTATTTCTTCTTCTAATGATGTGCTTTCAATCTACATGTTTGGCAGTGGGTCCCATGGTGCAGTAGTGCTGAGGAGATTGCATTATGATGTTTCGGCATAATCAGTGGTGGATTCGGAGTCTGGCCTTTGCCACTTTGTTTGTTTCATCTCCAAGTCTACTTCTCCGCTTGGAGAACGGAACTTCATCATTCCGATGCTGTAATCGAATACAGCTTTGGCGATTCTTAAGAATGATCTTCCAAGAATGATTTGTGATTCCTTCCAATGGTTCGGGGTCTCCATATCAAGGACAGTGAAGTCCACTTTGTATTCCGTACCCTCGATCATGATGATAACATTTTTCACTTCTCCCTTAGGTCTTTTAGTGGATTTATCAGCAAATTGGAGTAAAGATAATGATTTCTTGAGAGGGCCTAACTCCAATCTATAATATAAGGCTAAGGGTAGAAGATTTATGGAACAACCATTGTCGAGAAGTGTGCATGCGAATGCAATGCTGCCAATGCGACTCTCCACATAATGGGCACCCAGATCCCTCTTCTTTCTTGGCAAATGCTGATTTTTGACACATTTGGTAGTGGCAACTGTCAAGATATGAGTCTCCACAAATAGGCTTGTTTTCTTTGTACGAGTTCTAGTGGGAGTGCATTTCACCTTTAAGTACTTCTGGAATGTCGGATTACTGGCCACATACTGATCAAAGGGTACTTTGACTGTGATATTCTGCTGGCAGAATCGTTCCATTTATGGGTCATCTAGAATGTTTTTCTTTTGTTTCCCTTTCTTAAGAGCATGGGGGAAAGGAATGGAAGCATTTGAGACAGGAGATAGAGAGCCAGAATCATAAATAAGAGCTATCTTTATTAGAATTGGAGTTCTTATTACAATCATAAGATTTCTTATAAAAATCAAAATTAGGTTACTGAAAAGGTGACAAAGGTATTTTTGCAGCAACTAGAGGTTCAAGGTCCTCTGCAGACTCCATAGATGCTTTCCCTTTATCTCGTGCTGGGATCTTCAGGCATCCTTCTTCTTCCTCCTAGGAAGCATTCTCCGGTTGATCTTCCGAGTCTTCATGGTCCAATTCCCTTGCCCGGTCAGGTACGATCACGGTCCTTCCGCTCCTAAGTGACATGGCATTGATTTTGTCAAATGAAAGGATCTCATGTTCATACGTGGGGAAATCTGAATAGTATACCTAGCCATTGTGTTGAGACGATTGAGATTTGTTCAAGCTATTAGGGTTAGCTTGAACTTGGGCGGGGACGGTTGTTGATGGGGCTGTCTGTTCATCCTTCCAACGGGACAAGTGATTAACATTAACCCGTAGATCGTGCAGCTCATTTCGGAAATTGCGAATTTCTTCAAGCATTTATCTCTGTATATCTACCGATTCTTCTGAAGGATTTGATGACTGAGCTAATTGTTTTGGAGCTTGATATTGCTGATGGTATTGCCGAGGCTGGTTCTGGGGGTTGTATGACTGCTGATGCTACTTCAGATGCTGATATGATGCAGTGTTCTGAGTGTGAACGGAGCTGGTGGAAATGTGGCATTATAGAAAGTGGGAAGACGTTGATAAGGTTGACGGTCCCCCATATTACCCTGTCGGGAAGTGTCCTGTGTGTACCAAATGTCGTTTACTTCGAATGTCAGAGGCGAGGCTTCTTTGACTGTCTCGATCGGTGGAGGTTGCTGCTGGGAAGGTTGGGCATAGGATTGGTCCTGAGCCCATGGTTGCTGGTTTTCTGATCATGGCTTCTCCTGGACATGATGCACATGATAGATCGGGGCCGTAGGTGCAGCGGGTATCCCTATCTTGGATACCTTCTCAGTTAGCTCCTCCATTTGCTACAGAAATTGGGAGATTCTGTTGTCGATGTCGTTCATCCTCTTATGAATTTGATCCACCACTGTCAATTTATCGGCGATGATGTTCATATTTGGAATCAAATCCACTGTTATTTCTACGACAGTCTGATTTTTGCCTTTGGCTTGAAAAGTGTGCAGGGAATCAGTGTATGCTCTACTGGCGATTTGTGAGCGGCTTGTCTCCGCCATCTGTTCCAATACTTTCCAGATGGACTCAGCTCCTCGCGATGTGTAGTTGCCTCCACAGGCAGCACTGACTAACCCTTGAGTCTCGTAGTTGAGGCCAGAGTAGAGTGACTGAACTAGGATGTTGTTATCCAGTTCATGGTAGGGACATTTCTGTAATAGGTCTTTAAACCTATCCCAAGCATTACAGAGTGGTTCATTAGGCATCTGAGAGAAACTGGTGACGCGGGTCCTCATTTGGTTGGTCCGACTCAAAGGGTAGAATTTCTTCAAAAACAGGTTTTGAACCTCTCATAAGTGGTCACTGTCACTCCTAAGTTCTTCACCCAGTAGTCTGCCTTCCCTTTCAAGGTGAAAGGTAGTGCAGTGAGATAAATGTAGTCCTGGCTGACTTGTGGGTGCCTCAAATTAGAACATATCAGCTCTAAGTCTCGCAAGAATTCATATGGCTCTTCATTTGCATTTCCATGAAATTGGGGTAGTTGACTCAGGAAGTGTGGCTTCAGTTCATAGTTAATCTCTGGCTGAGGTGGCTGCAAGTAATTTCTAACTCTGTACTGCCTAGGATTGTATGCTGCTTCCATTGGTGGTTCTTCTCCAGCATTCAACTGCTCAAGTTGTTCCCTCAGTAACTGTTGTTGCTGCTCAGATGCAGCCAGTCTTGCAAAAATCATCTGTATTGGGTCTTCATTATGTTCCTCTCCTGGTTCCTTCCTGGGAGGCAACTTGGGCACATCTTCTTCTTGTTCTCTTCACCTTCAGAATGGGAGAAATTGGAGTCAATAGAATGCAAAGATTCAGAATCAGAGTTATCGAGGTGAGAGTCTTCCTTGATGTGATAAAGAGATAAAGCAAGAGTATGGGTTTGACCTCCTTCCCGGAAGCTGAAAGAATCATAAGAGGAGGATTCACGGGAAGGGTGTCCATGAACCCGAGGTGGTCCTGAGTAAGAGTGCCTCCGAACCTTTGAGATTGGAAAAGTTGTGGCAGTCAGAAAAGGGTTCGCGGAGTTCGAACGAGAATTACCATAATTTTCCATTCTCGATTCAAAATGATTAGCAAGAGGTTTACGGTTCATGATCTAGGCACAAGTGTGCGGTATTCGTTGATTATCTAATTTCTACGCACAATCCAAACACAATACAAGGGTTTGTTTCACCAACTCACTCAGTGAAGGTTGTGAGAGTTCGACCAATTATCTTATCAGTTTTAATTGGTGAGAATTCAAGTCTTGCAAGCCGTTTAAACGAGCTGTTAGGTGCCTATATTTCCCAACCGACTGTCCCGAATTCATACAACTCGTTGCATCTACTTTCAGCCAGTATGGGAGTAAGTAAGGACCGTAGAACAAGTACCCTTTACTTGAGGACGAAGCCTTACATAGTGTCCTCTAAACCACCCACTATGCTAAGGAAATCCGGACCGTTTACCGGCTGCCCGTTAGATCCTCACTAAAAAGTAGCTAATCGCTTTTGGTAGAATCAGTAGTCAGTATGAAAATCCTGCCTTAGCTCTATCCTAGTGTGTGTCTCTCTCCTCGCTGCAATATAAAAACAAACAATGTCAGGGTTGCTCTCCCGCATAAATTCTTGTTATTATGGGTTCTTAAGATCGTCTATATTTAGCAGTCCCAATTTTAATTAGGTGATCACTGAAGAATTTAAATGAGCACAAATACACGTCTATCGTCCAGTCCCAATTTCCTTTAGAGTTATGTGATAAAACAAGAGGGAGAAGTTCAGGAAAAGTCGATGCACGCAAAAAACTATGATGTATGCTCAGTTAGAAGACTTACAGTGAATCCTCGCAATCTCCATGTGAGATGCAATACAAGAATTGAAAAATTACTCTATATGAAATGCAAGCCGATGAAAAACCACACCTAATCAGAAAGTTCTATTAGCGGGGAAGAAATGAGTTAAATTTGGCTAAGTTGAATGATCTAATGTGCGTCTCAATTAAAGTGCAGTGTGGCCTTAGATCCTACGAGCACAGTCAAAAATATAAATGCTCTGAGAGCCGTATGTGCAGGTCTATCCAGATCGCCACTCAAGTTGGGCCCCACCCTCACCGGAGAGTGAAACAGGCCACGACACACCACATAAAAGTTCATAGTCTTTTTACACACGTGAGAGTCCAAACAGACACCGCTATAAATGAGCAATTAATTACAGAACTAAAATTGTAGAAATAAAAAACCTAGACTCTACGCTCTCTCACAACTCGGCTCGATCTTAAATTAATTGCAGCTTTTTCAGATGTCGGTGAAGATGCTTCGGTTTCTTGAAAAACCGCTCCACGTACGCCGGGTACCTCGTAAGAAAAATAAGAGAGATTTGTGTAAGAGAGTGACTCAAAAATAAATCAAAAAAAAGGAAAAAAATAAATTCTGAAAATAAAATAAATGCAGGAAAAATAAAATGAAATTTACAATGAAAGATTCGGGGGTCAGACTACCTAAATACGGAAGACCGAATGAAAATTTTCAAAACACAAAACTAAGTCATTTGCCTCCCCGGCAATGGTGCCATCTGACGAGTCTGAAATTCGCTTGTTAAGAAGATGTTTTTATTTGTTCGTGCGTAAAAATATGATTTTATCATTCACGCGTTGTAGGCGGCAATTGGAATCGGTCAAGAAAATAACCAAACAAAATATTCGTTAATTTCAAGCAGTGCGGATTTATGTTTATTTTACTTGGGCAAGTCCCAAGGTCAAACACAAGGAGGCAAAGGAACAACCTAAAATTATGTTTATCAAAATTCGTGTGCAGTTTTCGAGGCGGTCTTTTTTGGTATTTTTAATTGCAATAAGGGATGCAAGATGCAATTTCAGCCTATTTTTAGGATTAAAAAGTAAAAGTCAATCAAACGATGTCCGAAAAATATGAAATTTGGCCACAATGCAAAATATGATGAAATGAATGCACTGTAATGTTTTTGGAATTTTTGAATGTAATATGAATTTTCTATGAATTTTTAAATGCAAACAAAATGAATTTCAATATTTAATTATAATAAATATTAAACCTATATATTTTCAAGGAACAAAATTATCTAAGATCTATCACTAGGTGATTGATCTCAGAAAAATCCTAAACATCGAAAATACAAGTTTTAATACTTATTAAAAATCAAATACTGAATTATGCAAAATGATTTTTATCGGGCAATTTATGCATGTAAATGCAATTCTTTTTGGGCACAATGTTAAGCACAATAAACTCTACGATATATGATTTTTCAGGGATTTTTAGAGCAATGGTTAATCAAATATATATTTCAGAGCATGAAACGGGCAAAATATGCAATTTTCCACAAAATAATTAATTATTAATTAACCACTACTCACAAAAATGTCCATAATATGTCAAATAGTAGAGAATTAATGGAAGAACATCATGCTATTTTTGGATAAATAAATAAAGTCATGTAGAGGTCCAAAATTACTGGGGAACACATGGGTAGAACTGCAATGAATAAAATAAATAAAATGCAAGGGGGGCTATTATGCAATTACCAGAAGTCAGAAGGGATTTCTCGTAAAATTCCAAGAGGGACAGGTGCGGTGGCACATGCCCTCTGTCCTTGGACTGGAGCGTAAATACAAGGGAGCCCATGGGTTCAAATGCAATTAACCCAAGGTCACGTGCGGAGCACGTGACCCATGGGGGATGATGTCGGCGCTGATGTCCCCCACACACGTGCCTCGCACGTGCCGGGGTCTCGGGGCTGAACCATGGTGCTGCGGCGGAGGGGCGGAGTGGCCGGGAGGGAGCTTGGTTGTTGAAGCTCAGGCGTGGCAGAGCTGCTGACGTCGGGCGGAGGAACGAAGGCGATGAAGAGGCGGAGATGTGTGGTGGTTGATGAATCCACATTTCATCATCTTTATTCTATCATTTTGGCCTCAAAAACCCTAGCAAATGCCTGTAAATAACATTAAATAGAATATTTTAGCCTTCATGAATGTACCTGTAAATAGTGTATAAAATACTGTAATTAAAGCCAAAATTATAGAATAAATAAAAGAAAAGAAAAAGAATAAAAAATTGTAGATATTTTATGACCCGAAACCCCGAGACCTAGGCATCTCGATGAATAGGTTGACAAGGAATAAAGTAGGGGGAGATAAGGGCCAGAATACCTAGTAATTCTATTCATTCCTTATTCATTTTGGGACCCATTTTTGGTTTCACTTTTTATACATCAAATAAAGAAACTTTGTATATGAAAGTTGTAGATAATTTTATAAAGAAAAATACAAAAGTGATTTCACTGAAAAATAATGTACAGATAAAAAGTTATGGTCTGAATAAAAATCTAGAATCCCAACTTCCCAGACCTGTATCTCACAAGTGAAAACTCCAAATACAGCAAACTCACCTTTAATTGTATATAAAATAAAATAATCTATTTAATGGTAGTGGTTTCGCATTTGGCGGAGCTACGATTTGAAAGTTGAGTTTTGGACCCACATTGTACATTTGTACTGATTAAAATATTCCATTTATTAGTTATTCATTATTTTTGTATTTTTGTATTTCTATAATTTTGTAATAATTATGTACATTAAAATTAGAAGAAAAACCTAAATCAAATACAAAATAAAAATACTTGTATATTAGATACATAGATACAATACCTATATGTATACCTATACAACACATACTTTTATTTTATTAAATATACAAAATAATTTAGAAAATTAAAATAAAAATACAATTAAGTGTATAAAAGTATTTTATAATTTTATAAAATAAGAAACAAAAATAATAAAATTAAAATACACAGAATAAAAATAAAAGACTAAAATATATATGTATTATACCTATAAAGGGCATAAAAAGGAAACTTATAAAATTATATCTCATAAAAATAATTAAAAATCACTATCAAATATTTTGTAAAATTATAAACATTTTTTATTTTATAATCGAAATTAAGTTAATTCATTTACTATTTTTTTAATTAATTAATAAAACCTTTTTCCAGAAGATTTTTCTGGTTGGTCCACGTGGACCAACCAGAGGGCTTGGACAGTTGACCCCGGTCAACTGTCTGACCCCCCGTCTTTGTTCTTGTCAGACCTAGGTTTTGACCTAACTTCTCCCATTTTTCGAAGGAGTCCCTTTCACCGAATCATCTCACTCTCTTCTTGGACTCTCTTCCCCTTGCATCAGACATACACGCCTGGGGCATACCTTGGCCTTTGGATTACTGCAGCACCCACCATGCATCGTTCTTGGAGCTGCCCCGTCAACCACATAAAATGGGACCCCTTGACTTCATTCGAATTTTGAACCCCAATCTTGGTCCCTCTCGTGCCCCTAGTGATCTCAATCAACTCCTGGAGGTGACAGCTCCAGGACCGATTCTTCCAGGAGGCGGAGCAACGCGGCTTAGGGCGTTCCCTCGACCTCCAGCCACCCCCCATTGAGGTACACTCTCCCTCGCCCTTCCTGGGCTTGAGGCCGTTTATCCCCCTATTTTTCGTTCCCCTTTTATTCCCCATAGTCAGAGCTTCATCATGCCATCTTAATCACCCTCGCTTGCATATGGAATCGCTCAATCGATCGTTCGCCGGAGCCATCTCCAGCCACCTTCTCATCCGCACCATCCGTCGCAGTATACCCTCCATTCCACATCGCTACGTGGTCGGGGCAATTTACCCCCGACCATATCACATTTTAGTGCAGGTGCCTGGGCCTTTCGAAGCATCTGGAGCATTTTGACCCTCGTCGGGAGCATTTGGAGCCTCCCCGCTCCTCCACCTTCGTGCGAGGACACCTGCACACTCCGACGACTTTTGACGCCTCCAGTCAACTGCTGACACCTGTCGGATCCTCCCCGACATTTTTGCGAGCTTCAACTCCGCCGGGGCTGGAAGGAGGAGCTCGGAGAACTTCGCTTCGCCGGAGCTCCTCCGTGTTCTTCCGCGAGCATCTCGAGCCGTTGGATCGGTTCTGGGATCCAGATCATCTTGCAACCATTGGATGACATCGTCCCTTTCACCGTCTGATCGCCTAAAGCTTCTGATCGTGGGCGTCCATCTGAAGCGTCATCGGTGGTTCAGGTTCTGACACGTGTATTAGTGGGAGGCCATCAACAGTCGGATCAGCCTCGAAGGGGTATTTTGCAGAGTCACCCCTTCCATTTTTGTAATTTCTGTTTAGTCCATAGACTTTAAATGCTAGTTTAAAATTTTTGTAAAAATTGCAAGTAGGCCCTCGAACTTTCCAAATTTGCATATAGGTCCTCTGCCACGTCACCTCACGTGACCTGTTCACGTGAGGTGTGGGCATTTTGCAGGGAGGCCCTTGGCCTTTGATTTATTTCATTTTAGTATGCTAAGTTCTGTATTAAGTATTAACTTTTTGGGAAAATTGCAAGTGAGCCCCTGGAGGTTTTAAAAATTACTTTTGGGTCCCTACCAGGCGCGTGCAAGTCACGCGCCTTGGTGGGTATTTTGCGCCGACACCCTTGCGGGTTTGAACATTTGTATTTGGTCTATAAATTCAGATATTCAGTACAATATTTTGTGGAAAATTATTTGGATGCCCCTCCCCATTTCAGTACTGCCTAGCTTAGAAAATACCGAAAAAATATTAAAATGCCTCGAAAATACCGAAAAAAAATTGCCTACTGTCTATTTTAACCTACTTTAGTGTCAGTCCAAAAATCACTAAAAATGTCAAAAGAAAAACCTTAAAAATTAGAAAATACCTAAAAACTTCAGACAATTATAAAAAATTCTAGAAAACTCCAAAAATGACAAACTCAAGTTCTGAAAATTTCCTCTTTTTATTATCTTTGTTATAAAATTGGTTTCGAAAATTTTGGTAGCTGTTTGTTATTTTTCATTCATAGTTTTACTCCTAGCCTGTAGCTTACACACTGTTTTCATTTATTTTACCCTTTTAAAAATACCAAAAACACTTTGAAAAATATCCAAAAATCACAAAAACAGTAAAAAAGCATAAAAATACCAAAAAGATTTTATTTTTGAATTTTTGACTATTTTTGCATATTTTTATAAATATTGTACCACCCCTTTTCTTATATTGCATATCTAGTTTAATATTGAAAAAGAGAAAAAAATATAAAATATAAAATTATAAAAATTAGAAAATTAAAAAAATCAAAATACAAAATTAAAAATTAAAATAAAAAATAAAAAATATTAAAAACCCACAAAAATCTTTGCTTTGCATTAGTGTAGACAACACTTCACATCCACACGCACACACATTTGTTTGATCTGCCCTGTTTGCTCCCTGTGTTCGAACTCTCTACATACTTGCTCTATACATCTTTTATGTAGAGTTAAAAATAAATTTTAGCTTCACATTGCTTGTCATTGCTTGATATCTATAGTGTGGGTTAATTGTTGATTAATCACGGATTATTGTGGGTCGCCACAGCGACGTAGTAGTCCCGCCTTGTGAGGACTATTTAGACCCTCGATAAAATGTGGTTATCAAATGGCGCTGTTGCCAGAGAGCATTGTGTTTGTTGTCTTCATTATTGCTTGCTCTTCTATCTCTCTTGTTTTTGATATATATTGTTGAGCTTTTCTGACCATCTCTTTGTCTTCTTGCGAGCGACTGCGGAGCGAGGCGGATCGCCTAGGGGATCCGAAGCAACCACGTGAGGCGGAGCTGGCTTTTCTTAAGCCAAGCCGGTAGGAGAGAGCATGAGGAGAGAGAGAGAGAGAGAGTAGTAGTTAGCTTGCATTTTATTTTGTGAGAGAGTGATTCATAATTTGTAATAATAAAGGACTTGGACATTCAGACTTCCGGGCCTAATTTCCGGGTCATCCGCCACGCCGCGACTCATCCCGCCAAGCGCTTCTCCTAAACTCGATGTGTCGAGAGAAGGAGGAGTGAGCCTAGACCGGACATTAGGATTGAAGGTTAGTGGTTAGCTTGTGGTTCTTCACGTAGCAGTTGCCTATCTTAGGATGATTTCTGCATTGCATACCAGCATATAGTTTAGGTTTATAAATTTCTGCTTTGCATCCCGCATGGAGAGAGCTGGGATTCGCTGTAAGTCTTCTTACTTTGCATCCATCATTTAGGCACAAAGGTGAGATTTCCACCTTGGTGTCGACTTGCATTGGCTTTTCCGACTCTATTCTCCCTCTGTTTTTAGACAAAGTAGGATCAAAGAAAATACAAAAATCATTAGGCGCTTGTTTGAATCAACTCAAAAGAAGCGATGACACCAAAAAAATTAAAAAAGGGACTGCTAAGAAAACCTTGACCAAAAATAAAATTGGTAATTGGATTCATTGATTGGGGAGAGCAACACCCTCACTTGTGTTCAGGTTGCATGGGAAGGTCTCCTTCCAAGTGAGCAGAGTGCTTCGTAAGGATTAGAGCCCAAATCCCAGCTTGTGGCTGCCTTGTGTATCGCCTGGATTTCCGAAGTATTGGCGCTACTATCGTACGTAGGCGAGTAGGGCTTGGTTGACATTGGTGACTCACTATTGTGTGAGCATCGACCTTGTCTGAAGTACCGAGAATAGGCCACGCCTTCACGGGTGTGTCTGTCTCACCGTCTGCGTCCGAGTAGGATCTTGCACGTTCACGGGTGATTCCGTTGCGAGCGAGATCCAAAGTATCGGTTTTGCCTATCGTCTTCCTCCCTCTTATTCTTTGGCTGAGTAGGGATCCAGGAAGGGTTACAAGGACCTTAAAAGTGCAAGCTACAGGTTACATAGGAGGAGGACAAGTACGGGAATACTTTTCCGGCAGTACTCTCTCTCCTTTAGGCGTAGCGCTCTAAGGACTCGTGACAAGATTAATTCCTGAATTCAAGCTAAAATTGACAAGATAAAAGCCGAACCTTCACGGCTTCATGTGTTGAGTTGGTGAACTCACCCCTGCTTTGTGTTTGATTGATAGTTTATTTAGGTCAAGATAAAAAACACAGCACAATTGTGCACAATTTTGCTTCTCCCTTCTTTCTTCTTCTTCTGCATTCACCTTGCTCTTCCCAATAATCAATATGATGGGACGGAGATCTCTTAGGCCGACTCTGTCGGCACCGCTATCCAGCACTCCTCCTCATTCATCTAGGAAAACCTCGGAAAGTCCGCTCTCTGAGCCTGAGTTTACTTCCACCCTGTTCCCCCTCGATCACCCATCTCATTCTCCTTCTCTCAGTCTAATAGTTTCAGAATTCAGTGCATCGCAGAGCTCAAAACATTTGACGGCACCTGAGATGGGTTGTTTTGCCTTTTCAGAGAACCCTGACGTGGCTGACAGAGGCAAGCATCCTGATGATCATGAGCACCCTCCATACTTCATTGATCAAGCCGCCATCAGCAATTCACTTCTTGCATCCCTGGAGACCATGCAGAGGCAGATTCGTGACCAGGGTACCTTCATGGGTGATCTCATGAGAGAAATAGCACAGATGAGAGAGAACCGACCTGGGGGCGGTGGCGGTGGTGGTGGAGGAGGAGGACCAGATGCAGGAGGTGATCCTGACGCTGAGAGACCGCCACAGACTATCATGAGGGAATTGCACAATCCCGCAGCATCCCTCACTCATCGTTGGATCAGACTTCCGCCTATCCATGGAGATTTTGAGCTTCGGCCCCACACAATTCAGCTTCTACCCAAATTTCATGGGTTGACGACCGAAGAGCCGCACCTCCCCCTCCAAGAGTTTGAAATGATCTGCAACATGATCCATGATAGGATGATGACCAAGGACACGATCAAGATGATCGCCTTCCCTTTCTCCTTGGTTGACAGAGCCACATACTGGCTCAAACATTTGGGGCGATTCATCGTTACTTGGGCAGATCTCCGGACCGTGTATCTGAAGAAGTACTACCCTCTCGGCCGGACTAATGCATCCAGAGCGATGATCAGCAAATTGGTCATGATCCCGAATGAACAATTCCATGAAGCCTGGGATCGATTTCGAGAGCTCATTGATCGGTGTCCACATCACGATATCTCCAAGCCCAATCTAGTTCAGAGCTTCTTTTGTGGGCTGACACCGGAGCTGCAGGGGCTAGTGAACGCCTCTTGCGGTGGGTCCTATTTTTCGAAGGGTGAAGATGACGTTTGGGCCATTTACGAAGGCATGGTAGAGAACTCAACTGTCATGGCCCAAGCCCGTGTTTACACACAGCAGAAGCCCGCGCAAGGAGAGGGATCATTCCAGAGGATCGCCCGCATCGATGCTGGTCCTAACACTTCGTCGGCAGCCGCAGCTCAAGCTGAATCAGCCGCAGCCGACATGGGCATCATTAGTGAGAAACTGGACCATCTCGAGATCCTCGAGAAGAAACAGATGCAAGGCATGGCCCAGATGGACCAAATCGCCAAGACGATGAGTGACCTGAAGACGTAGATCCTTTGCGTCCAGGAGGCACAGACTTCTTCCCAGCAGCCTTCCAGGTCACGGGCTGACCCCAGCAGTAGCAGCTCCAACCAACCTTCTGCCTCATATCGCCAAGTCAACCATATCCAGGCAGAGCCGGTCCCGCTGTTACAGTACTACCCAGCACAGCCACCATCTCAGGATACTAAGATGGTGGTCTATCAGCCGGAGCAGCCACTGGTAGTTCTCCCTCCACCCTCCTTCGAGCAGGAACCTTTGATGGAAGTCAATGGGATTTGGTACGACCGGTATCCTCAGCCCGGGATTCGTCGTGATCACCCCGGATTCCCTTGGGGCAACGGTGGCTCCTCCTCCCAGCCGCAGAATCCAGCTCAAGGACAACAGAGCAGCCAACAACCACAGCAGCAACAACCCCAGTATGCCCACCAGCCGCAATATCATAGTGGTCCTCATCCCGCCTATCAGGGACAACAGTGGAGGCAGCGACAGCAGCCTCATCAATCTTACCCCCATCCTCCCCAGTATCAACCGCAGCTGCAGCAACCTCATTTCCTGCAAAGGAACCCATCCGGTTCTCAAGCCCCTGCTTTTGAGAACCCAGCTCTTGATGATCTTGCCCGCTTGCTCTCCGAACAACGAGCATCCTTCAGGCAAGAAATGGATGAATTTCGGCAGGAGATGAGGGAAATCATCAAAGGCAAGGCCGCCATACCCGCTCAGATTGAACCTAACCCGAACAATCTGAAAAGGAAGTCTGAGCAGGTAGAGTTTACAGAGGATACCTCTCCTAGTGACTATTTGAGTGACATATCTCTTTCTTTGTATGATGCTGATTTTGTGACTACTAGGAGCGGTAGGATGCCAGCCGGCGGTGCCTCTTCTGAGCGACAACCACAAGCTGAACCAGGAGCGCCAGAGGAGCAGAGTAGCGGTGCTGATGCCTCTAATGATGGTGTTGAAGACAGTGGTGCTGAGGCCACCAATGATGGAGATCCAGACGACACACCTGAGGCTGTCGTGATTCCAGATGCAGACGGTGGTGCTGATGCCACCATTTTGGATGCAGAGCCAGAGCGCGGTGCTGATGCCGCGAAGACAGGTGCCGGTGGTGGTACTGAGGCCACCACATCTACTTATGTTGAGCCTCCCTCTGTGTTGTTACCACCTTTTGTATCTATGGACTGTGGTAACAAAAAGAAAAACAAAAATATGAATAAAGGAAAGGTTTCTGTTCACATTGCGGATCCATATGTATTGAATGATGATTATTGTATGGATTCACCTCCTTCACAGGCACAGGGACCTATTCCTAATCCTCCATCCGTGGAGGGCCCTACCATCCCCTTCCCTGAGGCACTCCGCCGAGCGAAGGGGAACAAAAGAGAAAACCCCAAAAAAGAGCAACAGGTAGAGTTCAGCAACCAGATGATTGACAGGTTCCATATTCAGCTGACTCTACAGGAAGCACTTGAGCACATCCCCCTCTTCAAAAAGAACCTGAAAGAGAAGACCACAGTCCGCAGGAAGAGGAGGAACCATAGAGATCAGATCCATGTGCTCACCCATTCCACTTGCTGCACTATTCAGAACAAGATGCCAGCCAAGCGACCAGATGCAGGAGCTCCCTATGTCAGATGCGAGATTCAGGAGCAGCAGTTTGATCGTACTCTATTAGACAACGGCTCTTCAATTAACCTTCTTCCGGTAGCCTTACTTGACCGATTCAAGTTTGGTCCTCTTCTTAGGAGCAGGACAGTCCTTCAGTTTGCTGATAGGTCGACTAAGTGGCCGAAGGGGTTATTGAAAGACGTGGTCATTAACATTCAGGGCCTGAAATTCCTGTGGACTTCGTTGTGTTGGACATGGAGATCCCTGAGTCGGTAACTGATGCCCCCATCATACTTGGACGCCCATTCTTGGCCACAGCCAAGGCAGTGACTGATCATGATAGCGGGAAGGTATGTTTTCGCGTCGAGGGCGAAACCATACAAATAGAGACGATCGGGGAAACTAGAGCCAGGGAACTTGAATGCTCGGAGCAGTCCAGCGAAGCAGCGCACATGACAGAGGAAGAGCTAGACATCTACTAGGAGTGCGATTTTGTGATGACTGATGATGAATCCAACTGGACAGATCCTATAGCACAGACCCTCGCCTTGCCTACAGATTCACCATATCTAAAGCTTATGGCAATCGAGAGCTTGGAGAGCACACTCCTGGATGAGGATACACCTGAGGCTGACAGTATTGGGACGAGTGGTGCCGATGATTTTCATTCTTGCTCATCTTCTTCTGATCCCTCAGATTTAGACATTGACTGGGATGATTTTGATGACTATTTACCTTGTCTGATTCCTTATGAGCCAACAACCATGACAGAGTGTGAGCCAGTGCAGTTTATTCATGATTCAGCAGGCCTCCCTTTGTCAAAGATTCATGCAGAGCAAGAGTTCTCCCATGCAGACCTGGTCGCCTTCACACAGACATATCAGAAGCCAGATCTGCCACCTCCCAATTGTCCAGAACTGAAACCTCTGCCGCAGTCGTTGAAGTATAGATTCCTTTCGGGAGAGGCAGATATGCACCCAGTCATTATCTCAGCAGGTTTGACTGGAGAGCAAGAATCTCGTCTGATGGAGGTTCTTGAAAGAAACCGCAAGGCGATAGGTTGGAGTATAGCTGATCTCCAGGGGATTAGTCCGGCTCTGTGCTCTCAGCACATCTATCTTGAGGATGACGCTAGGCCGTCGCGTGAGTTCCAACGACGGCTGAACCCGAATCTTCGAGACGTAGTAATGAAAGAAATTTCGAAGTGGTGGAGCGCCGATTTTATCTACCCCATCTCCGACTCCAAGTGGGTTAGTCTGTTGCATGTGGTACCCAAGAAGACGGGTATCACTACAGTTGTGAACGAGTCTGGAGAGGAGATCGCTACCCGAGTACCCACTTCTTGGAGGGTCTGTGTGGACTACAGACGATTGAATGAGGCAACCAAGATGGATCATTTCCCGCTGCCATTCATTGATCAGATTATCGAGCGGCTAGCTGGGAAGAGTCATTACTAGTTTTTTGACGGGTACTCCGGATACAATCAAGTGGCCATTGTGCCCGAAGACCATGAAAAAACGACATTCACCTGTCTGTTTGGGACTTATGCTTTCAGATGGATGCCCTTTGGTCTATGTAACGCTCCAGCGACATTCCAAAGGTGCATGTTGTCCATATTCTCGGACATGGTGGGTGACTATTTAAAGGTCTTCATGTATGACTTCTCGGTCTATGGCGACGGGTTCGATGCTTGTCTTGACTTCCTAGACCGTGTGCTTCAGCGCTGCATTGAGGTCAATCTTGTCTTGTCTTGGGAGAAGAGTCACTTCATGGTGACTCAAGGGACGGTCCTTGGTCATTTCGTCTCCAACAGGGGCATGGAGGTCGATCCGGCCAAGGTAGATATCATTAGAAAACTCAATCCACCGTCCAATCTACGTCAGTTGCGGTCTTTTCTGGGGCATGTCGGTTTCTACCGATGGTTCATTCAAGACTTCAGTTGTATTGCCCGACCGCTTACTAATCTGCTGATAAAAGACACCGTGTTCATTGTCAATGATAAGTGTCTTGCGTCTTTTGAGACTCTCAAAGATATGGTTGTTTCAGCTCCTGTCCTTCAGCCACCCGATTGGTCTCTCCCATTCGAAATCATGACGGACGCTTCAGATTTTGCTGTTGGAGTTCTGCTTGGACAGAGGAGGGATGGATTGCCTTTTGCCATTCACTACGCCAGCCAGACTTTGGATCCCGCTCAGCGGAATTACACTGTGACTTAGAAAGAGATGCTGGCCGTAGTTTTTGCTTTGGATAAGTATCGATCTTATATTCTCGGATCTAGAGTTACAATCTACACAGATCATACCGCCATACAGTACTTAATGGCCAAGAAGGATGTCAAAGCACGCCTTACCAGATGGATCCTTCTACTCCAGGAATTTGATATTGAGATTAAGGATAAACCTGGAGTCAAGAATGTGGTGGCGGATCATCTCTCCAGACTGGAGAATCTTGAGGAATCTGAGCCCAACGCCCCGATTACAGAGACGCTTCCAGATGAGGCGATCTTGGCTATCACCTCGCTCCCGTGGTACGCCGACATTGTGAACTATCTTGTTGCCAAGACGGTCCCACAAGGTTGGCCCAGGCAGAAACTTGAGACCTTCCTGGCGAAGGCCAATTTTTACCATTGGGAGGATCCCGTCCTTTATCATGAAGGAGGGGACAACATCTGGAGGAGGTGCATTCCTTAAGAAGAGCATCACAGCGTCCTCACATACTGCCACAAGCTTGAGGCAGAAGGACATCATTCTGGAAAAAGGACAGCACAGAAGGTGCTGCAATCTGGCCTATGGTGGCCTACTCTCTACAAGGATTCTGATGATTCGTGAAGAGATGTACTGACTGTCAGAAAATGGGAACCTGCGGACAGAGAGACATGATGCCCATGCAACCCATTCACTTTTGTGAGGTTTTTGATGGATGGGGGATTGATTTCATGGGCCCATTTCCTAAGAGTCAGGGATTCGAGCATATTTTGCTCGTTGTTGATTATGTCAGCCAATGGGTTGAGGCCATCCCCGCCCGAGCCGCAGATGCTAAAACCGTATGCAAATTTTTGAGGAAAAATATCATTTCACGGTTCGGGGTACCTAGAGTCTTGATTTCAGATGGGGGTCTCATTTCATCAATGACAAGGTTAGGGCCCTTGCAGACGAGTTCGGCATTGACCATCGGGTTGCCACACCGTATCACTCTCAGACTAATGGTCTTGCCGAAGTATCGAACCGGGAGATAAAAACAATCTTGCAGAAAGTTGTCCGCCCAGACCGAAAGGATTGGTCACAGCTTTTGGACTCGGTCTTGTGGGCCTATCGGACTTCTTTCAAGAATCCATTGGGGACATCTCCCTTTCGACTCGTTTATGGCAAGCCGTGCCATTTGCCAGCGGAGATCAATCATAAATCCTTTTGGGCAGTCACTGAGTTACTGTTAGATCCTGAGAGTATAGGAGACCAGAGAAGAGCAGAGTTGGCAGCCCTGGAAGAACTGAGAGACACAGCCTTTTCCAACAGCCTACAGTCAAAGAAAAAGTGAAAACATGGCACGATTCCCATATCAGCCATAAACAGTTTGAGCCAGATCAGAGAGTATGGTTGTTTGATTCCATGCTGAAATTATTTCCAGGGAAATTACAGAGTAAGTGGAAAGGTCCGTATGTGGTCAGGAAGGTACATGACAATGGCAGCATTGACATATCAGAACCGTCATCTTCCTCTACCTTCCGTGTCAATGGTCAACGCCTGAAACTTTATCTCAATCATGATCCACCGACCACTGATGTTGCCCCCATTCTTTTGGTATGAGATGTGTTCTTTGACTCATATCGTTTGCATCTCATACATGGTGATAACTTCCATCTTCCGATGTACAGATCATCTGTCTATATCATGCTTTCATCTGTCAATATCTTTTCTTCTTTCCTTTTCTATTTCTTTATCTATCAAAAAGGTGCCGCCCTTGCAGACAATTTTCCATACTTAAGACGTACTTTGTCCTATGTATAGGGGGGTGTGCACCCCGAGTTTCTCTATTTTTCGATCCTCTCCATTGTCTCCTCTTCTTGTCTATACTTAGGGATATCTTACCCTAAGTATAGGGGGAGACAATCTGAGTACGATCTGTTCATTCCCACCCTTGACCCTCCCTACTTTGTGTACAATCTGCTATACTTAGGATTATTTGATCCTAAGTATAGGGGGGACGGTCAACTTCTCATTGATTCATTTATTCATTTATTTATTCTTTAGACTTTCCTATACTTAGTACGAGTTATGTCTACTCTTTTCTTTCTGATCTATAAGGACATAGCTCAAGCTAAGTATAGGGGGGTCGTATATATTGTGTATATACTTTAGCCATAACTCGTACTTTCGTATTTTCCTAATAATATGGCTAATTATTCTTTAAAATTCATTAAAACCCTAATAAAAAGATGTTACCATTCCTCAAATTCTTTTTGTATCTACTGATTAATAAATCAAGTGAAAATGTTTTTTGCAAAATGTTTGAAAAATAGTTTGGAAATCTTTGTGAACATTTATTTAAAACTATTTTGAAAATGTTTTGTTACATGTTTTCAACCTTTGTAAAAATACGTGGTTTGTAAAAATTTATTTTCTTTGTGTGAAATAAAATGTTGGAAAAATAATTTGCAAATGATTGGAAAAATGATTGCAAAAATATTTTGAAAAATCTATCTATAATGTTTGAAAAACCTTTGCAAAATGATTTTCAAATGTGTGTACATGTTTGTCAAATATTTATAAAAACTATTTTGGGCTATAGTTTTCACAATTGTGTGTAAAATTGTTTTCAAATAAGTTTGAGGAATACATACATCTCACCAAAATCCACTATATGTATATATGTACAAAATTGACCACTTACCCTTGTAAATTCTTAAAATCCACTTCTTGTATATATAAGAAGCACTCCCGTGTACATAGTTTTCACCTAACTTTTAACCAAAAACTTTTTGTTTTCAAAAATCCCAAAAACATTTGCAAAACTAAAATTCAAAAACATTTGAAAAATCTGTTTGAAAAATACAAAAAAATGCATATGCATCATCATCATCATCTTTTCAAAAATCCATAAAAAGTTAAAAATCTTTGAAAATTGCATCACAACAATATTTTCGTCATAGCATTTGCATGGCATGAGTATTTTTCGGATTGAGTTTGATAGTTGAACAAGTCTAAGTAATATCCGGAGATTGGAGCTTGATTGGATCTTAAATCTACCTAATAACAGGAACCTTATAGGAACTGGGTTTGAGGTACTTCAGGTCTAGTTGACTTAATTCTTTAAGGATCACGGGACTTGGTTCAATGGATTCTTAACTGCCTAAGTGGAGTATTTCGGAGCACACGCACGACTCTTGTTGATAATTACCTAACTTGGACACCTGCACCTTTCACATGGCTCAACTCAGTTGGAGTGGTGAGGGGATTGGATTTGCCGGTATGAGACGCACACAAGTGGAAACATTTGTCCTCCTCTAGGGAGGGAAGTGCACCCCAACCCGTCCAGTGATTAGGAAGTCTAAAGACAGGAGGCTGTGGGTTGAGATAAAGCTTCAAAAGAGGGATAGTCTACTGGCTTAAGAGGAAAAACTCCTTATGTAAATGCTGCTGTGAATAGTATTTCGAAAAAAAATGTGTTCAGGCATGTACAAAAATAAAAAGCCTGCAAAGTATGTACAAATGTTGTAAAGCCAATAAGCAAGCTTGAGTTTCAAAGTCATATCATGTGAGCCTGCAGCTGGATGACTTGACTACACTGGTCTTGCATCCCAGGATAGGTAGCTACACTGGCTATCGTCCATTCATCTCTTCACCCCCTCCTCTTGAGCTGGTTGCCACTTGAACTTAGAAGGGAATACCCCGCTCCTCGAGGATGGAGTTATTGGATTGGGGAATCATTGGGTTGTTGTACTGGAGAAGTCAGTTTCTTTGTCATTTCAGTTGGGGAGAGCCACCATCACTTACACTGTACGAGTCAGATTCATAGTCGTAAGAGTTTGCGTATGAATTGAGATATTTCTGACCTGGCTATTGAGAAGACTTGAGCAAAGTTTTGGGATTCTCAAGGACTGTTGGATTTCAAATTCGGTTCTCATTAAGGTTCCGCCCGCACTAAAATTCCAAAGGTCCGACTTAAGCTCCAAACTTTGATTTTGTGAAGACAAGTTTGATAATTAAACTAAATCCAAGTTCTTCTTTTTCTTTTCTTTCTTTTTCTTTTTGCACTTATTACATAAGTGTTTGCTAGGGACTAGCAAAGGTAAAGTATAGGGGGATGATGAATCCACATTTCATCATCTTTATTCTATCATTTTGGCCTAAAAAACCCTAGCAAATGCCTGTAAATAACATTAAATAGAACATTTTAGCCTTCATGCATGTACCTGTAAATAGTGTATAAAATATTGTAATTAAAGCCAAAATTATAGAATAAATAAAAGAAAAGAAAAAGAATAAAATATTGTATATATTTTATGACCCGAAACCCCGACACCTAGGCATCTCGATGAATAGGTCGACAAGGAATAAAGTAGGGGGAGATAAGGGCTAGAATACCTAGTAATTCTATTCATTCTTTATTCATTTTGAGATCCATTTTTGGTTCCACTTTTTATACATCAAATAAAGAAACTCTGTATATGAAAGTTGTAGATAATTTTATAAAGAAAAATACAAAAGCGATTTCACTGAAAAATAATGTACAGATAAAAAGTTATGGTCTGAATAAAAATCCAGAATCCCAACTTCCCAGACCTGTATCTCACAAGTGAAAACTCCAAATGCAGCAAACTCACCATTAATTGTATATAAAATAAAATAATCTATTTAATGGTAGTGGTTTCGTATTTGGCGGAGCTACGGTTTGAAAGTTGAGTTTTGGACCCACATTGTACAGTTGTACCGATTAAAATATTCCATTTATTAGTTATTCATTATTTTTGTATTTTTGTATTTCTATAATTTTGTAATAATTATGTACATTAAAATCAGAATAAAAACCTAAATCAAATACAAAATAAAAATACTTGTATATTAGATACATAGATACAATACCTATATGTATACCTATACAACACATACTTTTATTTTATTAAATATACAAAATAATTCAGAAAATTAAAATAAAAATACAATTAAGTGTATAAAAGTATTTTATAATTTTATAAAATAAGAAACAAAAATAATAAAATTAAAATACACAGAATAAAAATAAAAGACTAAAATATATATGTATTATACCTATAAAGGGCATAAAAGGAAACTTATAAAAATATATCTCATAAAAATAATTAAAAAACACTATAAAATATTTTTTTAAATTATAAACATTTTTTATTTTATAATCGAAATTAAATTAATTCCATTACTATTTTTTTATTTAATTAATAAAACCTTTTTCGAGAGGGTTTTTCTGGTTGGTCCACGTGGACCAACCGGAGGGCTTGGACAGTTGACCCCGGTCAACTGTCTGACCCCCCCTCTCTGTTCTTGTCAGACCTAGGTTTTGACCTAACTTCTCCCATTTTTCAAAGGAGTCCCTTTCACCGAATCATCTCACTCTCTTCTTGGACTCTCTTCCCGTTGCATCAGACATACACGCCTGGGGCATACCTTGGCCTTTGGATCACTACAGCACCCACCATGCATCGTTCTTGGAGCTGCCCCGTCAACCACATAAAATTGGACCCCTTGACTTCATTCGAATTTTGAACCCCAATCTTGGTCCCTCTCGTGCCCCTAGTGATCTCAATCAACTCCTGGAGGTGACAGCTCCAGGACCGATTCTTCCAGGAGGCGGAGCAGCGCGGCTTAGGGCGTTCCCTCGACCTTCGGCCAACCCCCGTTGAGGTACACTCTCCCTCGCCCTTCCTGGGCTTGAGGCCGTTTATCCCCCTATTTTTCGTTCCCCTTTTATTCCCCATAGTCAGAGCTTCATCACTCCATCTTAATCACCCACGCTCGCCTATCGAATCTCTCAATCGATCGTTCGCCGGAGCCATCTCCGGCCACCTTCTCGTTCGCACCATCCGCCGTAGTATACCATCCATTCCACATCGCTACGTGGTCGGGGCAATTTACCCCCGACCATATCACATTTTCGTGCAGGTGCCTGGGCCTTTCGAAGCATCTGGAGCATTTTGACCCTCGTCGGGAGCATTTGGAGCCTCCCCGCCTCCAGTCAACTGCTGACACCTGCCGGATCCTCCCCGACATTTTTGCAAGCTTCAACTCCGTCGGGGCTGGAAGGAGGAGCTCGGAGAACTTCGCTTCGTCGGAGCTCCTCCGTGTTCTTCCGCCAGCATCTCGAGCCGTTGGATCGGTTCTGGGATCCAGATCATCTTGCAGCCGTTGGATGACATCGTCCCTTTCACCGTTCGATCGCCCAAAGCTTCTGATCGTGGGCATCCATCTGATGCGTCATCGGCGGTTCAGGTTCTGACACGTGTATTAGTGGGAGGCCATCAACCGTCGGATCAGCCTCGAAGGGGTATTTTGCAGAGTCACCCCTTCCATTTTTGTAATTTTTGTTTAGTCCATAGAATTTAAATGCTAGTTTAAAATTTTTGTAAAAATTGCAAGTATGCCCTCGAACTTTCCAAATTTGCATATAGGTCCTCTGCCACGTCACCTCACGTGACCTGTTCACGTGCGGTGTGGGCATTTTGCAGAGAGGCCCTCGGCCTTTGATTTATTTCATTTTAGTACGCAAAGTTCTGTATTAAGCATTAACTTTTTGGGAAAATTGCAAGTGAGCCCCCGGAGGTTTTTGAAATTAACTTTGGGTCCCTGCCAAGTGCGTACAAGTCACACGCCCTGGTGGGTATTTTGCGCCGACACCCTTGCAGATTTGAACATTTGTATTTGATCCATAAATTCAGATATTCAATACGATATTTTGTGGAAAATTGTTTAGATGCCCCTGGATGTTTTAGTATTTGCATATATACCCCTAACAGGCTGTGACATTTTTGTGAACTTGTCTCATTTATTTAAAGCATCATTTGAATTGAAAAATTCCACAAAAATCATACGAAGCTCCTGTTCACTTACACTTTAACGCCGTACTTTTAGATTTTATTTTTGTCGCATTTTTATATTTATTAAAAATAAAAAACTCCCCATTTCAGTACTGCCTAGCTTAGAAAATACCAAAAAAATATTAAAATACCTCGAAAAATTCCAAAAACATTACCTACTGTCTATTTTAACCTACTTTAGTGTCAATCCAAAAATCACTAAAAATCACAAAAGAAAAACCTTAAAAATTAGAAAATACCTAAAAACTTCATAAAATTATAAAAAATTCTAGAAAACTTTAAAAATTGCAAACTCAAGTTCTGTAGTTTCCTCTTTTTATTATCTTTGTTCTAAAACTAGTTTGGAAAATTTTGGTGGTTGTTTGATATTTTTCATTCATAGTTTTACTCATAGCTAGTAGCTTACTCATTGTTTTCATTTATTTTGCCCTTTTAAAAATACCAAAAACACTTTGAAAAATACCAAAAAATCACAAAAATAGTAAAAAAGCATAAAAATACCAAAAAGATTTTATTTCTGAATTTTGACTATTTTTTCATATTTTTATCAATATTGTACCACCCCTTTTCTTATATTGCATATCTAGTTTAATATTGAAAAAGAAAAAAAATATAAAATATAAAATTATAAAAATTAGAAAATTAAAAAAATCAAAATACAAAATTAAAAATTAAAATAAAAAAAATAAAAAAATTAAAAACCCACAAAAATCTTTACTTTGCATTAGTGTAGACAACACTTCACATCCACTCGCACACACATTTGTTTGATCTGCCCTGTTTGCTCCCTGTGTTCGAACTCTCTGCATACTTGCTCTATACATCTTTTATGTAGAGTTAAAAATAAATTTTAGCTTCACATTGCTTGTCATTGCTTGATATCTATAGTGTGGGTTAATTGTTGATTAATCACGGTTTATTGTGGGTCGCCACAACGACGTAGTAGTCCTGCCTTGTGAGGACTATTTAGACCCTCGATAAAACGTGGTTCTCAGTGGTCGTCGGCTTTAGCAGGAGGGGCGGAGTGGCGTCGGTCGTCCTCTGGCCGACACACGGCCTAGGGGACGGAGGAGCTAAGGCACTCCGCTAATGTGGCTGCGGAGAAGATAAATGTCGGCAGTGGAGTCGAAGTTGGATAGGCGACCGATAACGCAGTGGTGTTGTTGTCTATCGGGGCTCGAAGGAGATGTTGGTCATCGGTGGTGAAGACGACGGTGTTGTTGGTGGTTGATGGCGTTGCAGACGGCGTTGGAGGAGGTTGGTCGGAGGCGAGTCGTGGGCGAAGGTGAGCGCAGCTGTCGTCGATGAAGTCGATGGTCGTAGGCGGCCAATGAAGAAGATGGAGTTGGAAGTCGTCGGTGGAGTTGCGAGTGATAATGGAGTGCGGGGTAGATGATGATCGGAGACGAAAGATACGAGGCACAATAGCTAGAGATACCTGGAGGAGGATGGGCTCGACGGCGGTGCACGCCGGAGCGGAGCAGCTGCGGAGGGGGGGGGCTGCGACGAGGTTATGAAACCTCGGATCACGCCGTGGAGGGGCTCGCGATTGTCACTGCCAAAGGGAAGACTCCTTGGAGGGTGAATCGATGGATGAGGGAGTCGGGTGCAGCCGTGTTCTTTAAATAGCGGAGAGGGTAGAGGCCGGCGATGGAGGGTCACGAGAGATGCAGAGGCTGTTGGCGGCGAGAGATGCGGAGGCGGTTGCGAGGGCGGCGATTGGCGAGGTCAACGACGGAGGTTACAGAGGGAGGGAGCGGGTAGAGGACGAAAGCCAGGCGCCGTTCGATCGAGCGAAATCGAACGACCGTGAATGTGCCACGTGGTGGCTGGAGGTGGGAGGTAGCGAGGCACGTGCCTTGCACGTGCCTGGGAGGCACGTGCGATGCATGTGCGTTGGCTTTATTTTTATTTTTTTATAAAAAAACAAAGGAATAAAAAGGCCAAAAAACGTTGACACGTGGCGGCCCCAGGGGCTGCCACTTGTCAACACAAGAAAAATCCGCAGATAAAGATTTTGTAAAATCAACAATAAATAGCAAATGACCCCGGATCGCAAAAGTTTCTTCACGAAAATTGCTTGTCACGATGAGATCTACAACTTTCATTAAGATCAAAACCAAAATCGATCAAATGCACAAAGTGAATTTTTTGGGGTATCCCATGTACATAAAATACCTTGATTTTTGGGCTTTCTATTTTTTTCATTTTTAACCCAGATAAAAATCCTCAAAAAATATGGAAAAAACAAAGATAAACAAAGACACCTTACTCTATTTTTTTGGATTTTTATTAATTAAGAAAATATGTACATAAAATATATGGTCGAAAAACCGCTAAAATACACAATGTACAAAAGAGGCCCAAAACCCAACTTTCACATACGAGCTCCTATTCACTTGAACTTGGTCTTGTTTTGAAGGTAATTGAATGTACATTAGTTCAAAAGTGAGTCGGATCAAAACAGACACTGTATGGGGAAGATATGGGGCTTTTAGTCCAGAAATCCTGAAACTAGGGTTTGAGTTTTTTATCCACTTATTTGGGTTAATTATTTTTTTTGTATTTTTCATTTATTCTTGTTAGTGATATGTACACAGTGGAGTGGTTTTGGATTATTCGGAGTTAGCATGAATGAGATAAAAATCGGGGATGTTAGGCTATTTACAAGTCAAATTTAGCTGAGGTTTTTTGCTTCTTATTTTGTGCAGAAATTAGTGCTAAAATGCAATTCTTATGAAACCATGCATGAATGCTAATTATGCAGAATAGATGCAGAAATGCTGATGATTTTGAGGGATTTGAGCTTAATAAACGAGACTTAGAGTGATTAATCCGAGATTCATCAATGACCTAATCAAGGTCTATGCACCAGTGTGCTGGTGTGCATATAAGGGTATATGAGTAATAAGATCTTCCAAAGGGATCATACAGGTTCATTACTGAACCCGAAGACATAAGCTCACTCTCGAGATATTGGGAAGAATCAAATTCCATGCACGGTTGTCTCGCTTTGGAAGCTTGAGTGAATTTTTAGGTTATATATATATTTGGAAAGTATATGATCAACACCCAGGTATGAAATATGCTTTTGGAAAGTATATGATCGATACCAACTCCCAATAGTCAAATAAGAAACTTGATGATAAAACTCTGAAGTAGACAATGCAAAACTGATCTTATACTTCGGGTTTATTCTGGGTCTTCCAGTATGCAGGATGTATATGTATTAGGAATACCTGAGGGTGATGTGATCATAAACGATTGTATAACCATGACGCTTCCATTCCAAGGGAGTGATGAAATAGGTCTGGATTTGAGTGACTCCTCTCATAGATAAGTAGTCTGATCTTAGTCCAAATGTTGGACATTGATCTGAATGTGATTTAGATGTAATGAGAAGATTAGATGTGCGGTCTTGATTTAATCAAGCATCTATGGGAGGTCCGCAAGATATGGATTTGAGATGTGATCTCAATACCCAAGTCACTTTACGTGGAACAATACAATCACCCTGTCCTTATCTCTAAGTATCCGCAAAGAAAGCGCATTATCCTTGAAAGAATTCATGGATATTTTCATTGTTGATATATGTATCCGAGCATTGAGAAAAATGGATAATTAAATGTGATTCAATTATGATGAATAATATGAATTTGATTGATATTATAAGGAGAGTTATCTATGATAATTAAATGTAATTTAATTATCAAAGATGTAAATAATGTGAATCTGATTCATGTTATTTAGGCACATGAGAAAAGAGATCTAAGATGATTAAATGTGATTTAATTATCATGGATATGAATAATGTGGATATCACTATCCATATTAATCAGATATATTATAAATGTGATTTATAATATAATAGAGAGAGCATATTATGATTTATATTTGTTGATTAATTGTTAATGTGAATTGGATTCACATTGAATGATTAATTGAAAATATAATTACATTTTTTTGTGTTGTGAATGAGATTCACATAATTTCAATGGCTTGATTGAAGTTTTTTCACAAGATAATTGTGAATTATTTTTGTGAAAAATATTCACAACAATTGTTGTTGTAAATCTTGGAGATATCATGAGATAATGAGATCTCATGAGATAATGAGTTCTCATGAGATGATTGGTAGCCATCCCCCTTTTTTAGGAGATGTGGTTTATTCTTCTCATTATCTCTTCTCTAGTCAAAGTGATTTAGCTTAGGATTATTTATGTTGATTTATCGATATAAATTAATTCAAATTAAATCTATTGATGTTGTGTTTTACAACAACATCTTAGCCATTGAAAGAAACACAAATGAATCTCAACTATTGATTGTGTCAATCCATGGACTCCTAAAACCCTATATAAGAAGAGGCACTCCTTGCTCTTAGAGACACGTTTACGACAACAACGAATGTTCTCTTCCTTTCTCTCTCTCTCTACTCATGTGCCTCTCTCCCTCTCTCTCTTATGGTCGTCCACCATGGAGCCATTGAAAGATTCGCCATCGCTGCAGCATCGTCGTTATGCTGCCGGAGTACTTGCTCGTGAATCTCCGTCTCCTTCGATGCGCCTCGCTCGTGAAGAAGACGTCGGATCTCATTTGACGAGATCACAAGATTCGCCGCTTAGATCATCAACATGGATTGTGAGAAGGACGTGTCTCATCAATGTGCTTGCAAGCGTCTCCTCCTTCGGATCGGACTTGAGACAGGAGGTCTCTTCGTTTAGAGACCCGATCGCAACCACGCTTGAAGAGGTAAACAATATACCTATTGTGTTTTAGATGAAACAATCCGAGAAAGGTTCTTGGATCATGTGGTTTCATCACTTTAAAATTTTTAAATTCCGCTGCATCGAGCAACTAGTGTGACCAGTCACTCCCGATCGCATTCTATGCGATCCGCATGCTTCCGTGATGCACTTGAAGATCTTCCCATATCCTTCACATATATGATCGGGAGTGACTATTCGTACTAGTTGCTCCGAGCAGCGGAATTTTAAAAAAATAAACGATGAAATCACATGATCCAAGAACACTTCTCGGATTGTTTCATCTAAACCATATAGTAGATAAAGGAATATCTCTTGTAGCGTGCTAGTGATCGAGTCTCTAAACAAAAAGACCTCTTGTCTCAAGTCCGATCTGACGAAGGAGACGCTTGCGAGCACGTTGATGAAACGCGTGCTCCTCACAATCCATGTTAATGATCCACGCAACGAATCTCATGATCTCATCACACGAGATCCGACATCTTCTTCACGAGCGAGGCACACCGAAGGAGACGGAGATCCACGAGCAAATGATCTGGTAGCATAATGAAAATGCGACAATGATGGTGACTCTCTTTAGGGCTCAACGAATCTCATGATCTCATCACACGAGATCCGACATCTTCTTCACGAGCGAGGCACACCGAAGGAGACGGAGATCCACGAGAAAATGATCGGCAGCATAATGACTATGCGACGATGATGGTGACTCTCTTTAGGGCTCCATGGTGGACGACAACAATGAGAGGGAGGGAAAGAGACTTGGCATGTAGAGAGAGAGAGAGTGAGAGAGAGCATTAGTTGTTGTCTCACTTATTGTGTATTGAAGACCAAGGGTTGCATCTTCTTATATAGTATTTTGGGATTCCAAGGATAACACAAAATCAATGGATGAGATTGATTTGTGTTCCTTTCAATGGTCATGATTTTGTTGTAAAAACAACAACAATTAGTTTAATCGAATTAAATCAATTATCCTTAGAGATAATTTGAAAGAGATAATCATCCACCACCTTTGTTGGTGGATGGCAATCTTCTTCCAATGAGATTACATTATCTCATTTCCAACACTATCTCACAATGATAATTCTTAATTACCTTGTGAATATTGCAATCATGCCATTGGAAATTTGTGAATCACATTCACACCCAAAATAAAATGTAAATTGTATTTTCATTATCCAATGTGAATGCAATTCACATCAATAATTAATCAACAAATATAAATCACAATAGACTCTCTCTAATATATTATAAATCACATTTATAATATATATGAATAATTTGGATAATGCTATCCACGTTATTCTTATCCATAATAGTTAAATCACATTAAATTATATTCGTTCATCATTATCATGCATCTAAATAATAAGAATCACATTCACATTGTTCATGATAATTAAATCACATTTAATTATCCATTTCTCAATGCTGTGATATAATCTAACAATGGAATTATTCTCAAAGTCTTTCAAGATTAATACGCTTTCTCTATAGATACTTGGAGATAAGGACCTGACGATTGTATGTTCCACGTATAATGACTTGGATATA